>JANVCC010000018.1:9304082-9569304 GCA_025345505.1 Todiramphus chloris collaris
TTTTTTTTTTTTTTTTTAAGGGGAGGAGAAAGTGGAGAGCTTTTTTTCTGAACACTCAATAGTTCCACATCAGATTATCCTGCTGCGGAAAGCTGCTTTGTGACGTTAAACGACATTCACATTATTCTTCCCAGTATCTTTGTTGTCTGCAGGGTGTAACAAGCGGTGGAAGCTCAAGGGAGTCACATCAATTTTCATTCTGAGCCTGGCTGACAAAGATATGAACACTTAATTAAGATTTCTTTCATCTCATGAAAATAGCCCTGAAGATCTGAGCCCAACATGAGAGCTGCCAGTGATGTTAGTGAAGGCAAAGCATCCAACTGCGAGATCTTAGTGGGAACGCTTGCCCTAGCAAACCATCTGAACTGAGAATGGAATTTAGGTGTTTCCGAGTGAGAGGCTCCTGCTTTCTCTTCTGACTCACTCTAGTCCTGTGATTTCCTCTCTCGCACAGGGACAGACCAAGAAGGAGGGAGAGCCTCTCGACTCCGCAGGGACAATGTCATCAATTCAGGCACGCATGCTGCAACAACAGTTGGCTTCGGCTTCCCAACGTGCCATCTGTGAGAAAACTCATTTTTTAAATGACTGATTACAACAAAATGCACAGTCCCTTTCTATTTATTTACATCCGTGCATGTATATTGATTAAAATTAGTCCTTTTTTTGCTACATTAAATCAGTGTTGCTAATTAAGCATCTGTGCACCGGGCTCAGAACATTAGGAGCAGTAAAGAAACAAACAATACTTTATAATAGGATCATTAAAGCAGTCTTAGCAGTGCTTACAGCGTGTTTATTCAGAAATGAAATATGCCCTAAGGAGGAAAAACACTAATTATGGAACACAGGGGATTTAAAATGAAAAGGTCAGTTTTAAAGCCTTTAAGTAAATAATTTCAAACAAGTCAGCAACAGCTCGTGTTTTAAAATAGACTAAGCAGCTAAAACAATAAAATGTGTTAATTGTATGATCTGGAATATATCAAAAGGATAAGTACAGTCACCCTCATTACCTTCTCATGATTCATAATGGAAAAAAAAAACCCTGACATATATCTTGGTGTGTATATATGCACAGCAAATATTTATGACTCTGAGTGTCTCATGTTGGGTGTATGTGGCCAAGAAGGAAATACTTGCAGCTGCACCAGGGTTAAAATAAACTGTGTGCATACCTATTATCAACAGCTCAGGTCTGCACAAACCACTGGCTGCCCTTAGGTCAGAGGACATTTATAGGTCTTGCTCCATATGGGAACAGGAGACCTTGTGTGTAAGTAGTGAAGTATCACTTACCACATACAGATATGAAGGCAGCACGTGGATTCATAGACGCGATTTCTATATGAATACATGCATCTGGGAGCACCTGCAATTTTAATTGGCATTAATGAAGATCCATTCGGGAACGGGGACTTTGACTCACAAAAGAATAAAGTATCTCTGTGGACTAAAGCTCACCTCTTCGTTTACCCTCTTATCACATATCCTCTTATCATCTAACATCCACATCATCTACTGGAGAGAGTCCAACAGAGAGCTATGAGGATGATTAAGGGACTTGAGCATCTCCCCTATGAAGAAAGACTGAGGGAACTGGGGCTGTTTAATCTTGAGAGAGGACTGAGAGGGGATCTTGTTAATATCTATAGAGGGGTGGGTGTCAAGTGGAAGGGGCCAGTGTCTTTTCTGTAGTGCCCAGCAACAGGACAAGGAACACTGGGTATAAACTTGAGCATAGAAGGTTCTACCTCAACACAAGGAGAAACTTCTTTGTGAGAGTGACAGAGCACTGGGACAGGCTGCCAGAGAGGTTGTGGAGTCTCCTCTACAGACTTTCAAGACCTGCCTGGATCTCTTCCTGCATGGCCTGCCCTGGGTGATCCTGCTCTTCCAGGGGTAGGGACTCAACGATCTCCAGAGGTCCCTTCCAATCCCTACCGTTCTGTGATTCTATGAACAGACAATATTAATAATTTAATCCGAAGAATTAGCACAAAAGAATAGCAAAAGGGTTTAAACGAGTGAAACCCTCTACAGTACTGGCTGAACCACAGCAAAAGCTGTGGGATGACGGTAGCCCCACAAAGCAGGCTTTACTAAGGAGACTACTCCATGGTTTTTCTGTAAGAAAGGCTTGCCGTTGGACAACAGTTTCCCCCGTGGGGCTTTGGCAGTGTGCTCCAAGGCCAAGCACCAGCGTTTCGCCCCGGTCAACCCTCACCGACCCCGCGTGGGGAAGCCTGGCGAGCCGAGCCGGGCCGGGGGCCTGCCGTGGGGGCCCCGCCATGCCGGGCAGCCCCGGCCCTCAGGGGGCTGTGGCGGGAGGCAGGCAGGCCCCGCCCCAAGATGGCGGGCAGAGGGGGCGACGCCCACCGCGGGCCTGCCGGCCTCGCCTCAGGTGAGCCCCCCCCGCGCCGCAGGTGAACGGCAGGGCGTCGCACCCCGGGGCGCTCTGATTGGTCCGCGGCGCCGCCAATCGCCCGTTGCCGCGGCAACGCGCACGCCCTCCCGCAGGCACACCCCTGCGCCCCCGCTGTCGGCGGCTGATTGGCCAGAGCGGCGGTGACGCGAGCGCGGGGGTTTTACGGCCCTCAGCTGGAGGGGCGGCGGGCGGAGAGGGTGAGCGGCGGGCCCGGTAGGCGGCAGGTCGGCGGCGCCGGTGCTACCATGACGTTCAAGCGGAGCCGGGACCGCTTCTACAGCACCCGCTGTTGCGGCTGCTGCCATGTGCGGACGGGCACCATTATCCTGGGCACCTGGTACATGGTGAGTGAGGGACTGACGCGGGGGGCGCCGCTGGGGGGGGCGGTGGTTCGGGCTGCGCGCACGCGTGGCAGGCCCGGCCCCGGCCCGGGCCGTGAGCGGGTGGGCAGCGCGCAAGCGCCGCCGGCGGCCGCGGGCTCTGAGGGGGCGGCGGGAGCCGTGGGGCCGCCGCTCTCATTGCCTGAGGAGTTGGTCCCCTGGGCGAGCCGGCCGTCGCCTTGCTAGCCATCGCAGTCGGCCCTGCGCTGCTCGCCGCGGGGGCAGCCGCGCGAGTTGGCGGGAGTCACCCATCGTGGCTCGGGCCCCTCTTTCTTCCTGGGGTCTGTTTTGGGCTTGCCAAACCCTCCTTAACCCTTGTCCTCTTTCCTTGTGGTTGGAAAAAGAAAAATGAAGCGAAAGTTCAGGGTATTCAGTCTAGGTCTCGGGGGGGTTCTGTTACCTTTCCCTTTTTTGGATTGGGAGGGCGATTTTTTAATGCGTTGCGTGTTCCCCACGGTAACTGAACAACTCCTTGTAAGAGAGGAGATGTTGGCGTGGCGAGAGACGGGCACTTGGAGCCTGTTGAGAACAGCGGGATAGATAACGTGGTTCCCCTGGCTCCTGTGTAACTTCTGAGAAGGAAGGTTGAGGATCTTTAAAGTGAACGCGGCGTCTGCTTTTTGAAAGGCTTTGTGCAAAGGGGAGTTACTCGTCTTCTCGGCGCGGTGGTTGAAGAACAATGCGGAGAGATTCAGAGCACCTCATGTTTTCTGTCTGGGAGGTGCTTTGAGAGCGAGCTGTGAAGCTGAAATATTAATGCTGGTTTTGAACTAGAGGGAAACACGAATGTGAAAATAGTACCAGGAAGTTAAGGCCTGGAGCCTTAACTTTTCTCTTAGTTCCCCTTTATTGAAGTAATTTCCTCATCTTTCTTTCCTCTTACCCTCATGGTCAGGGAAAAAAAAAAAAGTAAGGATAGTTTAAAAACGTTGCATCATAGGCTTTTTTTTTATTCTCTGAAAGCTGTGACCAGAGCCTGTATTCTCCTTTACCTTTCCCCATTTTGTAAAAATAGAGGATGATGAATTTTTCCACCTTGATGTGAAGGAGCCATGCCCAGAAACTGCTTTTACAGGCATGGAGATTTAAGTTTGGAGAGTTTATGGTTTATCTTCAGCTGGATGGGGAGATTTTTTTTTCTTTTTTTTTAATATATTTTCAATCTTGTTCCTTCTATTGACAAAAAAAAGTGTGTACAGGCAAACAATAAAATGGCAGGACAGGACTAGAAGAAGCAGCAAGGTAGGGTAGTAGGAAGTGTAACAAAACTAGGAAAGAAATGTTTTTTCTTTTTCCAACAATACACTGGAAAAATGTCTTGTTTATTCTACTGTTAATTCACATAAAGCAGAAAAGTAAGGTCCATTGCAGTACTGAACACAGGACTTGTTACGGAAACCTGCAAAACTTCCACAAGTTTTACCCTGCGCTAGTGGAAGGAAGTGAAGAATATGGCTCTGGTACCTCAGGTAAAAGCATAAATTAATAGTAAGGAGCTGCTCATCCATGTTAAGAAACAAAGGCACCTTACTGCCTTCCCTCCTGCTGTGTCCTGTTTGCAGGAGCATCTAGAAACCAAAAAACGTGGTGTGGGGGTGGTGGGCTGGGACGTGCTTTCCCAGACCACACACCCGGTAGTACTCCCAGCTTCTCCCTCGCTTGCTGTCTGCATGCAGCACCTCTTCCTCTGCACCCCTGCAAATATCAGTGGTGCTTGTGGGCAGTGAAAGATTTGCTGGTTATTGATGAGGCTGGTGGCTTCTGAGGTGAAGTGTTTCTTTGACCTCGTGTAACCACACCGGATTTGAACTGCTAGAGGGAAAAGTATAGTTGAGCTCAGGGTAGCAGGGTGCTGGTTTGTTTTTTCTTTTTTTTTTTTCCTATGAAATGCTTTGTTAAACTAAGCTTTGAAGTTTGTTAGCCAGTTCATCCCAGTCAAGCTGATAGCTCTTCAGTCTGGTAACTGGTAGCTGTCTGAGCTGAACCAAGCCTTAGGTGGTCTTGCCTAGTGCTTTAAATCGGAATTCAACTATAATTCATACCCTTTGAAGGCAAAGTACAATTTGGACAGTGAAAATTAAATTATCTTTGTGCTGACAAACTTTAAAAAAAAAATAAAATTAAGTGGCCTAGGGTATGTCAAGTTATTCAGGGATGTTTATTAATGCACCATTTAAATGTATCACTAACTTCAGCTCTTCAGGTGCTAGCTTGTGAGAAGTAGTTCTAGATCACTAATGATCTGTGCTTGTAAGCTATGCTGGGACAGATAGTAACTTTCTGTGTGGGTGTGCTAGGTTATTTGGGGTTTGTTTGTTGTTTTTTCTTGGTTTGTTTGATTTTTTGTTGTGGTTTTTTTTCGGGGGGGGGGGGGGGGGGGTGTATGGGTGTTTGGTTTTTTGTTTTGGTTTTTTTTCCTTGTGAGGGTGGTCACCTTATGGTGGGACAGAACACACAGTTCAACAATAGCTCTGTGTTACTGAAAATCTTGGCTAGCCTGTATTTACTGGATAGACTGTGTTCTTGTTCTGTGCAGTCCTGAAGGAATTTGATGCCAAACATAAAATGGAGTCTCGCAGCAATCTACTCCAGATGTTTTAGTAAGATAAGAGTTTTGGCTACTTAATACGAGTGCGCTATGCTTATGTAACAATTTCTTTAGGCATTTTCCTATTGCTCGCCTCTGTGTAATCTTAAATCTTGAATCTAATTAATTTAGCTCCTCAGTAAAACAGTTATATCCCTGTCCTTCTATACTTCTGAGTCTAGAGAGAACAAGGATATTATGGTCAAAAATGTTGACGCTATGTGATCAAACTGTCTTTTAAGCATACTTCTGTCTGTTGATACTGTTTCTGATAAATAGATAAAGGTATATTTGAAAAAAGATGAGTTAAGAACATTTCTAGCAGACTTGCACTTGAGTTCCAGGACACTTACTGTTTGTTTTACTCTGCAACACCCACTACACTTGTGCGTAGGAAGGAAAAAGAAACCTATTCCTAGCTCTGTAATTGCAAATGCGTGGCTTTGAAGTTTTGTTTGTTCCTGTAAACTTTCTTATTGGGCACAGCACTTTCCAGAAACTGGAAGCATGAATGCTGCTCTGGCAAAAATCAGATTAGAGTTCAATAAACAGTGTAAAAGTAATAGCATTGTTTTGGAGGGAGTGGCTGTTTCAGTCTGGCAGCAAACTTCAGTGATGGAGTCAAAATGATGCAATTGCTGCTGGTTAGCAGCAGAGTGAGGATCATCTCTACTGTTCACGGAGCAAGATTTCCAGAAATGAAGGAATGTAATTGGCCTCAAACTAATACTGACAGTGATAGAATCTCCAAAGTACTTTATTTAAAATTGTTCTTTTCCAGGTTTTATTTCAGTATAATAATAACAACTAAAAAATAATAAAAAGGGGAAAAAAAAAAAAGCCAGAGCAAAACCCCCATCTTTGTTTCTTCGGGAACACATTTAAGGAAAAACACTGGAAAAGGGAGAGGAATATGAGGAAATATAGTAGTGCACTGCAATTCCCCTCTTCTTTCATGCTTGTACAAGGAAATAAGCAAAGGATAAGTAGGAAGTCTTGTTTATGTCCAAGACTTTCAGTCACTCAGTGCTTGGGGAAGCTTAGGCTTCATGTTCAGGCCTCCAGAGAGAAGCACTTACATGATTAGGCATTAACTGTATACCATGGAGATAAAACTCATTAATTAAAAGGCTAATGCTTGTTATAGTCCCAGAGTCTTTTGAGCTCTGCTCATATGGGGAGCTAATATTTTCATTACCGATTTGTAAGAAATGCTGACTTTCTACTTTGATATTTGGTCGAAGCTATACCAAGCCTCCTTTATGCTCAGTTATCCCAATTATAACAGTAAAATACACTTCTTAAACTATTACAAAAATAAATGAAGTTTTTCTTCTTAATGGAACCATCTTTAGAGTAAGAATTTTAACATGCATTTTGTAATGTATGTTTTTATTATTTTTTGACTTCCTAACGATAACACCCCCCAAAAAAAACTCCACCACCAACCCAACACAAAAACAAACAAACAAAAAAAACCCCAAACAACAAGAAAAAAACAAACCAAACCAACACCTAACAACCCAAAAAACCTCGGATGGGCAGCTGCTGAGATTTCTGACCTGTTACCTGGAAGAGTGCACTGTCCACTGGGTGCTGGCTTGTCGGGGTTGGTGGTGGTATTTTGGGGCATGCTCAGTTTACAGTGAGGCTTAATGTACTACTTTTTTTCTTTTTTCCCCTGGCTTCTCCATGTAGAATACTTTTGAACATATACTTTATTCCCAGTGAGTATATTCTTTTAAGCTCTGATGATGCCTTGCAGTCCAAGCTATACTTTTACTGCCGGTCATGTTGACTATCAAGCTGAAACACACCTTGTGATCTTGGTGTCATCAAACTTCTGTGAAGGAAGACTGGTAATAGTTAAAATATAGGCTCTGGCTTTGTGCTTAAAAGGACTCCTAATTTGGAGTTGTTGGTAACTTGTAATTGAAATCCATATGTTGAATATGATTAATTGTTCAGTGCTGTGATATGAACAAGTAGCAGTAATGGGAGTACTGGAAACCCTGGGGTGTTAACTGGCAGAGTTTTGGGTTTGCTTGTTTGTTTCTTGGTTTTTGTTTTGAAGTTAGTATTTTTATTCAGTCTTGATCCTAATAGATTGGATTTTCAATGACTCTAATTTTGTATTTTCCTTGTATGCCATTTGAGGTTGAGAAAATAAAGCTTTAATAGTTTGAACTGTGCTCAGTAATTAGTGAAATTACTAAGGACTTTCTGTGCTAGGATGAAGATAAAAAAGGTGACAGGTGCAGGATGACAGTCTCACAGCTCCAAAGCATTCCTGTATTAATTCAAGTGCTGCTTGTTTTTCATCTTGAGGCAGATAGCCTATCATGAGAGTTAAGCTCAGTATTGAAGTAAAACTGTCTTTTGTCCTGAACTGTACAGCAGGAAGTTGTTTTCCAAGGTGTAGGTTGATACCCCTGGCTCCCTCGGAGAGGAGGAAATAGAAGGCTTGAAAACATTGAACGCAGAAAGCAAGAGCAGGGAAGGATGAAGCAGGAGTGGTGAGACAATATAGTATTCTATACATTGGAACAATGGTGAAGCAAACCAAAAGATTGGGACAAGTGGCAGAGGAGCAAGTTTGACAGTTTGCCTTGTAGGATGCCTCTTGTGAGGTGGGGGAAATATGCTCATTTCAAGGTGAAGGATACTGGTGGCTAAACTTAGTTACTCCAGCTGTACTAGTTACTACATTTTACATTCCAGGGCATAAAATGGGCTATACAAGTAGCTGAAAGTAGCTGGAATAAGTTTGTGTAATACAAGATGACATAGCATTTCTATAAAATGATTTGATTTCACTAACGAGCTCTTTTCATCAGAAAGTGTAAGCAAACTTATCACCATAATATCCCTAAACTATGAAAAAAAGGGGAAAAAAAATGCAACAAAATGTTTGTGGGGTTTTTATTTGGGGTTTTTTTTTGCATATGTCGTGTTTGGTTTTGTTGTTCTTGGTTTGGTTTTTTGTTTGTTTTTAAGAAAAGCTTGTAGCAATTGTCTTAAAAGTTAAAACTCCTTTTGAATATCAAAAAGCTTTTTTCCTTACTGCAAACTTCAGTAATTATTGCATAATTTGCCGATATTAGTATCATTGACTCCTGGAATCAGGCCAGTAAAAGAAGAAATACCTGGCAAATATTCTTAAATGGTGAGAAACTGCAAACCAGGTGGGTTTTTTTTCTTCTGAGGCTAATTGTAAAAGATGCTGCTGGTGGCATTGCCCACACTGCACACTGACTGGGGAATGACTGCAGCTTGACAATACCATCACAACTTTTTTTTTTTGTTGTTATGCAACCTTTTTATTTGGCATGCCTCCCCAGATATTCGTAACAGGAACTATGCCCCTGTTAATCTTGAATAGTTTATAAATGCTGTGAATGCAGTTTTGCTGAGGCTCAAGCTACTTTTGACTCTGAGCTTGTGCTGTTACTGAAAGCATTTGTGGTATGTACAGAAATGGGGTAACAGTATTTATCTTCTGTGGCAGTGTAGATGAGGAGGATTGGTAAGCACATAGCCAATGCAGAATGCTTACAAACTTTGGGGTCCAGTCCTTGTGGGACACTTTTTTTTTTTTGTAACTTGTGTTTGTGTAGCCTTTCTGATAAGGACTGAGGTTTTAATAGATGATCTAGGAAGGGGAAGGAGGCGGTTCTCCCCTGCTTGTATTAAAACTGCAATGTGGGAGGAGCCAAGAAGCAAGTTATATTTGAGCATTAGAACTGTCGTGGAAGTTTTTCCTTCACGTGCTCAGTGTTTAGTGTGTGGTGTTTGCACATCCTCTTGTACTGCTCGCCCCCCAGCACCGTTTGAGAGTACAGTACATTAAATTAACTCTGCCTTTCAGTTTGTTGTAGAAAGCAGGAATTCTTTCCAAGCGTTCCGCATTGTGTCCATTGTTGTACCTTTTCCTTCCTGGCCTCTTTTGACAGTTTCCAGTTTTCCGGTTCACAAATCTGTGCATTCATCACACAGCATCAGTTTGACAATGTCATTTGAATCCCTACAAACCCTGTCCATCCTCTTTATTTTGCAAAAGTTGTGACTCATTAAAGCCAGCAAATGGCCCATGCTCTTCTGCTTGTTTTGGAAGTGGTTTAACTAAATCACCTTGAAACTGAGTTAAATGTTGAATCTTTTTTTTTTTTCTTTCTTCCCCCCTTATGCATATAGACAAAACAAAGAGTTTATTTCTAACTGAAATGAAAGATTTATTAGCATATCCTTAAAAAGACCATAGCTGTTGCAGTGTATAATAACCCTTAGGTAACTGTGATCTTTCTCAGGTGGTGAACTTGCTGATGGGCATCTTGTTGACTGTAGAAGTGACTCATCCAAATATAGTGCCAACTGTTGATATCCAGTATGAAGTCATCGGGAATTACTATGCCTCTGAGAGAATGGCTGGTAGGTGTACAACTGCTGTCTGCTCCCAGAGCAGAGCGCGGAGCGTCACGGTGTGTTTGCCTTACACGAGCACATAATACCTACATACAGCTTTGAAAGGTGGTTGTATTGGTTTCTGAATTTCTCTTTAATGATTCTGTCATTGAGTTTTACAAGAGTAAAACAAAATTATGGAATATTATTTTTACTTTATGTTCCTCCTAAGTATCCTAAATGGTAAGGTTTCTTGGCCTCCTAATGCTTTGAGTGTTGAAGTACATGTGGAACATGTCTAATTCATTTTCTCTGTAAAGAGGCAGTAAAACAAAAAGCAGAAAACTATTTTTAAAGACTTTTTAAAAAACATTTATGTTTGCAGTCCTCATAGATTTAAGGAAAGGGCTTACAGCTATTGTGCATGAGTTTACTAAGAGGAAAACCAAACCGTCTTTCTTAAAAAAGCGCAGGAATGGAGATGCCAAATACTTGAGTGAAACCAAAATATTTATCTAAAGTTTGAGATACAGAAGAAACAAGGCATTATGAGCAGAATTAAACTTACTTTTGACTCTATTGCTGTAGACTGCATACGATGTGTACAAATGCAATTGGTGTCTAACTTCTGTCTCTAATGACCAAGCTTTTTAGCTGTATGTGACATGTAAACTTGGGTGCATGCTTTGTTTTTCTTGTTCTAAATGTGCAGAGATAAGTTTAGTGTGGCAGTTCTAATGTGTCTTGTCTCAGTCCCTTGTATTACACTAAAATTTAGGGAGGGTCAGATGCGGTCTGGAGCAAAAATACAGTACAAATGTGGGTTTTCAGATTTCTGTTTTATAGTCTTCCTGTTAATTATTCATAACCTGAGTCAAGGACATGTCAGTTCTGACCTGTGACTGTAGCTGACGTTTGTTAGTAATGAAATGAGTGGGAACAAGGATTAAATATTTCATTAAGTAGAATTACAGCAAATATCTGTAAAATGTAATACATTCTGTAACAACTATTGGTGTATGTGGTAGCATTAAGCTTATATGACTGAGAGGCGCTTCTGAAGCGGAAGGTACATTCTCCACTCTCTAGTGTAAAATGGCTATCCCGTGCTTTTGGTTTAGATTCTTCTTTCCCATGCTGGGATATGAGCTAGAGGGTTTCCTCTGCATGCAGGAATATTACAGCTTTGATCATGCCCATAGGTACTGTGAGTAACAAATTGTCAGAAAAAACCCACACTTTTTGGTTCTTGCTGAGTACTTGGGTCGCTCTGAATGCAGTGCCTTTCAGGCATGGGAGGAACTCCTTGATGCCATCTGCATATGTAGATGATATTGTCTTGTACTGAGTGGGCTACCTAAGTGCTTCTGCAGTGTATCTTTCCAGATTGGTTGCAGGCTAGAAACTCAAGCTGCTCAGATCATTTCTTTCAAGCATGGGAACCACAAAAAATGTGGCTTCGGTATTGCTAAAAACATTAACTTGCCACATCTATAGACTCTCAAGCTGTTTTCTTTCCCCGTGTTTAAAATGTAAACTGTGCTTGCTGTAGAAGGCTGAGTATACTCTAACTCATGGAAAGCAGCCGTACTTCTGTCATCGGTAACTGTGATGCACAGGGAGAATCTTTATCATTCAGTTTCCATGAGTGTTCTGGATTCTACTTCCATTTGGCTTCTGCTCAACAGCCTTTTCTTGTAAATAATGGGATACCTTCCACACAGTGATTTCCTGTTTTCCATAGTGTTACTGAGGGAGCAGTGCTGCTCCCAGTGCCAGTGACTGAATTATATAATCAAACCTTTTTAAAGTGTAAAGGTTGATACTGGTGCTGGCTTCACTTAAAATTCTTTGCAGTTGTAAAGTTAATCACCCACATACTTCCAGCACTGACATATAGTACAAATCAGCATCATTATGTTGCATTACTGTCAAACTATGTCAGGCATCTAATTGATGTGTCTGAGCTTTATTCAGCCTCTTGATTAAGGCAGAGGGGTTTTTCCAACTGCCTGCCGATTTTCTTGAACCAGGTCTTTTTCCATTAGGGGAGATGAGTTAATTCTGCTGCTGCTGGTTTGCACGGGTGAAAGAGCTGAGAACAGATCATAGTAATGGGTAGAGCTTTGGTACCTGTCAGCCGTAGTGTGACAGCTTCAGGAAATGACTGATGCTTATTGTTTTGCTTTTAATGCAGAAAACGCCTGCGTTCTCTTTGCTATCTCCCTCCTCATGTTCACGATCAGTGCAATGATGGTGTATGGTGCAATTGCTGTAAGTATATTTATAGTCCATGTTTTTAACCTTCCTACTTGAATTTTTAACTAAATACCTTACAGCCTGCTGGGTTTTTTTTTTCTTTTTAGCATCGTGTAGGCTGGCTGATCCCGTTTTTCTGTTACCAGCTCTTTGATTTCGTGCTCAGTTGTCTTGTTGCCATCAGTTCTTTAACTTACTTGCCCAGAATCAAGGATTACCTGGATCAGTTGGTAAGTGTTTGTTCAGCTCAAGTTGATATTTTACATTTGAAATTAAATTTTGGTTTAATTGGAGAAGTGGCTGAGCTATAGTTACCTTCCTGTGCATAAGAAAGAGGAATATGGACTGCAGCAGCTATAGGGGTGACTGAGGGTGGAGAATGAGAACTTGGCAAAGGTGGAAGGGCCAGAGGTGTCATTGGTCCCTAAAAGGAAAGCCAGGGGGAGGAAGGAAGAATTGCCATGGGAATGGTTGGTTTAAACTGTCTTTGCCATATTAGCACTTGAAACAAAGATGTTTGTAAGCCCTTAAGCCATGTGGTTCTGTGACAGGTTTGTAACTGCAGATTAAAAAGGTGTTGACCCTTACTTGGTGGGGAAGGGGAAGAAAAGTATAGGTAAAAATTTATATGATGTAGTGTCCTACAGTACTACGGGATGGAATCGGAGATTCCAAGGGTTTATTTTTATGTTCTATGTGGTTCTAATTTTACAACAATACCTTCTAAGGGAACTGTATGGAGTTTTCATGTACACTGCCTGTCTTCTCAGTGCAGGAGGACGTGGAGGATAGAATGCACTGCCAGTTCACAGGGTGCACAAGCTCTTGCTGGGTGGTGTTTAGATCTCTTAAAGCAGATGTTTGAAAGAAATCCTTTTTAAACCAGAGAAACAAAACACTGGATTGGTGTTGGAGAGAGGCTTTGTTACTGTGGTCAGGCAGAGAGTCAAGTATGAAATTTGTGGACGCTCTTTGTTTTGACTCTTCTGAAGTTTGGGGGCAGCTCTTTTCCTTTCTACTTTGTACACGTGTCTGTTACTGATTGGACTGATAGGAGGTAATTAATACTGTCATTAAAGATTTATTAACTAGAGGACTAAGTACAAATGCTTGCTGCAGCTGTTAAAAAGGAAACTTCATGGCTATCTGTACTAACATGAGATTGAGGAAGTGACGAGGGACACAGCACTGGGTGTCTTGCCTGTGCAGTGACCCTTTTCTGTGGTGACCTCTCCCAGCAGGACAGAGGCAGGACAAATAGTGTGCTTTGTGGGAGGGTGAAGAGGAAACTAATGAGAAAGAGAACTTTGTTGTTTCTGGGGGAGTATTTTACACGAGAGTTCATTTCATTTGGAGTGAAGTTTGGATGTCCTTGTATCACATTTGTGAGTGTATAGTGTTCATGCTTATCTCCTCCCTTTCTCTCCCTTCCCTATATATATATTGTTTTTTTTTTTAAACTAGCCGGATTTCCCTTACAAAGATGATCTCCTTGCCTTGGACTCCAGCTGTCTCTTGTTTATTGTTCTGGTGTTCTTTGCTTTATTTATCATCTTAAAGGTAAGTTAAATTTTAAGTATAGATCTGTTTGGTAGCGTCTTAATATTGTAACTCATAAATCTGAGTTAATTCTTGGTGCTGAACTGAGAACTCAGCTGACGACTTAATAACTTCTTTGATCAGAATTGTTGGGATGTTCAGTTGCAGTGTAACTTGGATTTTTGTGAACTGGTGTCTTCAGCTAGCTCGTTAGCATGCACTGGGACATGTTTATGCAGCTCTGCCTTTCCCGAGTAGGAAGTAGGAATGTACAGAGACTTCAAATACCATCTTTTGCATATGTGGAGATAAAATTAATATTTTTAATTAAGCTGGTAGCAAAGCAATATTGAGTTACTTCATGCAGTTTTTAAAAAAAAAAATAAATACATAAACAAAAAAATCTCGCTGCCTAAGAAATCGGGGGGGTGTGTTTTGGAAGGAAGATGATGGAAGGAGGAAATACATTGGTGAATTCAGAGCTCCAGCTTTCTTCCTACCAAAGGGTGATATTACTTCTTTTTGAAGATCTAAATACAGAGGCTTTCATTTGAATTACAAAAACTGTTGTGCAGACAAAGCATATTAGAGAAACGAGTTGATAATATCCATTGGCCATGACAATAGTCCTTTATTGCATTCAGATTGAATTTGAGAAAAAAATGAAGTCATGAAGAAGGGAAGTGGAAGCCTAACCCAGTAGATGCTTTTGTATTGATGCGGAAGTGTGGTACCTTGTGTTTAACAAAGTGCTAACTCACCAATGAAAAACCCAGAGGAATGTAAATCCTCACCAGAGCGTGACAGTTTGTCTTTCTGCAGTAGTTAACGTTGACTTTATGTCCAGGCTGGTTTGCTCTACCATCTCCTTGCCAGGAGTGTGTTTGTGCCCTCTCCTTCACACTGGGAGTTGCATAAATAGCGATGCTAACTGAGGGATGAGTGGGAGTGTGCTGTTGGCCTCACTCCTACCACCTCCTTCTCCTGGCAAGTTTGGACTGACATCCACAGAAGCATAGTTCCATTGGGGATTAATTTGATAGGCACTGCTGAGGCAGAGAGAGAGATCAGTTGAATAGATCCATGAATTCTTTTGCTAAAACCTGTGTGGTTCATCCTCTGAGTCACTGTGACAGCAAAGCTAAATGGGGAGCTACATAGGTATGTGACTGAATCTGTGACATAGCAGCTGTTCCTCAGATAGGGAATCGTAGAATCATTTAGGTTGGAAAGAACCTTTAAGATCATAGAGTCCAACCATTAACCCAGCGCTACCAAGTCTACCACTAAACCATGTCCCCAAGCACCGCATCTACAAGTCTTCTAAACACCTCTGGGGATACTGACTCCACCACCTCCCTGGGCAGCCTGTTCCAGTGCTTGACAACCCTTTTTGTGAAGAGTTTTTTTCCCAGTATCCAACCTAAACCTCCCCTGGTGCACCTTGAGACCATATGTATGAACTAAGTTGATTTATGCTTTTTTTTGCCATATGATTATAATCCAGCATCTAATTTCTGATTCAGCTAGTGCATATGAGGTTTTTAAAAAAAAAATCTCTCTTCTTTCAGGCATATCTAATTAACTGTGTATGGAACTGCTATAAATATATCAGCAACAGAAATTTGCCAGAGATAGCTGTGTACCCTGCTTTTGAAGCTCCTCCACAGGTAAAGCCTCTTTTTGAAATAAAAAGGAACCCTCATTGTTTACTTTTGAAGCAGAAACCCACCATATTCGTGTGTACGAGCCTTGTCCAGCTTCTTAAACAAAGACTGGAAAGATTAACAAGTTAAAGCAGCTAATGTTGTGGTGTATTATTGCTTGGGTGTGTTCTTACAGTGCATAAAGCAGGAGGTTTTATAGAGAAAAATCTTTAAATGTTTTTCTTGTAGTAGAGTGAAGTTTTCAGAAAGCACCTGTCAAAACCTTCCTTTCTGCTTTGCAAAACCAGGAGGCAGTGGGGTGGAACGAATGACTGAGGGTTTCATACAGCAGAGCAGCTAAACCACTCCTGCTTCTTTCACTTCCTCACTAGCTTACTAGGAACAGCAGTTAAGTTCTTAAAACACTTACCTGCAACAGATGATTAAGTTGCTGATGGGGCATGTAGGGTTTGTTTTGTTGATGTGTGTGTTTGCTTGTTTGTTTTCGTTTGTTTGGTTTGGTTTTTTGTTGTTTTAAATAAACCTTCTGCACTGATCTCTTCAAAATGTCTTCTCTCTAGTATGTGCTGCCAACCTATGAAATGGCAGTGAAGATGCCGGAGAAGGAACCTCCACCTCCCTACATACCTGCCTGAAGCAGTTGCTATGTTAATTAACATCTGTACCAGCTTCCTGGGGGTTTTGTCTTTTTAATCTTGCAAAACTGCTTAAGTAATAGAAATATTCAGGGCTTTAGGAGCAAACCGTTCTGTTTAAAATACATTTGATATAAACTTACTAAGCAAAAGACATCTGGGAATGATTTTGTTTGCTTTAATTTTTGTTCTCCTTAATGCTCTTAAACATTTTATTTGCCTTGGGGCCTTACACTGCAAGGACTTATGCATGTGACTAACTTGTGGCTTTTAATGAAACCAATCAAGCCAAGCTATGATTGAAGTTAGCTACAATTATAAGCGTCTGCAGGATCGTGCCCTTAATTTATATTAATTTTTTTGTAAAGTAGTTCATAAAGACAATCTGATCATGCAGCAAAATGACAGTTTGCCTTTATCCAGGTTTTGGAGGGGAGGGGGTTTGAATGTGGTATATACGTGACTTTTTTTACTTTGCACTTTTCTCATGTTATCTTACCTTTATTGTGGTTTTTTTGTTTGTTTATCTTATGTCTTGAACCATAGTATTTTTCACAGAGAAGTAAGGGTGGCACAGGAGTTCGATTACAATGTGCTGTGAATGCAAGAAGAATAAATAGCAATGTGGAAGATGGTTGCATGCTTCTAATCTTACATGTATTTTCCTCTTTGTGATAAATGATACTTAAATAAATCTTTTATGAAACGTTTACCAGTAGCCTTGGTTGATCTGTTTGTTGTATGGGTGCTTTTGTTTGGGTTTCTTTTTTTTTTTTTTTTTTTTTTTATTTTTTCCTACTCTTTTTTGTTTTTTTTTTTGTTTTGTGTGGGTTTTTTTTTTTGTTTTTTTTTTTTTTTTTTTTGAAGGTCTTAGTCCCACGTACACACAGTTGAGTGAACACTGGCTTCCTACAGGTTTTTTAGTGGTTTCTGTGTTCTTCAGCAGAAGTCTTCTGGAGACCATGGATTCCTTTTAATATATAAAGTTGTATTACAGCTGTTGCATTTCAAGTACTTGGTTGTCTTCTACTTGTCTGGTTGCTACTTATGTATAAGCTGGGAAAAGGGAATTGTACTGGAGGCTTCTAGCCCATGGGGCAAACTTAATGTCTGATGAGCTCAGGAGTTAAGAGCAGGACAGACATCCAGTAGGTCTGCAACACTATTTACATTGGAAAACGTCCAAAGTTGTTGGACATACGCCGTAACTTCAAGTATTTCCTAAAAAAGAAATAAAAATGTTAAAAAAAATACCCAAAACCAACAAACAAAACCCAGCCCCCCTACAAAGGACTTTTACTACAGGGGAGGAACAGTAGAGAGGTAAAAGATAATTTAGTGACCTGCTAATGCATCTCAAGGAAAAAAAAAAAAGCATTTCTACTTTGGAAGGTAAAAGACATCTGGGATTAAACTCTGGAAAAAAGGATTCCAATTGCTACAGCATACAGGTTGTTGGTTATTCCAGTCTGAATGTGTACCTCCTTCCCATCCCCCTGGCATGTTATCAGTAACAGTTTCCTTAGTTTTATCTAAGGTGCCATTTCTGAGAGCACCTTAAACTGGTGGTGTAAGAACACCTTCCATCACTGTTCTGGCAGTGCTCTGCCCTTCACCTTACCCTGTTGGCAGCTCTGCTCATTTCCAAGTTCTGAGGAACTGCACAGGATTGGGACTTGCCAAGAGACTCTAAAAAGAGGGATTCCTTAGATGCTGAAATGAGACTTGGAGGGGGCTGAAAAAAAACAGCTTTAGTTTTATGTACTCTAAAGGACACAGCTCAAACTACTCGGGAGGGGTGCAATACTCAAATACTGATCCTGGAGCCTGTCCTCTGGCCTGCATCCCCCTGCACTGAGGAGGATTCAGTGTGTTAGAGAATGAAGCCAAAAGCCTCTTCCTTCTTCAGCCATCTGACCGTGAGTGGGCACCAAAGCACCTTGAAAGTGCTGGATAGGCATGGAGGGCTCTTGCCTGAGGGGGGGTTGTTGAGACTTCCCACAGGTGGGTGGGTGCCCGCAGGGGTGGGCAGTATTTGGCAGCAGCAGGCACTGCTTGAAATTCCTGGGGTGGTTGTGCACAGAGGGTTGCTCAGAGCTGCAGTCTCTAGGAGACAAAAGCTGTTGTGCTCCACCAGACCCCTCTCCCGCGGCTTTCCTCTGCATGACAGGTGCTGTCCCCTGATTGCCTATGCAGGCTCTGTCACTGCGACCGTGGGCTCTCGTACCCAAGACAGGTACTTGCTGAAGTGAATCTGCCTGTCGAGACTCTACTGCTGGGGGTCGTGAGGGTCTCCTGGCTCCTCTGCTAAAGCGTGGCTTCCTGTTCTTACAGAAGCGGAGTAAAGATGGTCCTGCAGGCCAACGTGTCAACTGGGAGGTCAGCAAAGGTGTCTTCTAAAAGGCTGTGCTGGAGATTGTAGTAGATTTGTGTCCTAAATCCTGTTTTCCACTACAGCTTGCTGCAGCTGCCCAGAGGAACTGGCAGGATTTGCAGTGCCAGGGACCAGACAAAATGGCCTCGCTGAGGTCTGACAGCCGGGATGGCAGTTTCTCGCGTCTCGCTGTTCACTTTTCCTCCCGTTCCTTGCGAATACTGCTCTGCAAATAGAGCCTTGAGACTGGAAGCGCAAAGTTAACGCACCTGGAACGGGCAATTCCCGTAGAGGCAGAAAGGGCGAGTTCGCGTTTCCGCTGCCAGGCTTGAACCCTGTCCGAGTGCCACAGGTCCCCAAGTTCAGCTCTGACCCCCGCAGCCCTTCCCCTCTCCCGGCCTGAACGCCCCGTCGGGGCGGGGGAGCGGGGCGGGCAGAGCGCGACCCCGGGGGAGGAGGCGGGGGTGGGGGGGTGGGGAGTGGATCCCAGCCCGCACCTCCCCGGGGAGCAGGCGGCGGGGTGTGCGTGGATCCCAACCCCGCGGGGCCGGCAGCTTTAACTGCGGAGCCGCGGGTGTCGGGGCAGGCGGCGGCACCATGGGGCGGGCTCTCGGCACCTTGTGCTGCTGCCTGGCGCTGCTGCTGCCGCTGCTGCCTCCGGCGCGGGGCTCCCCGCACCGCCTGCGCCGGCACCCGCGCCCGCCCGCCGGCCTCCCCGGGAGCCGGGCTCCGGCAGGTACCGTACTCCCGCGGGGGCGGCGAGTGGCGGCCAGAGCTTCCCTTCTTTCCCTTTCCCTCTTTCCCCCTTTCCTTTTCCCCCTTTCCCTTTCTCCCTTTCCCTTCTCGCTGCACACTTTGCTCGCTGCTCCGGGTACCGCCTGACACCGCTTCTCTTAGGGTGTTTCCTCACGTGCTGGTAGGGGTAGATAACGGTTGGGCTTGGTGACCTTAAAGGTGGTTTCCAACCGTAGCGATTCTCTGATTCTGTGCTTGGTTTTGCGAACGATGGCAGGAGAGTGCGGATGCCCCATCGCGCTGTAGCTGCAGCGTGCCCTGGACTGCCGCTTGCGGGCTGAAGAACCTACTTTTTATTCAAAGCTGCCCTTGCTAATCTCTAAAACCTACATAACTCTTCCCTGCTTGTGTTCATGTCTGAAAACTTCTCTATTTCAAACTCACGGAACGATCAGGCTGATGGAAGGGTTTTTTTTTCTTAATCCAAAAAAGATAATTCTGCCTACAAATTGTGGTTTCAGGTTTTTTTGGTGTTTTTTTTTGTTTGGTTTGCTTTTTTTTTCTTTTTTTCTTTTTTTTTTCTTTTTTTTTTTCTTTTTGTAGGACAAACATTGTGTCTCTCTTTCTTTCATGTCTTAAGCTACAGATGCATACAGAAACATTTTTTCATGTTTTCTTAGCTTCCTGAAAAATACAAGGCCATTTTTCTAAACCCTTATGCAAAAACTGAGTTACAGGATGCATGTAGGACTATGTATATACTATATATGTATATATAATATACCTCCATGGGATCCTAGATTCACCCAGTCCATTACTTGGTCCAAAGGTAATCAGTTCTGCTACTGTGCCTCCTGATGGAAGAAAGCTCTACCTGTGCAATTTGATTTTTTTCCCTCTTTCACTTGCACAAGAGAAAAAAGTTGGCTTTGTTTTTTGTTCGTGATTTGGGGTTTTTTTTTTTCAAAGTATTAGAAGTTGTGTTTTCACCTCTACTTTTAAGACACTTGTGAAGATTTTTTTCATTTCAGCTGTAACTTTATAATAAAGCGGAACTTGATAGTAGGAGGAGAGGTGTGTCAGATTCCCAAGACAGCTCTTGGGGAGCATATTCCAACTGAACACCTCGTATTTTGCTGTTTAATGCGTTGCGTTGTTGAGCTGGAATGTCTCTTTTCGATAAATGCTCTTCTTTTGGGTTGTCTGTTTCTCATAAATCAGCTGCACAAATTCATACCTTGATGGTATAAACTATGTGCATGTTATCACCAATGCCAGGTCAGGGCATTGGGACAGAAGGCATAAGCTTAGGTTGCCTGCTGTTGCAGTCTTGATTATTTTGTGTTTTCCTAGAAGTGATGCTTGTCTCTGATCTGAGCTATGGCTTTTCTGTTTCTGCCTAGATTTATGTCAGTGAGGAGCTATGAAAGCTAGAAATGTGTGTGTAAATATTCATTTCTACATGTAAAATTACTTTATAAGTAATTTTTTTTTTGTTTTTCTCTGCTCTAAAAGCCTTAAAACAGTAACAACTAAACTAAAGAAGCCTTTATCACAGCATCGTTTGCATCTCTTTCCTGCTGGCCTTTATTTGTCCTTGTTGTGTGCTTTGGATTGTGAATGACAACGGAGTAATAATTCCTACTCTATATTATTACTATCCAAAAACATATTGTTAGGGTCTAGTCACTGTTTAATCTAGCCAGTTGTTTTACCATTTTATTTCTGTAGCTTGTAAAAATAGAATTTAGGCTTTATCTTTATAAAAAGAAAAAGAAAGTACATCTATGTATCATTGTTAAATTTCTGCATTGGTTGCTACATGCAAACTGCAACCCTTTGTTTCAAGGATAGTTAGTAGTTTTGTGGGCTCAAAAGTGGATCTATATTACATAAAGATAATTATGTATTACTTGTCAAAATTAACATTGAAGAATTTGTATTGTAATGCTTATTATAATTTAAAACCTCTTCCTAAAGAATCAAGGATGCCAACATTTATCTGGTAGGAGTATTTTGCCTTCTGGTTCTCACTGCTGTAGGGTGAGAGCTGCGGTCCTGTGTAGATGACTGAAGTGTTTTCCTTCCTTCTTGACAGACTCTGCCTGCAAGAACCGGCCCCTAGACCTTGTCTTCATCATAGACAGTTCTCGTAGTGTCCGACCCGAAGAGTTTGAGAAAGTGAAAATCTTTCTGGCAGAAATGATTGATACCCTAGACGTTGGTGAAAGAACAACGCGTGTGGCGGTCATGAATTACGCTAGCACTGTCAAGGTGGAGTTTCCCCTCCGGACCTACTTTGATAGAGCGTCTATGAAGGAGGCGATATCTCACATTGAGCCCTTGTCTGCTGGCACAATGACTGGCCTTGCCATCCAGACTGCCATGGATGAAGTGTTTACTGAGGAAATGGGCACCCGGCCAGCAACCTCCAATATCCCCAAGGTGGTCATTGTTGTGACAGATGGACGGCCACAAGACCAGGTTCAAGACGTGGCAGCGAGCGCCCGGACAGCTGGCATTGAGATCTATGCTGTTGGGGTAGACCGGGCAGACATGCAGTCCCTGAGGATCATGGCCAGTGAGCCACTGGATGAACATGTCTTCTATGTGGAGACCTATGGTGTGATTGAAAAGCTGACATCCAAGTTCAGAGAGACTTTCTGTGGTAAGGTGGTTAGTCTAAGAGGGTAGTGTAATTTGGCTCCTTTTGGCTCCTACTGTGGTTCCTTTCCCTAAGAAAGAAGTTTTTCAGAAGTGTTATGTATCGCATTTAAATATTTTCTTTGCCATCCACAAGGCAAACAAGCCAAGCCTTTTATTCAGGGGAGGCCAAGTAATGACCTTTCATTTTGAATAGTGACCTTATCATGCAAGTAACAAACCTGATTTCAGTGGACCTCCTTGTGCAGTTGGTCTGATGTAGTGCAAGAGAAGGCATGGCAAGCTGGCTGGGTTTTGGCTACATGTATTTACTGACTTACCTACAGAGAACACACGTGCAGTCTGCTCATTTCTTTTCCCATGTCACTGGGAAGCTGGGAGGGTGGAATTGTGGTGCTGAGGGGCTTACAGATTTTGAGGAGGAAAATCAGTGTGGCAGGTGAACCACCATGCAAGCTTGAGAAATTGGATGCAAGATGAAGTGCCCAAACACAACGGCAGGTCATCTCAGGATGGGCTTTCACTCTGCAGGCACTGCTGGGCTTTCTTGGTGTGCCACTCACACCTTTCTCTGGTTCTCTGCTACTTGATTTAGACAGGGAACTGTGGGATGGGTTGAATTAGCTTCACTTTTTCAGGGAAACATGCTGGATGTGCATGTGGTTTGGGCTAGAACTCCAGTAACAATGCTAGGCCAGTGTGGGCTGTTACTGTCATTTACAGGAAAAAAAAAGAAGTCATCTATCTGGAGTATTTAAAACTTCCTAGAGCTAGCCATGGCACAGCCCTACTCACAAAAATCAACCAATGGCTTTTTGACAATTACAAAGCTTGTATCAACTAGATTTTTCCAGTAAATTTCTAAGGAGGTTACTTGTAAAACAAGCTTCCATCAACTAATGGGTAAAATGAGATGTAAAGAACATTGTAAGAGAGCTAAAATAACAGCCATTGCCTTGCGAACCTGGATGGCAATGTGTTACTTTGTTTTTTCAGGGCCTTTTTAAAAACTGCCACCATAGCTTTTGCATACGTTTGGAGTGAATGGACCTCATTTATGTTTAGAATGAATGGACCTCATTTTCTAGGTATGAAATAAACGTCTAAGACCATCTGCAGGCAGGACACTTTGCCCAATATTTAACATAGGGAGTGCCTTGAGGTTTGGCTTGACATCATGTTCTGTTGCTAATGTGACCAGATCCACTTCCTGGTATCTGGAAGTGGGTACAAGTGCCCACCTAACTGGACAGGTACGTGTGCTGTGAACAGAATTTGCCACCTATGTTCTCGCCAAAGCAATTCCTTTCCTAGCACCAAACAAGAATCTCTTGTTTTGAAGAGTAAACTTACTGTTTATTGTGCCAAAGCATAGAAATTATGCCCCCACTCAGCTGGAGGGTAAACCGTAGAGAACTCACACCCATACACCTCTGGTGGAACTCTGTGGCCTTAGGCAGGATCTGTGGGATTTGTGAACAAGACAGGGTAAAGGGAATAGTCTTTAAAAATGTTCCTACAAACCAAATGAATGTAAGAGCATCTTGTAAGATTGTGGGTAAACTGGGTCTTTCCCAGCTCCAGACAGCTTTTTGGTGAGAAGTCTAGACTCACCAGTGACAATTAGGATTTTCTTTGCTTTAGCCAAGACAAATAAATTTGTTTACGGGGTGAACTGAAAACAGAAAAACGAATGTTCAGGGGCAAAATAGTTGGCTAAGATCACGTTCTTGATGCATTAAGAGCAGCATTCAACATGAGACCATCATGGAGATGGAAAATCTTAGCCTTGAATTGGTGTCTAAGACAGTGGAGGCTTGATTTTCCTACCACAAAAATCTGACCATTTCAGTCTGAGCTTCTCAGTTACGCTTGAAAATATCACCTGCAGATTTTGTTCATCACTCATGGAGATGAATACTCTTATTCCAAAGGGTGCAGCAGAATGAAAAGATGCTGTCTTAGTTTGAGATTTGTTTTTACCTATAGAAAGAGACACTTTCCATCAGCCTTCTTAGAGTACATCTAAATCTCCCATGTTTTAGAAAATGGGAAACCTTGCTTTGTATTCAGAAACACATGAGAAGATTCAAGCACTCCTGCTTCTCATTTCTTATCTCAGCACTATTGCTTTGGAATTTGATTTTACCAGTAGTCCATACCCATAATGTAAATGCTCATCTAAGTAAAATCTCAGGTAGTAGCAATGGTCTTCCCATTTTTCTTCTTTTCCCTTTCGTTCCCCCCTCATTTTTTTCCCTCCTTTCACTGCTTTTTTCCCCCTTCCCCCTTTTTTTCTCCACCTTTTTGTTCACCCTCCTCTCTTGTCCTCCCTCATCTAAATTTGGTCATCTAAAAATCATCTAAGTTTCAGTATCTAGATGTCCTTTACAGTCTGTGGAGAGAAATGGGGGAATCTTGAGGTGACCAAAGAAGCAGCAGTTCCAAAGCTAAAAACACTTGAGAAAAACCGGTCAGGAATTAACTGGTTTGGTCGTTAGACCATCCGTGAAGGAAATGCCTGGCAGTGCACACAGTGCACTGCAGACAGCCCAGTGTTACAGCAGTCGTTTTGTTTGCCCTGTCACCACAACAGACTTCTATCAGCTGCCATCTGTAACGGTGCTTTTTCTGACACTGTCTTCTGATGAGACGACCTTACTGTTTGCTGGGGAATTAGCTGGTCCCCAAAAACTGAATCTTATTTTGTAGTGTGCAGTTTCAGGTTCTCAGTTCTCTGAGGTTTGGACGTTACTTCTGAAGTGTCCTTCAGTGAAGAGGTTCACGTGCCTGTAAAGCTACTTTACTGTAGAAACTTTCCTCCATATACTCTTTTGGTCTTGACTTTTTAGATGTGAAGGGTCAAGGCAGCTGCAGCCCTCACGTAACCATCTTGCATGGTGGGTTTCTTTGCTGGCTGATGCATCTGGACCATCATTTCATCCCTGAGAAGGCACTGTGTTATCCTAGTGCCTCTGAGTAATTTTTTTCTTCCTTCTGGTCTTGATGCTTTTTCTGTTCCAGGTTTTTGTGTGTTTTGATGTTTGTTTGGGTTTTTTTAATTTGTTATTTCATCTCACTTTCTGTTTCATTTCAGTTTACACTGAAGTTTTCTGCAGTGCAGCAGGAATGCATAAATCAAGTTGTATGCCAGTGAGCCGAAGTCAGTAAACTACCAGTGACTGATACATTTTGGGTTTATTTCATCTGGTTGTCTGCAATACAAAGGGACTGGATACAAAAAGCCAGAAGGTCCTTTCCATTGCTGATTTTTGGTGTAAAGTTACTAAATGCTTAAAATCCCTCCTGCAGCACCCTTTCCGGTTCATCTTGTCTTTCTGCCACCTCAGGTGGTGACTTATTTCAGTGCAGTTGTTCCAGTGTTATTTATGACCTCTCTCTTCTGCTACAGAATGATGCAGAAGATGCCTGTAACTTTCATTTTTTTTGTGCCAGTGACACAGCACCGACGTTTGCTTCTACTAATCCAGCAAACAGTGCAAGATGTACTTTTGGAAGCATAAATTATTAACGTCTGTTTCTTTCCTTTGGCATCACCAAAACACCTTTCCTGTAAATGCCTTTTGTAGCTGCGAATGCGTGCGCACTTGGGACCCACGAGTGCGAGCAGGTCTGCGTGAGTGAAAACGGCGGGTCCTACCTTTGCCATTGCTATGAAGGCTACGCTTTGAATCCGGATAAGAGAACCTGCTCAGGTAGTATTCCTTTGGTAAGCATGTTTCACTATGAAAAAAAAAAATCAACTTTTCAACAGCATAATTTGATTTGAGAAGCTATTTGTGTACTTCTGTTGAAGCAGTGAGCATCTGTCAAGAGGGACAGGGATCTACTGGAGAGAGTCCAGCGGAGAGGTACAAGGTTGATGAAGGGACTGGAACATCTCTCCTGTGAAGAAAGGCTGAGAGTACTGAGGCTGTTTAGTCTTGAGAAGAGAAGGCTGAGAGGGGATCTTATTAATGTCTATAAATAACTGAAGGGTGGGTGTCAAGTGGAAGGGGCCAGTCTCTTTTCCGTGGTGCCCAGTAATAGCACAAGAGGTAATGGTCACAAACTGCAACACAGGAAGTTCCACCTCAACATGAGGAAAAACTTCTTTCGTGTGAGAGTGACAGAGCCTGGGACAGGCTGCCCAGAGAGGTTGTGGAGTCTCCTTCTCTGGAGATTTTCAAGGCCCCCCTGAATCTGTTCCCGTGTGCGCTGCCCTAGGTGATCCTGCTCTGGAAGGGGGGTTGGACTCGATAATCTCCAGAGGTCCCTTCCAACCCCTAACATTCTATGATTCTATGTATCTTCTTCAATAATAATAAATCAGTAATAAATAATGAATAAAAGTCTGATGCAAGCAGTGGTGAGTAGTTTGACTCCATCACTATCATTTTGATTGTGCCTACAGATTGATTCATTAGGGCTAGATGCCAAAACACACTATTCAGATGTAGACACTGTATAGATGTTTTCTTCTCACTTATTCTAATTCCTGCAATTACTATTGCCATCTCTGAGCTGATTCCAAATCAAAATATATTTGAAAACATGAATAAGCACTCCTTCCTAAACTACTTATTAACAATGAATTGTTTCTCTAACATGCATCTTGCAGCTGTGGACACGTGTGCACCTGGAAGGCATGAGTGTGATCAGATCTGCGTCACTAGCAACGGATCCTACGTCTGTGACTGCTATGAAGGCTACAGCCTGAATCCAGATAAGAAGACTTGCTCAGGTAAGAATTAAAGTCTACCTTAATATATGAAAGTCATGGACATAAGAAGGCTCAGAGGGTATCTGTCTATAAATATCTGAGGGATGGGTGTCAAATGGAAGGGGCCAGTCTTTTTTCCATGGTGCCCTGTGATAGGACAAGAGGAAATCATCACAAACTGGAACACAGGAAGTTCCACCTCAACATGAGGAAAAACCTCTTCACTGTGAGAGTGACAGAGCCTGGAACAGGCTGCCCAGAGAGGTGGTGGGGTCTCCTTCTCTGGAGATTTTCAAAACATGCCTGGATCTGTTCCTGTGTGGCCTGCCCTGGGTGATCCTGCACTGGCAGGGGGGGTTGGACTTGATGATCTCCAGAGGTCCCTTCCAAGCCCTACCATTCTGTCGTTCTATGATTGTATGATTTTTTGTGTGACTTCTCTTCATTGTTTCTAATTGAAAAATTGCTTGCAGACATCAGCGCTTAAAAGGAGAATTCACCTGTACACTTGCCCTTGGTTCCAGTAAAAGTAAAATTGCCTTTTCTTAAAATGTGTCTTCTTTAAGTGTGGCACTTGGGGCCATGGTTTAGTGGTGGACTTGCAGTGTTAGGTTTACGGTTGGACTCAATGATCTTAAAGGTCTTTTCCAACCTAAATGATTCTGTGATAACAAAACCACCACTTGGCACTTTAGAATCACTTTATGGTCTTCACAGTACTTCATAAACTTCACTTAGTCCCTGAGAGATGACAAACCTAGTTTGGAGATTCCCACCAGCACTGTGTCTTGATTGGAGAGTGAGTGCCACTAGTCCAGAGAGAACTTAAAACCTGGTGATTTTCCTATGTCCTCTCAGTCTCTCCTGTTGAAGCTCAGGGTTTTTTACATCTTCTTGCTTCTGCTACCAAAGTTGTTCAGGGCTCTGCTATATAGCAACTCCACGCTTACACCACTGGCAGCTCCTTCATTTCCTACTCCTTGAATTGGCACCTTGAAATGTCAGCCTATTCAAAAAACCTTTTTTTTTTTTCCTCAAAATACTTCTCTGGGATCGTTTATTTAAATCCAAAAGTTTTGAGCAGAGCCAGCTCTTAGGGTAACTATTTTGTAACTGGTAAGTGCCTTGCTCCCTTTGAGAGCACATATGCGTTCCTCTCACTGAAGTTTTCACTCTTCTTATTTCTGAAGAGAGAACATGATCTTCTAGAGCTCCTGCTTGTTTGTCTGTTTGTTTTCTCACTAGGCTTTATGTCTCTTTGCTGTTTAATAACATTTCTATATATCATGCCCAGATTTTTGTGCCTGCCTTCAGCTCATGGATGAAAGTATGAAGTTAAATTTGGATTCACCATTCTTACTGCTAATGCTGCAAGACACGTGGCAGGTTATTGCTCATCTCAAATAGCTTCGTCCTTACTGGGGATATTCAGGACAGTTAGAATTGCTGATGAGAATTAGAGTTGCGTGAGATGTGCTATAATAATGTCTTGTAGCCCTGATATCTGCCTCCCTCCATTAAATAATTAGTGACTGAATTCAGTTGTCTGCAGCATAATGTAATTATGTAGTAGGGCACTGTCTGAATCCTAATTTGAATCCTAATTGAATTGTATTTAAAAATGTTGAAGCGTTTAAAATGCTTGAGTGTCTGGGAGGGATTAATAGGCTTCTTTTCTAAAACCTGCTTCACCACAGCCGTGGACATGTGTGCGGCTGGAAGGCACGACTGTGCCCAGGTCTGTCTCCATAAGGAGGGATCCTACAGCTGTGAAGGCTACACTCTGAATCCATATAGGAAGACTTGCTCAGGAAAGACCTGATTAAAGAAATACCGTGTTCAGCCTAAAGCAAGCAGCTTTTCAAAATCAGGTTAATTTGCTTTTCTGATAAACTAGCCAGAAGTTTCTTACAACTCATGCAAACACACTGCAACTTTATTTCTTCACATGTCCAGTAATATTTTTAGACTTGTAACTCTTCTGTGGTTGTGCAGAGCTTCTAATTGGTATAATCTAAATACCGTTTCCCTGAAGGTGTCACAGTATTTTCATAGCCATGGAGCAAGAATGTCCACTTAAGAGAGGAGAAGGATGATAATATTTGGTGGGAATGCGTGATGTGCACTGCCCAAGTCAGAGAACTCTTCAGCAAAGCAGCACAAGGGAATGAGATGAAGAAGAGTGAGGACTGTGCTGAGAGAGAGATTGACAGTCTGTATCATCCTGAGTGTGATCACTCTTTCTAGTAGATGTGTTTGGACCTTGAAAAATACTCCAGCCTTAGAGATCTAGAGGATGGAAGGAAACTTTCATTCCCAGTGCTGGTCTCTTGCGGAGAACAGGAGCACAGATGTAGCTGGTACACAAGGATGTACATATAAGTATATAGTACCTACAAATTAATATGTATTCTATATTATTTTCACTTGATTAGAATTTGAACTTTTCATTTCTTTGGATGTCTCACTGATGATTTATTTTTCACAAATCCATTTTTCCACTTCCACCATAATCCCTTTCCTTACGATGTGTTGTTATCTGACAGCGCTGAACCTAGGCTTCCAGTTCCAGGAGGTTCCCAGGCAAATCTCTCCCGTTAAGCCGTATGTCTCATGTCTCAAAGAGGCAAAGCCAGAGGGCCTCAATATTTCTTCCTGTCTAGTTTCAGAGCTGATGTTGTAAATACAGTTTCTCAGGTAACTCTCACCCGGCATTATACAGAGATAATAAACATGTGTGATGGAATAGGAATTCAGTTAGGCATCCCCTTTGGGAGTCCAGTACTGAACCTCTTTTCATAGCTCTGATTCTCACCCTGGATAGTCAAATTTCACATTATTTCCCTAACTTGCTTGCTTTTTTCACTCATTGTGATCTTATTTTGCAATAGGCTGCTACTGATTTCCCCCCATGAGTTGGTCTTTTCTTCCTTTCTTTCTTTTGTCTCTCTTTCTCTCTCTCTCTCTTTCTTTCCTTGCTTGTGCTTTACTAAACCTCCTTACTGCAAAGATACCCAAATATAGGAACTCTTTCTCAGCTTGGCCTTTCAGAGTTGACGTGTTAAATTTGGCAGAAAACATCAGCCTCACACATCAAGTACCCAATTTGTAACTGGCAGTGGGTGCTACGTCTCTCTTTTTTTTCACAGCCATGTATACTCTTCTGTTTATGGTCTTTTCATGCCATGAAACAGTGTTTTATCCAACTCAATTAGAGCTGAAATAATGCCAGATACTCTCATAAAATCCAGATATTTGTTCCCTGAAATTCCTTTGGATAATTATTTTGTAAGTGGGTCACTGCTAGTTCAGTTCCTTTTGCAACCCATTACAACTACAGAAGAATGTTGTGAGTGTTCAAAAAATCATATTAATTTCTTGATGTTGATAGCCAGATAAAAACAAACTCTGTATACCTTACCATGGCTAATAGCATGCTAGCATGCAATAAAAATGTCCCAGTTTGTATCCTAATGAAGGTACGTTTGCAAATGGGAATTATTGTCAGCTAAACTGAAGTTTGGCTACTGGTTAATATTCTTCTCTTCTCAAATGTCTTCCTCAGCTGTCAACATGTGTGCACCTGGAAGGCACGACTGTGAGCAAGTCTGCAGGAGGGATGATCTGTCCTATACCTGCGACTGCTACCAAGGCTACACCCTGAATCCAGACAAGAAGACTTGCTCAAGTAAGAGCAGATTGCTGTTCCAGCTAAGTACACATATTGAAATAGCAACTTGATGTATTTGGCTATTTGAGAAACTTACACGTGCATTGAAGTGTTATGTGACTTTCCCTTTTCCACTTGGAACAGTTTTTAGAGATACAGAGCATTTCCTATGCAATACTGCCTGTATCTGCTTACTACTTGGTCTTTCTTTTTCATCTTATAACTAAAACCTTCCCTGTATTTAAAAAAACCCAAAAATGCAACATTCAGCAAACCCAGAACTGAGAAGTAATAGAAGAAAGAAGAGCTGGGGTTAGTCGCACAGCCACACGCTTTGCAGGAGACATCTCGAGGTGGTTTCCCCACCCACACGTTGAATTGCACTTTGCTGCTGCTTTCTTTAGCTTCTCAGTGACTTTGTGTACAGCAAAAATGTTATTGTTTTAGACATGTTTCTTTACTTCCTGGTCTCCTCACTGTAAAGTAACTGTGTACTGGAAACTTTTCCTAGAATGTCTTTGAAGGTGATCTGGCATTTCACATCTGGTGGGGTTAGGCAGCTGTGGTCAGGGTGAGCATAGACTGTACAAAGGAAGGATTGAAGGAGACCCCAGTAAGGCAATTAGTTCATCTCACTGCTCCAAGGCAAGATCAGTTACACAACTCAGTAGTTCTTGGTAAGATGTACAAAGGCTCCCAGCATGGAAAAGCATTGCCATTGGGAAGAATTAAAAAAATAGTATCTTTTTTTCCGGATAACGGTTTCTCCATAATACATTCTGCAGGAACTGATGGATGTGCACCAAGAACTCATAAATGTGAGCAGGTCTGTGTGAGTAATGGTAGATTGTATACCTGTGACTGCTCGGAAGGATTTACCTTAAATCCAGATGATAAAACATGATAAAGTAATAATTGAATGTGTTAGTTTTTTTTTTTTTCCTGAATACATTTATTGGAGTACCTATTTTTAATGTGTTAAATCCTTTTAATCATTTGAGAAGTGTTTTATCAACTCACAAACTCCCTGAAAGTATAATCTGTTTTTCATTCTTTTCTTCCCATTTCCACTGATATTTTGAGCTAATGTGGTCCTTCTTCTTTAGCTAGAGCAGTTATTGTATTTATAATGACAGTTGACTCTTACCTGTCTCCACACATGTAAGGACTTTGCTGTACAAAAAAAAAAAAATCTTTTATAATCTGTATTTTCTTATGGAATGGGAATAATTGGGAGGACTGGCAAGGCAGGGTTCTGAGGCATGGGACTCAATTGTGTACCAGCATTAGGAGGATGGTTGGGGACCAGAAGAGAACAGAACTGGTGTCAGAAGAACTACTGCAATGCTAAACCGTATGTTCTTGGCCAGTCCTCCAAGTGAGTGGGGCAGGCATGAACTCACCAACTGTTTTCCCTTCACATGTGCAGTAATGGCATCAACTGTTGGCAGAACCTCTGCACCACTTGATGTAGAATCGTATGTAAAGTTGGGTTGAAAGGGATCTCGGGAGGTACCCAGTCTGACCTCTGGTTCAGAGCAGGAATAACTTGCCATTACATAAAGTGGCTAATGACTCTGTGAAAGAACAGTTATAAAATACGTGGATATAGCCCAACATCATCTGCAAAAATAGCAATTTTTTGGTAGGTCTGGATTAAAACATAAAAGCAGTGTTAAAAAGCCAACTCTAGCAGGTTTTGTATGACTTGTTGGGCATCCCAGTGGCAATGGGAGTCTCCAAGATTTTGAATATCAAATACTCTAAATTTGACAGAAGGACTGTAGAAGACTTCAGGATACCCCTGGGCAGTTTCCAAAGTTGACTGGGAAAGTAATTTTGTTAAAACAGACATAATCCAAGGAGGATCTGTATCTGTCATTGGAGAATTTAAATGCAAACATTAAAAAATAACTGGTGGTTGGAAACCAGTCATGTTGGTGTGATATTTTGGACTGGCTTTCCTCCAGCTGACTCCTGAACAACTCTTCTTTGTTAATTAACCATAAAGCCTGTGGAACGTTCCAAAGAAGGGAGCTGAACAAATACAGGTTCAGTGCAATCAAGGAGACACCAGTTTCAACATTGGCTTTAAGTAAAGTGAACTTTTGCACTGCTAGAAATGAATCTGTTCATAGATTTTGCACTTTCCCTGCAAAATGGAAATATAAATGGCTTGTTTGAAAAATAAAAAAAAAGAAACTAAAACAATTCAGAAAAAAAGAAGTGAATTTGTATCCAGGATAATATTTCTATTGTTTTACTATTATAATGCTCACATAATTTGTTTGGCATTGATCAGCTATGCATTTATATATCTACAGGGGAAAAAAAAAAAAAGAATAATCTCCCATCATTGCCCTTGCAAATGATGTAAAAAAAGTGTGTATAAAGAGACAGGTACAAGAGATACCTCTTGATAAGCTGTTGAAAGAGTATTTCATAATTGTAGCCTCTTTTCAGAAGGTTTTGCCTTTGGTAGCTCATTATCCTGGTCTCAGATGTAGACGGTAATGTCACTGCAGTACCTGTGCTTCAGTAGCTGTTGATGTGTTTGTTCTTAACCTGCAGAAGTGGTGCTGTTTGCCTTAACTCCTATTTTCTTTATGGAGTAGGGCAGGTTAAATTGCCTTTCACCTAGCTAAGAACTCCCAGCCATCAGCACAATGACATTAACCACCTCTCCAAGTCCTTTGTGATTGTCCCTGGCTTTGTGGTGGATTATGGAGAAACAGGAATTCTTGAGGACAGATGAGGATGCTCTTCTGTAAATCTGGAAGACTGAGGGCAAGAACCTAAGCAAAGATCCAATCAATCCAGTGTGGAGTATGACAATGCTAGCTTTCTCTTTTCTTAAGAGACTTCTTTGTCATACTAACTGGCTCCTCCATTAATATTGCTGTGTCTTTCTACTAGATTTTAGATTCACTTGAGCTTATTTGAAAGTTGTTGTTCCCTCCATCCGTATTTGTGTGACATTGGAATGGAATGGACCCTCTTAAACCAAAAATGGTACTCCCTGTGCGTGTGTATTGACAGTGTTACAAACCAAGAGTACCGGTGGGGTGATACATGTTGAAGATGTAGCTGAAGCTCTGTTGCTTAGTATTTCAAATTAATATATGTGTTTATGCTTTCATTTTTGTATTATTTACCAAGTGGTAAATTCAATTCTTCTAATTCCTTCCCAAGCTGAGACTTAGGTATCTAAATTCCACCCACATCTAAGAAATTGATGCAAACTGACCAATTTATGTCACTGACTGGCTTTATGTGTCTAAAATCATTATGTGTCTTCCTCCTTGGTTTGCACAACTCCTGAAGGCTTAACTATTGACTAATGCATTCTCTGAAGTGCTGTATTTGGGAGTGATGAGTACCCCAAATGCCATTACAGTCCGGCTTTGACAGGCAGCAACCTTGATTTTCTCCAGATAGATAGATTTAGATTCAATTTAGATAGGAGGAAGAAATCCTTCACTGAGGATGGTGAGGCACTGGAACAGGTTGCCCAGAGAAGTTGTGGATGACCCATCCCTGGAAGCGTTCAAGGTCAGGTTGGAGGGTGCTTTGGGCATCCTGTTCTAGCTAAAGATGTCCCTACCCATGGCAGGGGGGTTGGACTAGATGATCTTTAAAGGTCCAGCCCAAACTATTTTATGATTCTATCATTCTTCTGCTCTATCATTCCAAGTTATGCATGGCCTTAAATACACCAAACTGAATAGATTCTGTCTACAGCGATGCCAGTGGCTTCCTGCATGGATAGTGTGATGGTCAAAATACTACTTACAAGATGGAGACCTGGACTGCATGTCCTTCCCAGTCTGCATCACCTGAACACACTCATGCTACTTCCCAGGGTGCTCTACCTTTTGGGATAGGGGTGATGGAGAGATAACAGGAGAAGGGAATATTCACTCTAGCAATTAGAGTTGATGGGGGAGGCTGGTTGGTCCCTGCACCTAGGCCTCTTTTTATGTTTTGCTCAGTAACAGTCAAATTTAAAGAGTACAGAGGATTCAGGTAGGCAGGTGAGGAACTCCTGGGTTAGAATCAAGATCTCTCTTGCCTGACATGTTTCTGGATTCTAACACTTATGTCTCTGGCTACACACCAGCCCCTGTTCACTGCCGTCCATCCTTCTCAACTGCTCTGGGTTGCAGTGCTTGCTGTAGTCTCACAGGATGAGTTCAAGAATCACACATTTTCCTGGGATTTAAATGTTCAATAATTGTCATACATATTCTAAATACTATTTTCTCTCTTAGGAGTCATAATGAGCAGTCTCCTAACAACTGAAGAGTCCTGTAAGTGTGAAGCCATAGCTGCCCTGCAGGACTCGGTCACCTCACGCCTTGAAGCTCTGTCCACAAAATATATCCTTTTTATACATGATCTTCTGCCTTCAGCCCTTTACTGATATTTTAGAGGTAGCTGTTTTGATATAAACCAGGGAAGGAACATCCCTCAAAACAGGAAGTATTTTCATGGTGATTTTAGAAATGTTATGGAGCAAAATCGTGTTTATTGCAAATATCACTATGTTTTCACTTTTAATTGAAGGTCTCTAGTATCAAGACACAGATAACATGCATATGTCCATATACTCTAGGTTATATATGCTGTGTTGAACATAAAGCACTGCTCTATTCATTATTCTTCCAGATTTTACTGTTAAAGCAAATACTCAGCTTTTACCCCTGCTGTTAAATCCCACAGTTTTTCAAGACAACTTCACAGGCAGTGTGACCACAGTCCCATTAGCCGTGATACTGCATCCCACCTCTGCAGACTGACACTGTCTCGAGCAATTTTCATACACCTTCTTCTTTTCCCTGAAAATATGCTAGCCTATTAGTATCCAGCTGCTGGCATATGTGAGGATGTGAGCTGCAAGGCAGGGTGCTGAGGATGAGAGAGCTGCAAGGCAGGGTGCTGAGGCTGGAGCCACTGGGCAAGCCTCAGGTCCACAGGACATCTGAGGTGCAGGCTGGTGGGTTCCAGTTATGCCATGCTGGAATTTGCCACCTTCATTTGCCACATTGTGGTGGCTCCAACAGTGGAGAGAAATCTGATCAGCCTCCAGATTAAATATTTCACAAACATGTTGGAGACAAAGAAACCAGTCAAAAAACAGGAGTGGTGGATTGTGTGGTATCACAGCAAACCTGAATGCTGGAATAAATGCCCTCAGATGGCATAGAAGGAACTAATAACTAGAGTTGAAGTTGGGTAAACTGTGATTCATCATAAGGCACAATTTGTAGAAGTGAAAGTGGTTGCTCATTGTTAACAGTTTACCAGGGATTGTGGTAGGTTTTCAGCACTGGAAATGTTTGAGACTGCATGCTTGCTTCTGTAAAAGGTGCTCTTGTTCCAGTAGGAATTAATTTAGAGGAACACTGTGTCTATGGTTGTCATCCTGATCCCTGGGGCTTCAAAATCAAGGAGGAGTCAGGTATTTAGGATTAATCAAAGAAGGAAAGCAAACTAGTAAGTTTTATGTGTGAACTCATTGTCTATACAGGTAAATGAATTTTCAGTTTGCTAAAGATTTTGAAAGCCAAATGAAAACAACTGCCCAGGACACAAGACTTTTCCAGTTCTTGAATAAAATCAAACTTATTTTTATAAGATCTAATTGCAAATCTTGCAGTGTGCTTGGAGTTCACTTTATCTGCCTGGGGAAGGTGAAGGAAAGACTCTGATTTTCCTTGGATTATAATATATAATTGCAGGGAATCTAACTAGTTAAAAGTGAACACCAAGATAATTAAACCTGTAATGTCATCCCAATAGTAGCATGTCCTTCAGAAAATAATCTTTCTGCCCCAGAGAGCTAATGTTAAGCAAGACAACAGTGGTGGTTTTGAGTTAGGAATGTATTTTATTACAAAGAAAGAGACTTACTTTCAAAGTTATTCTTTGGTGGTCTATTTGTATCCCTAGCCTCCTTTCAAGACAACCTGGTAAAAGCAGCAGAAACAATGACCTGCTTCTCCTCAGCCTTGAGTGTCACTTGGTCCAACCCCATCTAAGAAGTTAGGGTTATTGAGATCATTTGGGAAGTTTCCAGACCTTGAGAGGTGTCTGAAATGTTTTAAAATCTATGGTCCAAGCATGTATTGACCTCATCTAGAAAACAGGTTTATTGAAAATGCAGCAATGAGAAAGATTATAAATAAACCAAAACTTACAGCCATCTACTTCATGGCCCTTAACACCTGACTACTAGATGAAGTGTCTGAGAAGCTGCAGGCATACCAAGGCAGACAGCAGGTTGTCTGAGCTATCATTCTACTTCATTTTGAAATAATCTTTCAGAATCAATCCTTTTTATTGTGTTCAGCAAGCTTTATTTTGTTGCGCAGCTTATAAAACAGCAGTTGGTTTGTTATTAGTGACAAATGTGAAGAAGATTTCAGAAGAAAAATCTTGAAAATACAGTCACCCTGAGGATCTTCATGTGCAGTCGCTTTATGACTATAAAGCTACCTACGCCTGCTGTGCTTCAGGTTGTACTACAAGCAGTACAGCGGGTACTGCTTTTCTGCACTAACTGCATTTTTATTCTCTTATTGAAAAGTAAATACAGAAAAAAAAAAAAGAATATAGTATATCACATTATATGAAAGTGTGAAATGGCAAAGCAGAGTGAAAAAATGTGCCTATGTCTGCTGTCCATTAAATGGGAATGCAAGTTGGGATCTTGTAACTTATTTTAATAAAATAAAGTATCATATGTACACTTATAGTGGAAGGGTTGTTTTTTTGTATACAACTTAAAGGATGTGTTATGGAATAAAGGGTTTGACAAAACCAAGGAAACAAAACCTCAAAGAGGGCATAAATGCAAGAAATCCACAGAATTAAGCAGGATACTATCCCCAGGTCACGTAGTTGGAAGGAAAACTTTAAAAAGATTTAAAAACCTACTAGTCCTCATTAAAATAAGTAAAAGGTTTAAGAGTAATTTCAAATATTAATATTGTTAACACTGATGAAAGACATCCTCCAATTTAAGGTTTTTATCCTGCAATATTTCCGTATGTTATTTGTCAGTCATTCCTGTTGCCATACCATGGACTTCACTGAGACTGTGTCAGTTGGGCTTGTAGGATAAAACACACAAGCTAGTAATGTAAAAAGTTAACTGCTAAAGGAATCCACTCATTTTGCTTACTCAGCACTTATAATCACCCAGAAATTACATTTAAATAAATTTGAAGATGGAGTCAAAATTATGTTTTGCATTAGTTTTTTTTTTTTTTTGTTTTTTTTTTTTACAATTGAAAAATCCAGCGTATTTTGTAGAATTTTGCAATATAATTACAAAAATATTACGTCAGTAGCTGGTGACCTATTATAATGAAATCTTTGCTTGCTTCATAGCCTGCACATAATGAATACAAATTGCAAGGTGAGCAGGCAGTTCGGTTGTGATGTTCGCTGTACATGTGAGTGAGACTTCAGGAATGTCTATACAGTAATGTTACGTTAGAATATAAAACTAAATAGCCCAGTTGAAGATGGGACACAGCTTCAGCGAGGGCTAGAAATGAGACTATAAACTCCCCAAGGCTGCTGGATTGTCCTGTGGTTGATATTTTGTGGTGTGTCCCCGCTGATACTATTTGCTATCGTTCAATTTAAGTTAGTGTGGGACAACCTAGCTATGCGCCGCTGGCTTCCTCAAAGTGCTGTGAATGCATATTTTTTTCTGAAAGTCATGGATTTTTATATCCAGCATTTTGCTTTGCTTACTTTAATGTCCTCTGCTGAGACGTGGGTATTACACAAAGATTTATAGGGCCAGAAGTACCCCTTGGCCTCCATAATTGGTAAGGATAAACAAGTTGTAAATCTAATGCAGGACTTCTCAACTTCTTGGCAGTGGATGACACCAGTCCCATTTACATTAAGGACAGTTGTCAGATGAGATGTGTAATTTCATGTGACAGTGGAAAATTGTCTGGAGGCCAGATGAATCTGTTAGCTGGGCGGCCTTAGATTTATGCATTAGTATTCATAACTCCCATTTTATGTTACAAATGATACTATTTACATTTGATCCCTCTAAGCAATTATCTTGTCTAACTTTGTGAGCACCAGATAAAATTCCAAGGTGATATAAGTGGTTTCTTTAAGGTAGGACATACCAGCATGTCCTATTGACTGAACATTTTTATTTTAAATAGAGATGTACTTGGTGATACAGAATGAGTAATTTGACTGCTTTAATTAATCAGGCAGTAGAACTTGTAGACTAATGCAGAGAATTGGTATGATAAAAACTAAATCTAATATTTTGGATGGTATTATAGAATATTTTTATTCTACATAGAATAAGAAGAGAAGAATAGAGTATTTCAATTGGTAGGGACCTACAACGATCATCTTGTGATCACAGGCATTTTTAAACTTACCATTAACTATCTTACTCAGCTCTAAGCTGCTTACAGGAGTTCAGCCAGCTTCACTTTATAATTCTGCCTTATGTAAGTGCTTCTAAGTTGACAGTCAAAAAGCTGGATGCCCAGTGCTCCTCACCATTGCATGTTCATGTAACTTCAACAAAGTGATGTGATGATAACCTGTGGCCAGTTCTATTTCTCTACATTTCCAGATAGCCCCTCTTAGAGGAGGGGAACATGTGAAACTTGACAAGATGCAGGTCTGAGAATCATAGAATCATTATGGTTGGAAAAGACGTCTCAGCTCAAGCCTAACTGTCAACCCAACATTACTATGACCACTAAACCATGTCCTGAAGTGCCACGTCTACATGTTTAATATCTCCAGGGACGGTGACTCCACCACTTCCCTGGGCAGCCCATTCCAGTGCTTCACCGTTCTTTCAGTAAAGAAAGTTTTCCTAATCTAAACCTTTCCTGGCGCAACTTAAGCCCATTTCCTCTTGTCCTATCACTAGTTACTTGAGAGAAGAGACCAACACCCACCTGGCTACAACCTCCTTTCAGGTAGTTGTAGAGAGTGATAAGGTCTCCTCTGAGTATCCTCTTTCCCCAGACTAAACAACCCCAGCTCTCTCAGCCACTTCTCATAAGACTTGTTCACCAGACCCCACTTGGCTTTGTCTTGATCTTCCTTTGACATTGAACAAATTGCCTATATTCAGTGGTTGTGTTGTGGATAATGGCACTGTGGAGTACATGGCTGCTATGAAAGCAAGGGGGATGCCCTGGGAGATGTGGCACTTCTATTCCTCTGGCATTGATCAGGCAGGTTTTTAGAGCAGGATACAGAAGGCACAGGACAGACTGTTCTCTGTACATCTCCCACTTCCCCTTTTCTGTCAATCAGCTACAAGGCAGCTTCAGAATGAAAAATACTTATTTCTCAGCAAAGTCCAAGCCCAGCCCAGCTTGGAGCCAGTGCTGCAGAACCAGGCTGCTCATGAAGCCCCCTGCACCCCTCCCGCGGGCACAAACCCAGCTTGGAGCCTTCCTCCTGCCCCCTGCGCTTCTCCGTGCCCGAGAGCTTTGTCACGGTAGCCATGGGGCTGCCTTGTCCTCTCTAACCCACCGAACGAAGGCATTGCTTGTCCACGTGTGTCCCTGACTGCCCAGACCGGGCTGCGGGCGTCGGCAGCACCTCCTGCGGGGGCGGGAGCCGCGCCCAACACCCGCGGCCTCAGCCACAGCCGCGGTCTCCTCAGCAAACAGCGGTTGTGAGGCTGGGGTGCTCTGAGGACACAGTGATGCGAGTCAGAGTAAAGACACTGTGCGCGAACTATGGGGGATTTTCCTTCATGTAAAAGCAGAGCGACCTTTATTAATGAACTCCCAGTGCTTTCTGCTCAAGCTGCTAACCGCTGTGCCACGGCGGGCAAACCCCCTCCCACCCAACCCCCAGGGGCGCGACCGCCTGTGCCCGGCAGCAGAGGGCGGCCGGCCGCGCATCAATCCCCCCCCATTCTCCTCCCGCTCCCGGAAGTAGCGGAGCGCCCGTGCGGGACCAACTTCCGGCGGCGGTTGCCACGGTGACGCGGTTCCCAGCGTGGCCGAGCTGGGCCCGCCGCGCTGCCGTGAGGAGCGGAGTGGGCCGGCAGCCCTCGCCCCTCGCCCGCTCCCCCTCCGGGATGTTCATCTACCTGTGCAAGAAGGTGCTCCTGCGGCATAGGGGACAGGCGGGGCGGCGGGGAGCAGGCAGGATCCCCTCGCCCCACCAGGGAGCCCCCGGGGGTTGGGGCCGCGGAGGTGCCGCGGTGTTAAGGGGCCCATCGAGGTTCCCACCCGCTGCCTGCCACCGCCGTGCTGCGGTCGTGGGCTTAGTCTGCTGACAGCGCTCGGTCCTGCCGGCTGCCTCTCGGCCTGGCTTTGGCGCTTGGGGTTTCTTTGGCTTCAGCGATGTCCTGAGCAGCTGCTCCCCCAGCAGAGCTCGGACGCAGCTCTTCAGCTGCAGACCACCTCGTGGCAAAGCCCCGTGTACTGTCGCACCCCTCTCTCTTGGTCTGTTGCTCACGGTGTCTTCTCTGCGCACCTTTGAAGATGTCCTATTATTTTTTTTACTGTATGTGTTAGATTTCCCTTAAGTGGAGTGTTTCATTGTTTTGCCAGTGCTTGTAATTCTAATTGTTGCCTTTCTCTTTTTGCGTATACTGGTCTGCTGATAGCAGTCTATCTTGTGTGGTGTTGTAGGTGTCTTTGAAATGTTGGGAGTATTTAAAAATAGAACATGATTACAACTATGCAGAGGTACAAAATACTTCTTTTTCAGATCGCAATTCCTAGTAATGTTCGATTAAGATGTATTGCCTGGAATAAGGATCAAGGTTTCATAGCCTGTGGAGGAGAGGATGGATTATTGAAAGTTTTAAAGTTAGAAACACAGACAGGTAAATGAGACTTTTGTTGTTGTTGTTGGTTTTTTTTTTTTTTTTAAAAATAAAATGCACCACATGGCAGAATTCTGAATGCACCACATGGCAGAATTCTGAATGCACCACATGGCAGAATTCTGAATGCAAAACTCCTCCCATGAGTTACCTGACAATACTGTGTATGTTTTAAATCTGTACATAGATGTATTTGCATAAACCTTGAATGTGATGTCCCTTTCTTTTGAACACTTTTTTTCTCCAGCTTGTCCTCCATGGCACCACATGTAAATTGCCTACCTGTTACAGCTGTTGAAGATTTCTCCAGTGCTTCTTTTTTTTCAAGGGATAGATTTCATTCTTGTTCATTTTTTATTGGCTTCCAGTTTATTTTGGAAATCTATTTCTTGGTTTTGTTTGAGTGTTCTCTACCATCTTCATTATGTAAGAGATAAGTTGTGGGGCTTGTTTTTGGTTTTGGGGTTTTTGTTTTTGCTTTAGGGTTTTTGTTTGTTTATTTGTTTTGTGGGGTTTTTTTGGTGTTTTTTTTTGGGTTTTTTTTGTTCCAAGAAAATGAAAATCTATTATATTTTCAAATTCTTTTAAACCGTTTTCTGAATGTAACAAAAATGTGATAGCCGTAGTTGTTGTTGTGGGCTTTTTGTTCGTTTTGCTGGTGGCTTTTTTTTTGTTTTGTTTTGTTTTCTTTTCCTGAAAAACAGCTAGACTGTAAAGAGCATATCAGTTTGGATGACAGATATGAATAGCAAACAGATTGAACTGAGGGATGGAAAATTCATCCTGCAGTTACAATTTACATACTTTTAGGTGAACAGTTTTATCTCTGTAAATAGTGATTACAGCTACAGTATTGGTAGAGACACAGTAATATGTATGCTTTACTATGTTTATTTTATAGCTATTTTTGTTATTTGTAGATGAAGCAAAAATAAAGGGACTTGCAGCTCCTAGCAATCTGTCTGTCAATCAAACCCTTGAAGGTCATAGTGGTGAGTATCTTGGGGCATTTAATGTACTCTTGATTAGAATAAAAAAAATAATAATACAAGACTTTATGAAGTTGCTAGAGTAATTTTGCTATAACTTTATAAGCCTGAAATAAAGATTATCTGTATTGAACTCAGGTATATAATGGCCTGGCTCTCTATTTTTACCAAGTTATCCGAGGAAAGACCTACAGTCAATCTTTCATGATCATGAATTACTGGGTTTGAGAATCAAACTTCTCTAGGCTTATCTCAGTTCTCCTGGCTGATGGAGTGTGCACGATGCAGACAGCCTGCCACACAAAGCAAGCTCTGCCCTGCCTCTTATGATTTAAAGTTTGCTTATGGATTTTGCAAGGATGAGTCTGTGAACTTGGGCTTTACAGCCTGATTAGTGTTTTGGTTTACCTTACATTTTGCTTTTTCCAAATATTTGGTCCCTGTTCGTTATCCTGAGAAGGAAATATTGGTTTCTTTTTAAGTGGATGATGCTATCGTATGTGTTACATTACATTGGGTTGTTTATGATTGTTTGTTGGTTTGATTTTTTTTTTTTTTTTCCCCAGTCATGCAGTGCTACTGGTTTAATACTTGTTACTTCCAGCTTCAGCATGATTAATCTGGAAGTGCTACTCAGTTGCATGGGACTGGAATATATTCTTAGGTATTTATATAAAAAATCATGATAACATTTGCTCTCATACACTTGTTCACATATTCCCTTGGTAGATGAAAGATAAAGATTAAAAATGTCTAATAGCAGAAGAGAAGAGCTAAACTGATGGGTAGTTGATGCTGGAATTGCTGAGTTAAAGAAACAATGATGTTCTACCATGGTTTAAAAGAAATAAGTGAAGACAACAATTTTCTTTAAGACCTCTTATATAAAGTTTTAAACTATGTATGATGGGCTAGTATAAGAAATGAGACTGAAAGCCTTCTTTACCATTTTTTATAGTGACACATGTGGACAAGCCTGCTTGGATTTTTTTTTTTTTTAATAGTATCTGTGAGATTTGCTTATCTGTTATGGTGGCTTTAGCTTTTCTTCTGAAGAAATCAAAGTTAGTTCAATAAACTTCAGGTCTGTCTTAAATATATCTTAGTTTTCCATTGATGGACAAATTACAGAGTGTGTATATCCACAGACTGTAGTACAGTACGCTGACAGAGTTCAGAGAGGTTAGAAAACAGGTTAGAGAAGGGTAGTGTGTGAAAGGAGAAACTGACTGCAGGGAAACTAGACAGGGAGGAATTAAACTCTTGAGTGAGAAATGTTAAATGGCCATCATCTGTGGACAATGGAGTATGAGGAGAATGCTAAACTTCTTATCTTATTTAAAGGAATGCTCTTTTATAAGGATTTGCAGTTGAAACTTGCTAATAGTCAGGTGATTTTAGAGGCCTGGTTAAAAATGATAGGAAAAAAAAAAATTGAATTTTGAAGAATCGATTTAATGGATATTTGGAATGGATGTCTTAAATTCTGAAGTAATTACTGTTACCTTCAAAAATCCCCAACACTCAGGGTAACTTTGATTGCATCTGCTGATAAAGTTTGTGACTGAAATGCTGAAAAATGGAAGGTTCAATACAGAAGAAATGGATGACTATCAGTGAAGGCACGAAAGAATGTGATGCTTGAATTGGCCAAGTTCATATCCAGTGTTGAACTGATGAAATAAGATTCTGCTTAGAAAGTGTGAAGATGTTTCAAGTCAAGCCAAATATTTATGAACAGGATCCCAAAGGAGACTTGAGTGTCTGAAGGGATTGTGTGTAGGATCCTTTTTGGTAATCGTGAAGGAGATTTTGTTTAAAAAATGCAGCACTATGGAGGATCAAACAAAAAACCCCAGAACTTACTGTGACAGTAAAATTTTGTCAGCTTCCTAGACTAATATGTCAGAGGTGTTCAGAACCCACAAATCTATGATTGGGTTTTCGTGTATTGAAGCAGTATTCGGAGCAGAATTTAGACAGGGTGTTTGTTACTCAAGTGGGTGAATACAGAAGCAAACAGAACCCTTTAGCAGAGTTTTGAAAGAGAAAATGAGTGACACAGAAAGAAAGTCTAAACCTAAATCAAAGAGAACACTGCAAATTTCTGAAAAGCTCCAGGGTGACTAAGGCTGTGGTGGTTTTTATGAACTTATTAATGGAGATTATGGTAGTGAAATATTGGAATGGGCTGCCCAGTGAGGTGGTTGAGTCACCAACCCTGGATGTGTTTAAACATCACTTGGATGTGATGTTGGGGGATGTGGTCTAGGGATGAACTTGTAGAGTAGGCTAATGGTTGGACACCATGATCCCAAGGGTCTTTTCCAGTCTGAGTGATTCTGTGATTCTGTGATGGTGTTTATGAACTAATTAAATGGTGTAAATAAAAAAAATGTGTAATTTTCTAGGTTCTGTGCAAGTGGTGACATGGAATGAACAGTATCAAAAGCTGACTACCAGTGATCAGAATGGACTCATCATTGTATGGATGCTGTATAAAGGTATTCTACAGGATAAATTTGACATGGGATAATATTCCATGTTGTAAGAAGTATTTATTCCTTTTTTTTTTGTCTCTAGCAGGTTTTTACAGTTCTTAATCCAACTTTTTGTTTTGCAGACTCTAAAGCTCAATATAGATTTAAAAATTTTATAGATTTTTAGTCTAATACTCATCCACATTTTTCATAGTGTAGTCACATATAAAAAGACATTTGTTCTGCAGAGCTACCTTATGAGAAGATACCAGTTCTTAGCCATATACTTAGTAAACTGCACTAAGTTTCTTATTTTCTTATTTTTTTCCCCTTGAAGGAAAAAAAAAAAAAAAAAAGGAGCAGTGTTTCTTTGTGTAGGTTCTGTTCTGGGTGACATTGTAATATTTAAATAGTTGTACAAAGTAAATCAAACACAGATGTGTTGGTGTAACTACAAGAACTTAGCAACTCTGCTTAGAACATTAATTAAATACTTTAATAAATCAATCTTCAGAGATGTTTAATTAAGGCAGTTGGACTCATGGCTAACCCATGTATTGCTGTAATTGGCTTTTATTGTTTGTGACCTTTTCACACTTATATGTACCTCTTTGATACACTTAAATTCATCTGAAAGCCAGCAACCCTCTTGGTCAAATAAACCACTATCTAACACATGTGGGAAAGAAAAAGAAAATAAAACATTTTCTTTTTTTCTCTTGGGGATTTTTGTTTAATGAAAAATGGAAACAAAATCTTAGCTCAGCTTCTCATTTTAAGAATAAAGAATATCACTTGATTAATCTTTCTGCCTGGGGTGTGTTGGTTACTGTCACATAAATCATCTCTTAGTTTTGGAAAAGAACCAGTAAATTATTTAATGCATATCATTATCAATGACAGTTGTTCCTGCTGTTTATGTTTCCTAGTGTATTCTTGTCAGTTCTGAAATGACCCAAGCACAGAGCAATTCCCATAGGGCCCCTCTTGGACTCTGGCTCCCCTCTCTGATTCCTCATTTGTCAGGTTCTTTTTAGAAATAAGAGCTCACATCTGAACACTGGGTTTCACAATGATTATGTCCGTGTCACCTGGGAACACTACGGCACAGTCCTGTTCTGCCTTTTCAGTAAAAACTCTAGCAACTTTGGGTTTAATTCCTTTCCAGATCTTACTGGTTCTGTAGCTTTTTGTTGTGTATTACACTGCAGAGTCATCTGTAACCTACTATCTCACGTGAACTTAAAAGCAGACCATTCTCAGGTTTCTCCTTTTCACTGAACACCTAATTTGATTGCTTGGTAATTTTTATAATCTTTTTTGTTTGTCTGTATTATAGTTTCTGAGTTCATATTGCTAAGAAATGTCACTATCATCCTATTTGTAGATCTTTTTAATTGAGAGTAATTGTACTCTTTGAATTCGGTGATTAGTGTGTACCTTGACTCCACTAGAGGATTATCAAATCAGCAGTATAACTCAGGTTTTTCACTTGCTACTTATAGGTGCTTGGTATGAAGAGATGATTAACAACAGAAATAAATCTGTTGTTCGAAGTATGAGCTGGAATGCTGATGGCCAGAAGATCTGTATTGTCTATGAAGATGGAGCTGTGATTGTCGGATCAGTGGATGGTAAAATTTAAGATCTACTGATTGCTGGGTTTTTACATAACCTTTGTTTTCATTATTGTGTACAGAGTGGCTCTGTTTCTCTAGATAAATACTTTCTAATTGTTGCTTTGACTTTCTTCATCTGTTTTAGTTTTCATGTTGGTAAATTGCATCCTATTTTTAATTTTGTGGCATGTTTATTAAGTACAATCAATGTTCTGTTACAGGCAATCGCATCTGGGGAAAGGACCTGAAAGGAACCCACCTGTGCCATGTGGCCTGGTCCTCTGATAGTAAAGTTTTACTCTTTGGGATGGCAAATGGAGAGATTCACATTTATGACAATCAGGGAAATTTTATTGTAAGTTCCTGGTGGTCTAATAAAGATATTAACTTCATCAGGCATAAAAACTTACTTTTAATTTATTTCATGTTCATTTGTTTAATTGGTGAACTCAGTACTGAGAACTGGACAAGGTTTCTTGCGCAAAATTTGTATTCGATATTTATTCAAATTTTATTCAAGATGTGTTTATTTATTCTAGAGTTTTATTCAAGATTTATGCAGTTGTGGCTTTTTAATATAAATATTTCTCTCTTGGTATCTAAATGAATATCATATCAACTAATGCCTTTTTGCCTTGCAACAGTTACTGAAAATGTAAAAACACCTATGGTGATACTAACTAAAGGAAATGAAACTCATGTTAAAAGAACTAGAATGCTTTTAGAATAAACCAGGATTTTATTTTCCTATTGCTTCTGTCATTTCTTATGTAATAAGGAATGTTACATACTTCAGAGAAAACCTGGTACTAACTGGAAAATTGAATGGAAGTAACTATAATATTGCTGCTTTTCTACAAATTCAGTTTACTTATTTATTTTTATCTAGTTATTTGGAATATTGGAATATGACTGAAAAAATGCTAAACAGAATCAAAATGCTGACTTTGAAAAGAAAAATGTATTTGGAAACATGTTCTTGACTTTTAGATGCTTTTTATAGTGAATTTTTTCCTCACCCTTTTTTTTCCCCTCCTTTTTTTCTCTTTTTTTTTTTCTTCATTTTTTCCCCCCTCCTTTTTCTTTTTCTACTCCCCTCCTTTTTCTTCTCCCTCCCTCTCTTCTCTCTCTGTCTTTCCACTGTGTGTATTATGGTGTTTCTAGCCTGTGCTGTAAATTTCTGGCATTCTTTAAATAAATTGTGTTGTTCTCCCCCTGCCTGATCTTTTTATCAACAGTATGTGTGGTTGTTCTCTCCCTCTCTCTTTCATTCCCTCCCTTCCATAATTTACCTGCTAGCCCTTCTCAAAGTGTTCCAGGATCATTCTTATCTTTCAGAGAAAGCCCTTACCTGTGTTACCAGAGGTACCAGGCTAATTATTACAAAAGTAAATTTACCTTCAGTGGTGTTCTAATTTGGACACTTATTTTTTCCAATTATTTTTATGTATTATTCAAGTTATTTTATCAAGAAAAAGCTGGCAAAACCTTATTTTAAAAAAAATAATTAAATCTTGTCATCAGGAATGGCTTGAAATTATTTTATTGCAAATTATTGCAAAGTTACAGTGGGGTTCCTTGTGTGTGTGCACACGTATGTCTGGTGTTTGGGTTTTTTTGTGTTTTTTTTTTTAAAGTTACTTTTCAAAGAATGAAAACACCAACATTTAAGTACTTCTTTGCATTAAAACACATGTCTTCTACAAGTCTGATCTGGTTCTGAGTAAGGAAGTTTAAACGCTAGGGTTTTAGAATGTGAAAATTTTTCTTGTGACAGGAAAAAAAAATTGCATAGACATCTGATCTTTTGCAAGGTTTCAGTAGAGATATAAGTTGTTCTTTCATTGTTGTGTATGAGTTTAAATAATTAACTATTCTTGTCTAGGTGAAAATGAAAATGAATTGTTTGGTGAACTTAACTGGAGCATTCAGTATTGCTGGAATACACTGGTATCATGGTACAGAAGGCTACATTGAACCAGATTGTCCTTGTCTTGCTGTCTGTTATGACAATGGAAGATGCCAGATCATGAGAGATGAGAATGACCACAGTATGTACAAAAAGTGGGGTGCTAATTACTGAGCTACCCTTGACCCAAAATGTCTACTTATGTTTATATTCTTAATGTTTATTTCTTAAAAACTAGATCCTGTTTTGATTGACACTGCTATGAATGTGGTATGTATTCAGTGGAACCACTGTGGAAGTGTGTTGGCAGTGGCAGGCTCCTTGAAAGCGACTTCTCAAGATAAAGATGTAAACATTGTGCAGTTTTATACTCCATTTGGTGAGGTAAAAATATTTGATATACTTAGATAACTTAATTGTTTGGTTTTTTTTTTATCTTAGTATGTTTTGTCTATGTGGAATTTGGGTGCTAAAATGTAGGTGTTTACAGAATCACAGAATTGCTGAGACTGGAAAAGACCTCTGAGATCATCAAGTCCAGCCTATGACCCAACACCGCCACATCAGCCAGACCATGGCCCTGAGTGCCACATCCAGCCTTGCTTTAAACACATCCAGGAACAGGGACTCCACCACCTCCCTGGGCAGTCCATCCCAATGTCTGATCACCCTCTCTGTCAGGAATTGCGTCCTGATATCCAACAGAAACCTCCCCTGACACAGCTTCAGGCCATGCCCTCCTGTCCTGTCACTAGGTGCCTGGGAGAAGAGACCAACCCCCACCTGACTACAGCCTCCCTTCAGGGAGTTGTAGAGAGTGACAAGGTCCCCCCTGAGTCTCCTCTTCTTCAGGCTAAGCAACCCCAGCTCCCTCAGCCTCTCCTCATCAGACTTTCCTTCCAGTCCCTTCCCCAGCCTCGTTGCTCTCCTCTGGACCCACTCCAGCACCTCAATGTCCTTCCTGAAGTGAGGAGCCCAGAACTGTGCACAGTACTCGAGGTGAGGCCTCACCAGTGCTGAGTACAGGGGGAGAATCACATCCCCAGTCCTGCTGGCCATGCTATTGCTGACACAAGCCAGGATGCCATTGGCCTTCCGGGCCACCTGAGCACACTGCTGGCTCATGTTCAGTGGCTGTCACCCAGCACTGCCAGGTCTCTCTCCAGCCACTCCTCCCCAGGCTGCAGCGCTGCCTGGGGTTATTGTGGCCAAAGGGCAGGACCCTGCACTTGGTCCTGTTGAACTTCACACTGTTGGTCTTGGCCCATTGACCCAGCCTGTATAGGTCCCTCTGCAGCATCTTCCTACCCTCCAGCAGATCGACACTCCCTCCCAGTTTGCTCTCATCTGCAAATTTACTGAGGGAAGACTCAATCCCCACATCCAGGTCATCAGGTTTGTTGTGTTTTATGTGCTCTAAGGTGCCCACCTGGATCTGAAAAGACAACCCAGGACCAGCGGTTTAGTGGCCAGCGCAAAAATCCGAGTGCATCTCATAAAACACTAAAGGATGGGATATGTGTAGTGTCTGAGTTGGAACAGCAAACTCAGATACCTGGGTTCAGACTATAGACAGTAAGCAAGTCAGAAAGCGTAGGCAGCCGCTGAAATGGTCATTTAACATCTGTGTATCCAATCTGGAAGCACTTGTCTTTGGCCACTAGCTGTGTAAGAGACCTAGTCAGCTCTAGATTCAGAGTTTAAAATGCAGCAGTGAATGCTCCCCTCCATTTTTATAGAATCAGGCTTCTAGTATCATTAAAAGTGATGGCTCAGAAAAGGCAAGTGGTTTCTAATCTTCAGGTGTCTCTTGGAGACATTGTTTTTTAAATGGTTTTTGTACTTCCTCTCTTTTTTTATAAGATATTAGATGTTCGACATTTGAGAGACAACTTTCATGCATGTTTTTGTTCATGGTGCTACTCTTGTCTTGCAAAGTAATTTCAGGTAATTTCAATTTCCCTTCTAGTAATATTTCTGTTAATCATGAAGTTAGTGCTACATACCAGAATGGGAGGAAATTTGTCCCTTGTACAGAGGAAATAGTGGTCAGCTCTGAGGGTGACCATGGTAAGGACAGAGCTGTGAACTTTGCTGTGGAAGAAGCTGAGGTCCAACATCATCTGCAGGGCTTTCCTTAGTTGAAAGTATTAAATTGTACTAAAGGCTTTGGCAATAAGATACATGTCTGGTTGCTAATGTCCTTCAGGTTAAATGAAACAGGTGTTCCAGATTCTGTATCTAGTGTTTTGAAGTAAGTTCTTTAGAATTGTTTTGTATTAGTTCTGATGTTCTTTAGGTCTGGACTTAACTTCTTGGAAGATGGTATCTTCTGTGAATAATGTGTGACCAGTGTTTGGACATTATGTTTGCCTCTGATCAAAGGCATGAAATAGGCACTAAAGTGTGTGAGTTCATTGATAACAGTTTATTTAGGCACAAAGTTACGCCCTCAAAAGAAAAGTATCAGTATTTTGCTCAGTAAAATGTTGCATTTTTTTTTAAAGCCTAAGATGATTCAAAATCTTACAGTAAATAGTAGATTCATGTACCCTTTATTGCATACCTTGTATTATTTGCAAGCAATAAGCTGCCCACAAATGAGTGCTCTGTGAGACTAAGGTTAATGCTTTTGAAAACATTATTTTTTTCAATTGTTTCCTTCATTCAACTCCCACTTCTGCAGCAAAATAAAGCCATAAAAAAAAGACGGAAAGTGTACATCTTTGCTAGCTCTTCAATTGCAAATAGACACCTAGCTCTTTGCCTTGGCCTTTTTTTTTTTTTGAAAGGGAATAAAGAGGAGGAAAATGTCCATTGCTTCACTGCAGACTGTGTACCTATGCAGCTAATTCATTGTGTGCCCTTGAGACAGAGTAGCTGTATGTATTTATTGACGTTATCAGCTGTAGATAAGGTCAATGTACATCAACTGGCTAATACACTTCCAGCATAAATGAAACTTCAGAGGCATGCCAGGTATAAGTACTATTGTTGTGTTTATTTAGTAGTGACTGCAATTATAAAGGTGATTCAGATTACCAACTGAAGGAAAAATTGTTTATTCTGTCATTCTACATCTATTACTTATCTTTGTAAGATGGGGCTATCACCGAGTCCTGTTTTTTCTTTCTCTCTGAGAAAAAAAGAACTGAGACAAAAGAACACTTTATAGTAATGTGTGTTAAATAGCTCCCTCTTCACCTGCATGTGTATTGTACTTTCAGAGACATTATGGTGTACTGTAAAGAAGGTCTATGTTTGGTTTACATCAACTATTAAACCTATTTTGTATGTACTTGAGTGGTTTTCCTCTGATAAACTCAGAATCTTTTTTTTCTTTCTTTACTTCAAACAAGCATTTGCGCACACTGAAAGTTCCTGGCAAACAGATCTCTGCCTTGTCTTGGGAGGGAAGTGGACTGAAAATCGCACTAGCTGTCGATTCTTACATATATTTTGCAAACATACGTCCAGATTACAAGGTATGTGGTAATGTGGCACTTTACTGTATTAATGTTTCCTGTTTGTTATTCTTTCTAAATGGGGTGAAGAAGTAGCTTTCTCTAATATATAAATCAGTGCTTATCTTGCAATTACTGATGAGCAGTGCTACTGTCTTGAAGTTTTAGTGGAATGTGTCTGTCCTTGTAATGAAATGACTTCACCATTGCTTTTATAATGAACTTATGATTTTGTTTTCATTATAGGGAAATACATGCCTTGTTAATATCAGCAGAATTAGGCATGATTATAAATTTGGTAGTAACTGAGACTGTCATGTATGTAAGGTCCCTGATACAATGGAAACTGTTTGAGCCTTACTTCTACTGTCAGGTTTTTTGATGGTGAATTATTAGTTCAAACCAGGAAAGCTGTGTAGAAACATGAACAGCAGAAAATAACGCAACCTGGTAGATGTACTTCCTTCTTGTGATTCAACTCACAATATATTTTTACAAGTGTGGATTCAGTGAATTCTGAATGATGTTTTTTATTTTGTCTACCATATACCGGGTTTTTTTGTTGTGTTTTTTTAAAGAGTTAGGCCTATTTCACTTCTATTTACGGCTTAACAAAAAATAGTTATTACTGTCATAGAACTGTAGAATGGTTTGGGTTGAAAGGGATCTTAAAGATCATCTAGTTACAACCTCCCTGACGTGATAGGGACACCTCCCACTAGATCAGGTTGCTCAGAACCTCAGCCAACCTGTCCTTGAATGCTGCCAGGGAGGGGGCATCCACATCTTCCCTGGGCAGCCTGTTTCAGTGACTCATTAACCTCATCATACAAAATTTCTTGATTATGTCTGATCTAAACCTACCCTCTTTTGGTTTAACGTCATTAACCCTCATCCTATCACTGCACTCTCTGATGAAGAGTCCTTTCCCATCTTTACTGTAGGCCCCCTTTATGTATTGGAAGGCTGTTATAAGGTCTCTCTGGAGCCCCCTTATTACCAGGTGGAACAACCCCAACTCTCTCAGCCTGTCTTCACAGGGACAGTGTTTCAGCCCCTTGATCATCTTCTGTCCAGTATACAGTATGGTATACCTTTTATCCCCCCAGCACAGAATATATTCTTTAATTGTCAGTGTGTAACCACTGTGATTAAAGAGAGACTGAGTGTAATGTGAGGAACATGCTGCAGCTCTGTTGAAAGGTATTGTTCCACTCAGCTCTGAAAAATCATTGGTCAGGGAGTTATAAACACAAATTAGCTAGGAAGCAATCTCAAATAACTTGTTGTAAATCTGCTGGAAAAGACTTTGGAAATTTGAGCTGGGAATTAGTCCTGCAGGAAATGCTACCTAATGTTTATTCTGGGAAATGTGTAACAGCTGGAACACAGGCCTGTTGCTTTTTCTTAAACTCATCAGTCTCTTTGATAGACCATGTGTTTGAAACCTTAGTTTTAGAAAGTGCATGTGTAAGGTTTTTTTTTGTTTGTTTTGCATATATAAAGTGGAAAAAAGATGTGCTCCAATGAATTTATTTCTGCAACAAATGAACTCTTAAGCAGTTGGTCGTACACTTAGTTTCAATATTAAGTATTTTGATGGTGGATGATATATGTTGTCCTTCAATAAATAATACATATTAGTACTGCTATGTTATTTCTGATTATATCAGGAATTTCCGTTTAGGAACTAAATATTCTACAAGGTGACAGTCATTAAATGGTAGTGATTCAAAGCTGCCATTAATTTAGGCTGGATTGGAATTAATGACCCAGAGAAGAGGTGTTAGTATCACATAACCAATGTACTGAATAATCTGGTTTCCTGTATTTTTCAAGAATGAGCATAATAAGAGAAAGTGGGTTCTAAATTAATATGACAGTAAAGGCTATGAAGTGAGCTGATCTTTTTCAAATTATTCATGATTTACATGGTACCTTTTTGGGGTTGTAATACTAATTTAGAGTCTAATTACATAGCACAGAATGGTAGGGACTGGAAGGGACCTCTGGAGATAATCGAGACCAACCCACCCACCAAAGCAGGATTGCCTAAAGCACATTCCACAGGGTTGCCTCCAGATGGGTTTGAAAGTCTCCAGAGAAGGAGACTCCACAACTTCTCTGGGCAGCCTGTTCCAGTGCTCTGTCACCCTCACAGTAAAGAAGATTTTCCTGGTGTTCAGGTGTAGCTTCCTGTGACCATTACCTCTTGTCCTATCACATGGCACCACTGTAAAGAGACTGTCTCATTCTATTTGACACCCATCCTTCAGACATTTATAGACATTGATAAGATTCCCTCTCAGTCTTCTCCAGGCTAAACAGCCCCAGGTCTCTCAGCCATTCCTCGTAAGAGAGATGTTCCAGTCCCTTAACTGTCCTTGTAGCTCTCCATTGGAGATTCTGGTATTTCCCTGTCCCCCTTGAGCTGTGGAGCTCAGAACTGGACAAAATACTCTAGATGTGGCCTTGCTAGGGCAGAGTGAAGGGGGGAGGAGAATCTCCCTAGACCTGCTAGTCACACTCTTCTTTATGCACCCCAGGATCCCATTGGCCTTCTTGGCCCAGGAGCTCATTGCTGTCCCATGGATAACTTACTGTCCACCAGGACTCCCAGGTGCTTCTCCATGGATCTGCTTTCCAGCAGGTCTACCCCTAACCTATATCAGTGCATGGGGCTATTCCTCCCCAGGTGCAGGGCTCTACACTTGCCCTTGTTGAATTTCATTAGGTTCCCCTTCACCCAGCTCTCCAGTCTGTCCAGGTTTTGCTGAACGGCAGCACAGCCTCCTGGTGTATCAGCCACTCCTCCCACTTTCGTATCATCAGCAAACTTGCTGAGGGTACACTCTGTCCTTTCACCCAGGTCATTGATGGTGTGGAATAAGACTGGACCCAGTACTGACCCCTGGGGAACATCACTAGCCACAGGCCTCCAGCTAGACCCTGTGCCACTGAGCTCAACCCTCTGAGCTCTAGCATTTAGACAGCTTTCAATCCATCTCACAGTCCACTCATCTAACCCACATCTCCTGAGCTTATCTATGAGAATGTTATGGGAGACAGTGTCAAAAGCCTTGCTTAAGTCAAGGTAGACAACATCCACTGCTCTTCCTTCATCTACCTAGCTAGTCACATCATCATAGAAGGCTGTCAGATTAGCTAAACATGAGTTCCTCTTGGTGAATCCATGCTGACTACTCCTGATGACTTTGTTTTCCTCCATGTACCTAGAGATGACCTGTCCTATCGCCTTTCCAGGGATGGAGGTGAGGCTGATTGTTCTGTAATTTCTTGGATCCTAGCTTCTTGCCCTTTTTTGAAGACTGAGGTGACATTGTCTTTTCTTCAGTCCTCGGACACCTTTCCTGTTATCCATAATCTCTCAAAAGTGATGGCGAGTGGCACAGCAGCAACATCAGCCAGCTCCCTTATCACTCATGGGTGGATCCTATTGGGGCCCATGAGTGTTCAGGTCACCTAAATGATCTCTAACCCAATTCTCATCGACCAGTGACTGATGGATGTTCCTCCAATCTTTCTCTCTTATGTCCAGGGTCAGGGATTCCTGAGAGCTGGTCTTAGCAGTAAAGACTGAAGCAAAGAAGGCATTCAGTAACTCCACCTTCTCTTTGTTACCAGGGTCCCCACCTCATTCAGCAGCAGGCCCACATTTTCACTAGTCTGTCTTTTGCTACTGACATACTTGAAGAAGCTCTTCTTGTTGTGTTTTACATGATTTGCCAGATTTAATTCCAAGAGGGCCTTGGCCTTCCTTGCTGCGTCCCTACGTACTCTGACAACATTCCTATATTCATTCCAAGTGACTCAAGTGTTTTCTTCTGGTGTGTATTACCTTGTTCAAATCTGTGTTGGATTTAAGTTCATATCCTCATCACCCAGCATTCTGGGGTCTTTTGCCACTTCTTGAAATTGGTTCTACATTTGACAAACATGATGTACAGTTTACTGACTTTTTACCTCATATCTTACTACTTTTACATAAATTTTCAATATTCAGAATAGTTTAAGTTCCAGTTTGCATCTCTGGGAAGGATCTTGTGGGTAGTGCTCTCAGTGGCCAAGAACTACCTTTATTCCAATCCTTTTATATATTTTTTTTTTCCTGTATCCAAATTGAGCTTGGTTTTCTTGAAAATCCAAGTAGGTCATATCAGTTGGGTCATCTTCATCTTCATGCACATGCTCCTTGCATCTCTGGAAGATAATAAATAATGATAAATGATGATAATAAATGAAGTACAACTTCCAGGGTTAAAAATACGATGACTGTACAGTATATTGTATTGATCAATGTCCATCTAATTCAATTGTTGAATTTTTATTTTTTTCCTACATCTCTCCCTTGTGTGAAAGCTGGATTTACTGATTTGTGATCCCCACAACCATAATGCTTTTTAGATCTGCCCACTCCTGTTCCTCTGACTATACACTACTGCATTGTGTTTGAATTCCAGTAGACCTCTACTTGACTGAAAACCTCTGGGTTCTGACAATTTATTGCCATTCAGTTTATAGATCTATTCTAACAGTTCTTTTGCTCATACATCAGTTTATTGTCTCAGTTTCATTCCCTGCACAGTGTGGGAACCCTTCTGGCCAGCTCTCTACACAGCATTCTCCTCTCTCTCTGGTAAATGCTGGTGCATTTACTGCTGTTTCTGTTAGTTTTTCTACAATTGCATCATCATCCTGAAGTGGTTTGCTTTATTTCTTATTTACTTGTCAGCTTTGCCTCCTTTCTGAGATATATTCTGATTCTGCTGTGCTAGAATGAGTTTTCATTATTCAGTTCTATAATTTAAGTCAGTTGAATGCAGATAAATTAATCCTCGTGGTTTTTACAGTGTTTGGATCTTCCCTTCTTTTGTCTTTTTGTCCTTTCTCCTACTTGTTACATGAATAGTTATTCTTCTGAGGGGACAGAGTTATTGTAGTGCTTGAATAGAATTCCTTGGTTTTGTCTGCTTCAGGAATTGCACTGTTTGAGGTGTTTATTGCATTTCCTTTGGGAAATGAACTTTGGATTTACACATCGATAGAGAACAAGCATGTTCATGGCAAAAACCATTATCACAGCGTGTACCTGCTGAAAAAGAGGCGGTGAGATCTTGCCAGATTTTGAGGTTGATCCTCCAGTCCTGATTGTGATAGGTTATTCTGCATGATGGGAAGACTTCTTTTTCTAGTTTAGTATCGTACAAATAACTTATTACTGGACCTTTGTTCACATATTTATAATACATCTGTTCATCACTTGACAGGTAAAGAATACTGAATACTGATTGTGCATGTATATGAAATAAGCACTTTCTGTAAACAATTTATTATTGAATTCTTATAGTTTGTGACAGACTTTATCACAATTGTCTCTCTTGGCAGTGGGGTTACTGCTCCAATACAGTTGTTTATGCATACACCCGCCCTGATCGTCCAGAATACTGTGTAGTCTTTTGGGACACTAAAAACAATGAGAAGTATGTGAAATACGTCAAGAGCTTGATTTCCATAACAACTTATGGAGACTTCTGTGTTTTAGCAACTAAAGCAGATGAAAATCAACCTCAGGTAAAGTCTTTCTTTTCGTTTTCACTTGAAATACTCTGTTTTATGTGTGAGTGCTTTCCAGCCAGAATAAGATGAAATGTAAAATTCTGAATCTGTCTCAGAGTCCTTTCTGTCAATTGACAGAACAACACTTGAATAGGCTCAGTGTTTACAAACAAAGAACCCCAACAAACAACAAAGTAATAGCAAAAATATGCAGAACTGATTAACTGCCTCTGTTTTAACTCCTTGTAGCCGTTAGTAATGTAATGAAAACTGCAGCTTTCCAGATTAATGTTTCCTTAGAAATATTTAGAATGGTTCTCCAAAGGCAAGTTAAAAGCAGGAGAGCATCAGAATGGTGACAGATATTTAATTGGACAGAAGTGGGGGGGAAAGATGATTTTTTTAGGTAATATAAAATACAGGTTACTACAAACTGCTCCATTTGTTAGTGTATTTATTTTAAATGCAGTGACAAATGATGTGATAAATGTATCCTTTGGTTAATGGATCTTCAGTTAGCATGATGCCAACTGTTACACTTTTTTTCTCACCGAGTTCACGTTGAATTGTTTTCTGTATCACTTGTATGTCGCTTACAAAGGAGGAGCAGGAGACGGAGTCAGTGGGTGCAACGGTAAAAACAAAGCGCAAAACAGAAACCTTTCACGCTGCTTTGCTTGACTGTGCAATAAATGGTGTACTGTCATATGGATTGGAAGGATGGTATAGATGGCCAAAACCATTTGATGAAATAGTGTACAATAAAATGAGATTTTTCTGGGTTGTATTTTTAAAATAGGAAACAAACACTTAATGTAACTTTCTTGCACATAAATAAGAGCTTTAATTTTAGCATCTGAAAATTACAGATAATAAGCATCTTTCAGTTCTTTCTAAATGGCTCCAGTCTAATTATTAACACTGTGGGGGGGTCAGCTTTTAGGAAATGAAGTGCACAAGCTTGTCCTTCGGGTAGCAGTTCATTACAGTTGCTTTCTGAAAACCAGATTTGTTTTGAAATAGTTTTCAGATATGAGAATTGTGATTTCAAGACAGCAAAATGTACAGCAACAGTTGATGGAAATAGTTGATAGGAAATAATGTAATTTCAGCCGGAACTGTTTAAATATATTGCAAACAAATGTGAATAGTAAGTTAGGAAGAACTTAAGTATTGATTCCTGTAGCAAGGCTTGAGCTTTCTGCTTTGATGAAATCAGAGAGTGCAAACTCCCTGTTCCTGGCAGCACCCTGTGCAGCTCATGCAGCCGCTGCCTTGGATACTTGCACTCCATCACCCCTGGCAGTCTCTCATCTAATGACTTAGTCTCAGAACAAATAAAAATGGCATGGAAGAGAGATTGATTAAGAGTGAATTTCAGGATAATTTAATTTTCAAGATAATTTAATATTAATTCAATATAAACATAATGGAAACAAACAATAAATAGTTTAAAAAGCCAGGTGTGGTTTCCTACAGAGGTGGAAGAGGAGGATTACAAGAAGGGTAAAACTAAGAAAACAGAGCAGTTTTGTAGTATCTGTGACACTGCAGGGTGGTGGGGTAGCCTTATTCACAGTCCTCCCCACATCGTAGCCCTCTTGGAGGTTCAAGGAGATTGAAGTTTGCAAAGGATAGAACAGGGGGCTTGACTTCTGGGATCTAGTGAGTTGGTTTGATGCCGTTTATTAGATTGTCTTTTGCATGAACAGCTAGATGAGAGTTGAGTCACTGAGAAATTGCTGGTGTATCATACTAGTAAATACTTGCAGTTCGGTGTGTGCCCTACAGAGCAGGGGGTGAGACATTGGCTGTCTTGCCTGCATCTTGTTGTGGACCCTGCTGCTGGTACATCCAATGTATTGTATTTTGTCTGGTAGATTTGTTCCTTTGCTTAAAAGAGATGGTCATTTTCTTGTGTTGTGCTTGGCTTCATTTATAGTGCTAATTGGCACCTATCTCATTACTCTTGTGCTTATGCCACTTTATATTTACTGCAGTCGTGGTCTCATTGTTTTCTGTTGCTGATCAGCATTAGATGGTGTGAAATGTGGGTTATGAAGTAGACTTTCATGGGAAACCTTGTACAGTTTACTGATCTACAAAAAATGTGGTAGTAATGACACTTGCTTTTATTTCCTTACAGTATGTGCTGGTTCTCTGCAATTCGATTGGCACTCCCTTGGACCCAAAATATATCGATATTGGTAAGCAACTTGCAGCAGACTTACACTGTTGGTTTGTTTTTTTTTTCCCTAGTCTTTGTAAAGAAATTTTTCTCCAAGTTTGTTCAATGACACGGTCACTGTGTGAACACCCATTGTATCCACATGTTGTGACCTTCCTTTCTATATGTGGTTGCAACTGTGATTTTTATATTGGCTTCTCACTTGGACTCTCCTTAAATGTGACAAAGATTTAATCAGGGGTTCCTGTATTGTGAACTGTAATTTTTGTTGGAAATGAACTAAGTAAATAAATAAAACCAAACAAAAAACCCCAAACCAGTGGACGGTAACAAAAGTACAAACATACCCCCAAATCCTAATTACATCTGAATTCCAGGCTTTCCATATTGCTTGTTTGCTGCAGGTGTGGTACAGAACATTGCCAAGTAATTGCAAACCACCTTTTTTCTGTAAGTTTTGCTAGAGAATAAAGATAAATTTTTTTTTTTTCCTCTTCAAAGAGATGAGGGAAATGTGGACAACCTGACAAATTAATAAGTTTTTTGATGAATTAATAAGCTTTTGTTCTGTTTTTTGTTGTTTTTTTTTTAGTTTGCTATCCAGAGAGATCTGAATTTGGATTCAGAGTAGACACTGTAAACACCATTTACAGTTTTCTTCTTGAAGCTTGATTCTTTGATTAGCTTTTCCTGTTTTATCAAAAGGCTAAGTCACTTGTAATGAAGTTTTAGCAAAAAATATGTAGTTGCTTTTGAATGAGAGAGGTGAGTATAGTTATTTAAATGAGAAGTACAAACTTATTTTTAGAACCTCTTAGCTAATGTGATGGTAAGTAGAAGGTATATTTGGCAGTGGACATCTAATGTGATTGCAGTATGCTGGAAAGGTGGGATACATTATACCATTGCTGTGTTCAGTGGCATAGCACTTTCTGAGCACACTAAAATACTTAAGAAAAAAATGTTGTGCATGGTTGATACATGGAGAAGCACAGTCATTATTGTAAACTTGTAAGAATTCCTTCCCTCTTATTTTATTAACGTAAAGATGTCTTCTTAATATGTATACATAGCTTTGGGACTTACGTGCTTGGATTCTGCAGAACTTACACTTATTTTAAACAAACCAAACCAAAATCTTTTCCCTACCTGTGCCAAAAAGAAATGTAGCTATTATGACAGGAAACCTCATGAACTTTTTCCAATGTAAATTGTCTCCTAGAGCCATTGTTTCTTCCTCTCTGTAAAAAGTAGCTCTTCTGTTTAAATCTCATTAGAAAAGTTAGTTCCAAGTCATAGTGCTATTACTTGCTGTTAGTATTAACAGATAAACAGCTATTCTGTACGATAAAATAGATGTGAAAGGCACCTAGCAAAGTTTTGGAAAGACAGAAATGATGAGGAAACTAAGGTGAAGACCTGTAAGGCAAGGAAGTAACAACAATTCACAGAAGAATATAGGTAGGAAAAAAATAAACCAAAGAATACAAATAGTTGAGATTATTATTTTCATCAACCAGTGCCACTATATATATAATTTTTTTTTAAGCAAGTTTGTGTCATTTTCTAAAATGGTTTAGTTTTTCAGTGATAGGAGGAGGAAATCAGGATTTTGGGAGGAAATCATCTGTGAGTCAAATATAAATTGTGAAATTCTTGCCCTATATTGTAGATCCTAATTAAAATGAAGAGTATCCTGCTCTGATGAATGAGTTTGAGTTCTTGGTCCTATGGAATGTGTATGAAATACGGTGGTACTTTGTAGTCTCATAATTCTGTGTATGTCAGTTTGATTCCCTCTTGTCACCTTGCACACTAGTGGTGGCACTTCAGAATCTTAAGGAATAAAGTACCCAGGAAATTCAATACCAAGGATTTTACAATGGATGGAGGGGAAAAAAACCAACCCAAAACTGCATACTGAACTAAGATGATGTGATGGGTGGTAGTGGTGTGGCTGGGGTTTCTGTTGTGGCCTCCTGTTCCATCTCCACTCCTGACCATACAGTATATGTGCCTACTAGTCTCCTGGATTTACTTGTCAGGTGGGATTGGGGCAGTGGGAGGATGATTTGGGGATTTATAGGAAGTAGTCAATCTCATTTCTACAGCTGACATCTAAAGTAAATTCAATGAATCATTTCTGAAAGTGGTCTTTTCACTCTCCATTGGGTACAAAGAGGCCCAGGGCAACCAGCTCATTCCTGTTAGAGATGTCTAAAATTAGGTGAGAGGAATCCCACTCAAATGGTCAAAATTAGTTTTGCATTTACACCTCTAACTCTGCATACAAGCTCTCTTCATTTTTCTAGTGTTCTGTTTATGGGAGCTTTCTAAATTGATCTGTGATACTTTTTTTTTCATTTACATTCTAAAGAAAGTTACCGGTTTCTCTGGGATTCCTCCGTCACCACCCCTCTCCTACAGCTATTTGTACACAAGAACATAATCTGCTCCGGTGACTAAAAACAGTTAAAGAGAAAAGCTATTTAATTGAAAAAAAAAAAAAAAAAAAAGTGTTGTTCCAAGTGGATTTAAATTGTGCTGAAGAGATAATAAAAATCTGGAAAATCTTCTCTTTCTTTAGCCTAACTAAGCTCTGTGCAGTCTGCTTCTGTCCCCTCCAGTGTCTTAAGGTCAGTTCAGTGCATAGATTTACAATGCTCTTTCGTAGCATGAGTTCATTGGAGAAAATGTTAGGCGTTGTAGCCTTCAGCCTCATTGAGAGGCAGATTCTTGAGGTTGCAAATATTTGCTTTTTTGAGTCCTGAAAAACGTCCGTAGTCTCAGTAGTTCAAACGTAACAAGCAAGTCTTTCATTGTGCTGTAGTGAACACAGCCAAAGATTCAACCTTTTTTTAATACATGCATCCTGTAAGACTCCTTTAAAGTTAGCTCCCCAAACTTACAGAAGGGATGGAAGGTGAAAGTGAAAAGCAAATACCTATAAAAGCAACACTTTTGGAACACGTTGTGCTGCTTTTATCATAGTTGCTTTCCTTTTTTGTAACCTCTGAAGACACAGCTTTATAGAGCAATTTGAAATATTTGTAACATAAGGTCAGCTGGTGTGAGGTGTAGACACTTGTACACAGTCAAGGTCTTCAGCTGCAGTGTATCCATGCTCTTTATAACAGTTGGAGCTTCTTGGCAGTAGGAAGTATAATTGTTCCAGTTTGACAGGATGCTGAACTTCAGCAGCTGGCTGGCCTTGCCGAGGTCAGTACAGAGAGAGGACCTTGTAAAACCTTAAAGGCAGAAGATGTCTCTGTAAGTTCTTTTAAAATTCCAGTTGGTGCATCGTTTCTGACAAAACCATGATCTTTTGTCCTGTTTGTAGATGAAAAAATCAGCTTTAAATCAATTCTCAGGTGAGAGTAATCACTGATAGTTTAAAATATAAGCAGTACAAAAGTAAAATTAACATCTTTTTTAAGATAATTGGAGGGGTGTTATTGACGTATGAAAAATATATTATCTGTCTGTGAAATTCTTTTTCCTTTCTCTTCTTTCTCCCAAAAATAGGGTTTTTTTCAGGCTATTTTTTTAGTGAAGCAATGAAGTGCTGCATTGGGTTCTGTCCAGAAAACAATTCGCTTAGGTAGTTTTTGTTTTGAACTCTTGTTGTTGTTTGTCATCTTTCAGGGTGGTTTAAAAACACTTAGCTTGTTCCTTTATTTGATTTTCATAAACGTTTATGAAAAATTCCTTGTCATATAGGAGGAGATTTCTCAACAGACCACTTGGTATCTGTGTGCCCCTGCCTCTTCTGAGGTGGGTGCTCTTGACTGCCATGAGTGTAAACTGTATTTCTGACCAGCAGTAATTACTGCAAATTGAACACAATCTGTTTGGTTTTTTTTTTTTACCAGACTGCTCCTTGTTGGAATAGCAATCATCTGGTGCTCCACTGAGCGTAAAGATTTTACTCCTCCATGGGATTTTGGTTCCCTTCAGGTCTCTTGGGCTTTGACCTGGTAGGAAATTGGTAGTGGAGAAAAAAGATTGCTAATACAGGGATGCAAAGTAGCTGATGGAGCATTTGAATAATGCATCTGAGCATGTGTATTAAGGCCCAATTTGTATGAATTGTCAATTTTATAAAATGTCAACGTTTTATAAAATTGTTTCAACAAAGTGCTATTATTTGCCTAGTGGCAAAGTAATTGTGACAGTGTGTAATGTTTGATTCACTCCCAGGAGATGCAGATCTTACGTTGTTGGGCTCTAAGCCAATAGCTCAAAAACAGCTCAAAAAAAAAAAGGTGCTTATTTCCTTTATTCTGTTGAACTTTTAATTATCTCATTAACTTCTTAATGCTTGGCTCTGCTAACAATGGCAGAAAAAAGAATAACCTGTCATTATCTGGTGAAAGGGCAACACTTTAACTTTCTGTAGACATTGATGGATGGTTACATGTTAAAGCTATTCCTCATGTTGTTCTTTATTTTTGTCCAAGGACATTTTTTCTTCCTGTGATTCCTTTGCGTTGTTTTTTGGGTCCTTCACAATAGCTAGTGTTTGCTAGTCCATAAAGTAACCTTTTCTCTATTGTCTAGCATCATTACGTTCCATCATACCAAGGTACAAAAATTAACCAGCACGGTTTTTTCCTGTGCTTGTTTCACAGGCTTTCTATCACAGTTCTTTCATGAATAACTAAATATAAACTACAGAAGGTTAAATATCTTGTTATATAATATCTTTTTAATGGAAACACAACAGATGGTATCTGCTAAGAAAATGTCACTCAGGCTGGATTATATCATCTTCTTACATGTGCTTAGGAGCACTGACATAGTGAAGTGTTGAGTTACCTTCCACATGTGTGTTAGCGCCCAGGGGAATGAGTACAACAGTCTGATCAACATACAGGTGGATTAAAGACCGTGCTGAAGTCATGTTGAGGTGTCTCCTCTCCCTCCTGGACACCTTAACAAGGATGACTGAACTACACGTGAAACAGCACTTGAAGTGCTGTTGCTTAAAGTTGATCATTTTAAAGTAAACTATAACTGATTTTTAGTGTTTCTTCATGTTCTGTAGACTGTGGTCATTTTTGAGTTGTCCCATGTGCAGTTCAATTGCACCCTGCTGCTGCCTGACACTTTCTTCTATTTATGAGCCAACACTTCTAGAGAGATTTGAATCAAGCTCTAAAATTAGGTAGATGTTGATTGGACTAAGTTTGTCTAGTTTCTCAGGAACAGTCTGTAACAGGCTTGTACGAAAAGAGTTTAGTCTTGTGTCTTGTCTATCAGATTGCTTCCTTTCCGTCAGATTTTGGTGGGATTAGTTGTGTTTTTATAGTTCCTGTGTGTATCTCTCTTTTGTGTTTGTATCTCCTATTTCATATACTGGAAGGTGTGTCAGCTTTATTTCATTCAGCAAAATAATATGGTCATGTATTAAGTTTGTTTTCCATCTGCTATTTTTAAAAGATTATACTTGAAAGTAGGTGTTTCCTGACTGTTTTGAGGTGAGAGGGAGTGAGTGTGGATGAAATACAGACATTGCAAAAGGCTATTTGAGATTGCTGAATATCTAAGACAGAAAGTTTCTCTCCTTCTGGGAGTAGGTTTTATGAAGGAAGAGTGAAGAGAAATGAGGTGAGAAGAGAAAGAAGGACCAGATAAAACTTAAAGAGCAGTTGTCTGGTAGGGATGGTGTGTTTAATTCTTTTTAGTATTTGATCACTGAAAAGTAAGGCACCTGTTTCCATACATTTTTTCAGGGTCTGAAAATTAAGTATTAAGACACTAATACTGAAGTTAGTTGTTTGGAAAACTGGTGGGAAGAGATGGACAATCTTAAGAAGTCCACATTTAGCATGGAAAGCTGCTGTGCAGTGGAAGTGCTGAGCAGATGAATGTCCAGATCTCTTGCACTTAAGGTGCTTGCTTTTCTGTCTGCTTAACAGGCAGAGCACGAATTCTTTGAATGGCACTGATGCCCAAGTGAGAAGCACTTGCTGCTAAAATAAAGGCCACTGTATAAGATTATAATACTTCCCTGTGCTACTGGAAACTAAGTAATTAAACCAGCTGTCTAGAAAGGGATTCTAGATCTTCCTTGGACTGAAGGGATTGAAATGAACATCTTTCCTTTCGCAGGAAGGGACAAATCATATTCCTTCCCTTTCTGCCCCAGAAACAGCCCAGACTGCCTGGGGCACCCCCTCCTCATGTTGAATCTATGCTGTTATGCAGCCAAGAAGGAAGGCCTTGTAAGAGCAGAACGTAGCCCAGTGATTAAGACTCTGAGGTGAGAAGGGTGAATGAAACAAAACAGAGTATTTCAATTGAAAGGGTTCTGCAACAATATCTAATCCAACTGCCGGATCACTTCAGGGCTGACCAAATCTCAAACATGTTAAGGGCATTGTCCAAATGCCTCTAAAACACTGACAGACTTGGGGCATCAACCACCTATCTAGGAAGCCAGTTCCAGTGTTTGACCACGCTCTCTGTAAAGAAATGCTTCCTCATGTCCTGTCTAGACTTGGATTTTTGTTTCTTCTTCCACAGATTTTTCTGTTTGTATTTCTTTGGGGTGTGTTTGCTTGTTTCATGGCTGTCCAGCATAAAATGCTAAAGCAATTCTAGAAAAAAAACCCTTATGTCCTACTTTTATGCAAGTGTTTAAGCTATATAGGCAATTTTGTAAAAGCTTTGGTTCCCACTTACAGATACTGCTCTTCCAGATGTGTTTTTTAATGGATCTGATCCTGATGGTTGGTTTTTTTTTTTTGCGCTTTGCATCCCTCTCCCTGTGATTTTACATTTGGCTTAAATCCAATCATTGTTTAGCCTGCTGTTGCAAAGAGAAGGCCCTGCCTTCTGTGCTGGCTGCTCATTCTTGCCCACTCCAGCATTTGTGATTTTTCTTTTTAATCCAACTTAAACTAATCTTTTCTTCATTTAATTTTGAGGTCAGTTAGATGAATGAACTGATCCAACTTCCTCCATGGTCAAGCTCCTGCTGGAGTTGATAGGAAAGAAGTGGTAGGGAAATGTGTTGGGGGTTGGTATGCAGGTTTTTTTGACAGCAGCAATCAGTTTAAGTATTTGGCATATTCATAAAATGCTTAACTGATTGTATTCCTCTGGATAAACCTCTGTGTTGCCATCTTGTTTCTGGATCACAACAGACCTTACGTGAACATCCTTTTTTCCCAGATTGGGGTACTTCCAGGTATACACAAATGAATAAGTTTAGGCTCCATGGAAGCTGTAAGTTAAATACGAAGTCACCTGGTGCGTGTAAGAAATGCCCATGGCTTTCAGATGTGGGCCTGGTTTAGCATTGTCTTGAAGTAAAATGTTTAAACATTGACTAAGATAAGTCCAAATATGAGGCTTAGTGCTAAAATGTTGCAATTTGAGCAAGAGGAAAACTTACTCCCTCACAGGTCAGGAGATTCTTGTGTTTAGTCTTTAAAGGATAAAAGCACTAATTGTTAGGACATGTACAGCTCCAAGGTAATAAAAGAACAGAGAACATATATATAGAATTTATTAATGCTGCTAATGAAACAGAAGAGAGTGTACCCTTCAGGAGTATGTGACTAATTTGTGTTGAGTCCTGAACTTGAGCCAGGCAACACCCAGCAATGCTACAGGCTTGGGGAAGAGTGTCTGGAAAGCTGCCTGGCAGAAAGGGACCTGGGAGTGCTGATGGACAAGCAGCTGAATATGAGCCAGCCACGTGCCCGGGTGGCCAAGAAAGCCAACGGCATCCTGGCTTGTGTTAGAAACAGTGTGGCCAGCAGGACCAGGGAGGGGGTTGTCCCCCTGTACTCAGCACTGGTGAGGCCGCACCTTGAGTGCTGTGTTCAGTTTGGGACACCTCAATACAAGAAAGAGATGGAGGGGCTGGAGTGGGTCCAGAGGAGAGCAAGTAAGCTGGTGAAGGGGCTGGAGAACAAGTCCTCTGAGGAGCAGCTGAGGGAACTGGGGCTGTTTGGTTTGAAGAGGAGGCTGAGGAGAGACCTTATCGCTCCCTACAGCTCCCTGAAAGGAGGTTGTAGAGAGGTAGGCGCTGGTCTCTTCTCACAGGTAACTAATGATAGAACAAGAGGGAATGGCCTCAAGCTGCACCAGGGGAGGTTTAAACTGAACATTAGGGAAAATTTTTTCACGGAAAGGGTTGTCAGGCACTGGAACAGGCTGCCCAGGGAGGTGGTGGAGTCACCACCCCTGGATGTGTTTAAAAGACATACAGATGTGCTGCTAGGGGATATGGCTTAGTGCTGGACTTGGCAGAGTAGGGTTAATGGTTGGACTCTATGATCTTAAAGGTCTTGATGATTCTGTGATTCTAATGATTGAAATGAGTGTTAAATGTATATGAAATACACTGAGTTGCATGTAAGGTAAGCAACTGTACTGCTCACATGTTAAGCATCATCACTAAGCCTTCTTATGCAGTATTTACATTTATGCTAAAAAGTATTCTACAGCCATCAGGTAATTTATATAAATCTCTTAGTTTCAAAGAAGTAAAATGTGTTCATCCAGTCTTCCCCCATCTGTCTGATTGCACCACTTTTCTTTATGGCAGGCTTATAGCTCCCTCCAGAGTTCTGTTCTGTGCTAAATACAGAACAGGAGAGAAAAAAAAATGAAATCAGAGAAAGAGATTCACTGTAAAAGAATCGGATTTTGTGCTCACAGTGACTGTGACTTGGTGTTTCATGAACAGGCTGAGCTGCACAATTCTTTTGAATTTGCCTGTTTTGTCTGGTAGCATAATGATTTACTTTTAGAATTTGAAGACATTGGGAGATTTACTTAATAGTTTACTACATTTTTCTATGCCTTTTTGCGTGCATTCACTGGTTTTCAGCAAGATGAAACAAAGTATTGTAAAAGGAAAAAAAAGAGCCACAATACACTCAAGACAGGGTATTATAAAGAATGATGTTATGGTTTGTGTGCATATATTAATTTTTCTCTTTCTTTGTTCACTGAACATTGACAGCAGGAATAAGATACTAAATTTATCCACATATCCTAAATGGGCTTAGGGCTGAAAGAAAAAGCCCTGCCTTCCTATACTGGGATCTTTGGATGCAATAAAGTAAGACTAAGCGCACACTAAATATTTAATTTGATGCCATGAAGAATTGTTATTTGGCCCAGCTATTAACTGAGCTACAAAGAGCATTTTTAGGTCTTGTCTAACTCAGAATTTGTTCAGTGTTTTGAAGTGGTGCAAATCAAAGAATCTCTTCTAGATTGTCAACCTATGGCAGATATGGAGGTATTTTATACATCTTGTTAGAGATTTTGAGATACTCCTGAACAGGTCAATAACCTGAAAATTTGTCTAAATGTATTGAATGTCTTCTGCATAAGTGTGTGACAATTTGCTGAAATAATAGAGAGCAAAGTGTTCATTTTAAAATCAGAACTTGGAAAGAATTTCTCTGTTCTCCTAAACAAGGCCCCAGTGAAATTTCTTAGCAATAATGAAAACTGCTGCTAGGTGGAGAGGTTGTGTGTGGTGTGTTGGGTTCACTGGGGTTTGTTTTTGTTTAGTTATATTTTGCTGGGTTCGTTGGGTTTTTGTTTTGGTTTATTTTGTTTGTTATGTTTTTTCCTTTGTGTGGGTTTGTTTTTTGGTTTTGTTTTTGTGTGTGGGTTTTGTGTTGTTATTGTTTTTGGGCTTTTTTTGCTTTTAACCTATGGAGATACGGTTTCATCCATCTGGGAAAAAACGTTTATAAATTAGCATCTAGTCCAGTACTTGCAACTCTAATTCTAAAACCATTTGGGTTTCCTAACAGGACCATTGTTTGTCACAATGACCAAAACGCACGTGATAGCAGCTTCGAAAGAAGCGTTTTACGTCTGGCAGTATCGTGTGGCCAAGAAGCTCACTGCAATGGAAATTAATCAGGTAGCACGGACCAGAAAAGAAGGCAGAGAAAGGTTTGTCTTCAGGCTTTGTCATTTTTCTTCCTTTACACTGGTATCATTGATAACAAGGTGGATTCTCCAATGCCTGAAATGTGAACTCGTCTTCTCGTTTTTTACTTGAATTTGTTCACTTGCAGGCCTGTAAGATTAAATACTAAAGAATAGTTTTTCATAACAAATGTGTGTTTGTTATCCAAATCTCTTGAACTTCTTTGGATTATTTCTTGTTCAGTGTCTGCAATTGCTTGGTGCATGCTTTATTATAGAGCTGTATGCCTTGGTTGCTCTCCCCCCCCCCCCCCCCCCCTTCTTTTTTCTCCTCCATACTCTTAGTTTCTAGGCAGCTTCCCTCTGATAACCTTGCTGCTTCTTGTGTGTCAAAGGCTGTTAAGACATAGTCTATCCAGCTAGTTCTTCTCTAAATACACTTGTGTCTGATTGTATATTTGACTTCTAATTGTGTATGGACTTTTAACCTCTCAAACTAAACAAGCCAAAGTCAACATCATCTTGCCTCCAAAATATTTCCTTCCCAGGTGTTCATTAGTGGCATTAACTTTTGTCGTCTTCACAAGCTTTCAACTTTTGTATTATTTTATGTTTCCTTCCACAGAGATGCCTTAGCATCTTTCTATAAATCTACTATCTCCTGTCACCATATATCCATAAGGAGTGGTTATTTGTAGATGGTGTAATAACTCTGGTTGTTCTAGCAACTGAATGACGTAGCCTTGGACAAGATTATAAATTTCATAGAAATACTGAAAAAGTAAATAGTTGTAATTCAGCATAAACTATGATTTTAGCATTCCAAAGTCTTTCCTAATGCTACTTTTAAAAGCAAAAGAGAAGTTATGATGATCTGTTGAATACGATAATACACAGGTTTTGTGGATATGAAGGTGAAGCTCTCCATAATTATGGGGAAGAGCCTGAGGAAATAGAAAGTGCACATTTGAAAAGAGACAGTTGGGGTGGTTGATGGTCTGCAGGAACTTCTTGTTGCAGAATGCAAATTTATTGGTCATATGGGAATAGACCATCAGAGGCTGTAAAAGTGAAAGCGAGTCTTTGTATCGATACAAAGCAGGGTTATCACAGGGGATACTACAGGAGCGTAAGAACAGGCATAGCTTTTATTCTCTTTCCCAATTGCAATAGTTTCTTCTCTAAGGGTTTAAGATGCCTATATGCTATATGATCCTTTCTCTGCACCCACTTTTTCTTCTAACTTTCCTTTTCTACAGAATTTATCATATTGATGACACCCCTTCAGGAACTGCAGATGGACACCTTGATTACAGCAGAGCTATTGAAGTGAGTGATTTTTTTAATAACTTGTTCATTGTGATGTCTTTAGTAGCTTGAAAGAGAAGTAGTTAGCATTGCTTTATTTATTTTCATAGATTTGCATTATTAGAAGTGGTCATATTTAAACTTTCTTTTACTTTTTGTGCATAAGTGTTATTTTTCTTCCCTCTGGTTAGTGGGTTGTTGCTGTGTTATTATGTATTACTGAAAATACACACCGAACTGTATGGAACATAGGAAAAATATATTCTGGGGTGCAATATGTAGACACCTGCTGTCTTCTTGGTGAGAAGCAAGCTTCCCTTACTTCATCAAAATGTAAGGCTGTTGAAACTCAATAACCATTATCTAGTGTTTTCAGCCTTTTTGACTTCATGCTTATATGTGTACATACCTGAAATTAAATACAGGCCTCACAAGTCAGGGATAGTTTTCTGTTAAAACACCTTTTACTTTTTAGGTTTCTTATTTTTCTGGAGGGGCAGGAGAAGAGTGGAAGCTGTTAATACTATTATTGTCATGATTCCCATAACAAAGGCTACTGATATTATAAACCATCCGTATACTGCATTCTGACAAGGTTTGATAGCCCCTGTGCATGGTGGATACTTAGCAACAGTCTTGTGTATTTAAATAAAACTGTGCATTCTTCATGTTGCATTAACACTGATACTGGTATTGCTTGTATATTTTTAGGGAACAAGAGATCCAATTTGTGCAATAACAGCATCTGATAAAATACTACTTGTGGTAAGTTACACGATTAAAGTAACCTCTTGTGCTTGTAGGCAGGAGATGCTTTTGTGCTGTGTTCATAAGCAGTTCTAATTTCAGAGCATTTCTGAATTTAGACTTTATGCAGATGAAATCTTCCTAGGCATCCTCAAAGACAACCTTAGCAGATTCTTCCTTTAACCTGGACTCTGTCTTTAGGACGGCTAGTTCACTATGTGCTTGCAATTTAAGTACAGACCAGTTGTCTGAGTAGTACTTATACAGGATTTGATAAAGTCCAGCTGAGGACTTAATTCTACAATCTAAGTCTGAGTGGTCTTTCCTAGCTTGTGTGTCAATGCACAGAGATTTATGAAGTTTGTCTATTTACATATATATCACCACGCATTATACCATTAGTATTATCACATGTATGCAGAGTGGTATATAAGTGTTAATAATACATTTATGATTTATAATTATGTGTGGGGAATCCTATCACGCCAAACAGCTGGTGCATGTTTCTTTTCTGATCTGAAAAGAGTGATATCATTAGATGAACAGACATACAGGAGGGCTTTAAAACAAACTAATTGAGAAGAACAAATACAGAAAAAGAACACTGTTTCTTCATTTTATTTTTTTTTGATGGTTATATTGTTTCACTGGATTTTACAAAGTCAGTGGGTCACAGGGAAAAAACATGAATGAAAAAAGTGTGACAATTAGTAGGTGACTATGGGATTCTATTCGTGCCTGAAGAATAAGAGCGACAAAATAAAATGAAGAGAATAATTGATCAGTGGCTTTGGTTAAAAGGAAGGGAATGACAGGAGAGGTCTTTGAGACCAGTCTGGGAAAATATGCTGATACTGAATGCGTATTACAGAGCTTAGATTTTTCTAACACTTCAGACCAAATCTGCTTTTCAGTTTACAGGGTATACGGATGTGAAAAAGTAAAAGATGGAAGGTGATTAATCCTGAGAATCTTAGGGATGGCTCGGGGGGGAAGGAATAAGGTTTTCACTACCTTAAAGCTTAATATCATCTAATTTCCAGTGTAAGAGTTAAGCAGTACGTAAAATAAGCTGGATCTCTTTTGCAGTCTACAGAAACACCATCAAAACATAGTGTCAGTGACCATTTCAGTCCGGGGATGTCAAACTCTAATTTTAGACTGTTTGCCTTGACGCAGAGCATGGGTGTGTCATTTGGCAAAACAAAGATAAACCACATTGGTAATTAGATTTGTGTACTCATGTGCTTGAATAACCAGTATGTTTTACAGCCTTTCCTTTTAAAGCTAGCTCAGGTCTTGAAGTAATTGGTGAGACTTGTTAGCACACAGACAGCACTACATGAACACAGGTGTACTGCTTGCAGACCTGAGCTGGTGCTCTCACAGTGAGCTGTCATATGGCACTGAATGAGCAGATTTATCAGCGTGGGACCGGGATCTTTTCATTGTTCTCCTTTTTTGTTATCTAGACCATTTCTGAAGGTTCATGGGGAATTGCTGGGCTCCTGAAACTGTTCTAAGGGCTGTATGTAGACTATGGCTCTTCATTTTAACATCCCTGATTGAAGCAGCTCTGTAAACTGTGACGTCTTAAAGTATTTGTTTAAATAGCAGACTTTGGAACTTTTAGGGTCATGACATTCCCTCTTTCTGCTGATGCTCTGTCACTTATCCAAAAACTCTTTTTGTCTAGGACAGCATATAAATAAAATCTTTTTAAAGAGTTTATCGATGGAAAAATTCACTGAATAAGCAAATATTGCTTTTCTCTAGGGAAGAGAATCTGGCACTATTCAGAGATACAGTCTTCCTAGTGTTGGTATAGTGCAGAAGTATACCCTGAACTGTCGTGCGTATCAGCTGTCTTTGAACTGCAACTCCAGGTGAGTTACAGATCTGCATCGAACACAGAAATCCAATTTTAAAATTAACTACTGCAATTTGTGGAAATGTTAATTCTATGAATTCTATGATTATAATAATTATGTGCTAATTTTACTTTAATAGAAACTTTATATTATTTTTAGTTGTAATTAATGGTTGCTTATCCATTCATTTATTACTAATTAATTACATCTGACCAGTTGTCAGATTGTTCTGAGAGTCTGTGTTAGTAAAGCTCTTCTGTGTTTTAAACTCTTGAAGGTGTGTGTGTGAAGTTTAAGGAAACATATACATGAAAATATCTTTCTTTTCTTAGCTGAACCAATCATAAGCTTCCTACGATCATTGCATGAATTGACAAAACTGTATCATAACCTGAAATTTTGTATCTCTATGGCTTATTTCTATTTCTATGTTCTTCTAATGCCTGGACACTTTTTTCATCCTGTGCTAATTTTCCATTATTAAAAGCCGTAGCTGGTGGCAGCGCTTCTAGCAAGGCTGCTATTCCTAAGATTCAACTGTGCCAGTACTGAAGTTCCTTTCTACTTAACAGCTATTTTTTATGCAAGAAAGAGCACAAGAGTCTTGTCAGAAAAGGCATAAATATGCTCACTAAAGAGGACTTGTAAGACAATTTCAGTAACTTCAAGAAAACTTTGTAATTTCAAACTAAATTAGTGTGTGTGTGTATCACTCACCTTTTTAGGTACAGACCAAAACCAGATTGCTTCCCTTAAAGGCAATGTGATCTGGTCAGAGCCCAAATAACTTTATTTTGAATCCAAGCTGTTTACTTCCTAAAAGACTTTGTGCTACTGAAAAAGGCTCAGATCTGTGACTGTTTTGAGGTTCATTTTCTAAATTGCTTTTGCAATGTTAATAGGTATTAAGGATGTCTAACTACCTTTCAATATTAAGATATGCTTTTAAAATGGCATTATAAAAAATATAGGCTACTATGATTCACTGAAGACCTATGTAACTGGAAATTTTCAAATGTAACTTGTTAGAAATTGTATTTTCCCCATACTTTAAATGACTTCAAAGATTAATTGGATTATATTTTGTATTGTCTGGAAAAAAACTGTAAAGAATATCCTATGTAGAAATGTAAGAAATCCTGTTTTAGAGATTAACAGTCTGCTTCACTGCACTGTCTTTTAAATTTAAGTATCTGCTTCAATGTCTTCTAGTCAATAATGAAAAGCAACTCTGTTTGGTTATTAATTTTAGGCTCTGTCAAGAAAAATTTGGTGAGGGACAGATCTTGCAATTTACTCCATGTGGTATCTGAAGTGCTAAGGATTTTCAAAATGCTGGATGAAAAATAGGCATATTTCACAACTTTTGCAAGACCAAATCCTGTATGAGCAGATGAAAATCTTCTTTCCATGTCGCTGGTCTCTCTCTGATGTGCAGATAAATGAAAATCACATGTATCTCACAGTCTGTGGAATTATACTGGTATTAGATTAGAGGGGAAAGTTGGCCAAATGTGCCAGTTTAGGGAACTATTTCAGATTTACAACCTTGAATAGTATTATTGATCTTATGTTTTCTTCCTTCGTTTTTCCATAGTCGTGTTGCTATCATAGACCTTTCAGGTGTTTTGACTTTCTTTGACTTGGATTCTCGGGTAGTAGATGGTACAGGACAGCAAGTGATAGGTGAGCAGCTGAAACTGGAACGCAAAGATGTCTGGGATATGAAATGGGCCAAAGATAACCCAGATTTGTTTGCAATGATGGAGAAAACAAGAATGTATGTTTTCAGAAACTTGGATCCGGAGGTAAATATTAACATCTGTAAAGTACTCATTGTACAATTTCACTTGCAAGTTAATGGCTCAGTGTTGAATAGTATTATTCTTCTGCTTACTGCTCAATGAGACAAGTGTTTATATAAACTAAACTGCTTCTGCAAATCTCCAAGTCTAGTCAGCTCTAATGTGGAAGTTACAGTTCAGGAACAAAGAAATAAAATGAACTATCAGTCCTGGAAAGATAAAAATACTGTTATATTTTTCATAAATCTATGAGATATTACCAGGAGCATATTATTTTGTATGCTTTGGAAAATATAAACACAATTTCAGTAAAGATATTCAACATGGTTCAGTTGAATCTAAATATTGGCAGGTGTTCCTCTATCTCGTTCTCATAATTTAGTTATAGAAAACACGAGGATTTTAAATTAAGTCTCTGTATATGGAATTGTCAGTAATATTAATGACTTTATTATTTGTTTCCTGTTGGAAATGCAATTAAATCCTAGTTTGGAGAGGAAGAAAATCTCTTTATGTGTAGCTAACAGATTTGGTTAGGATTTAATCGGACAAGATACAAGTTCATTCCATTGTTAACTTACTTAATTTTAAGGAACCTATTCAAACTTCTGGATATATTTGCAACTTTGAAGATTTAGAAATCAAATCTGTTCTTCTGGATGAAATATTAAAGGTAAGTATAATTAATTTTACTTCGTAGGAAAAGTTGGTGTCTGTCTTAATAATTTGAATAGTAGATATCTATGTTGCGTGAAAATAAAAGTGACGTGAAATTAAATGATGTTTCTTTATCCATTATGTTAGAATCCTGAACATCCTAACAAAGATTACATCATCAATTTTGAGATTCGGTCATTACGAGACAGTCGAGCATTGATTGAAAAAGTTGGCATTGAGGAATCTTCCCAGTTCATAGAAGACAATCCGCATCCCAGGCTTTGGTAAATCCTCTTTATAAGCCAACTTTCTTTAAATTTGTGTTCTTTTGTATTCTTTTCCTGTTCAGACAGATCTAGTATTAAACTACAAAACCAAAACCTCAAATCAAACCCAGCCAAAGCAGTATATACTTTAAAAAGAATCATTTAAGGAAAAGAAAAAAGGTGACAGTGCTCAGCTGTGGTCTGAAGGGCTGCCATTCTAACTGAGAATGTCTCTGTAATGAAAAGTCAGTAGCAGAAGCAAAAACTTCATTGAGAGGCTACTTGTTAAATGACACCAATTCTCTTTAACTCTCTGGAGATTGTTCCTCTATCTGTACCTTTCTGTAATAGTTTTTGCTTTGTTTTGCAGCTAACTGATTTCTCACCGTATTTGAATATTTGACTCTCATCAAGGGGGGTTGAAAGTTCTCTGTTAATTCTAGCAGTTCAGAGGGGAATTTAGAATTTCTGAAAGACTGGCCAAGACAACTTGCTTTAAAAGTTTGTCCCAAAAAACTTCCCTTCCTATCTAGTTATGCTTTCATCTCCAGAATGTAGATTCTGAAAACCAGGATTTGATAGCTACACGTTGAAAGTTTCTGTAATAGTACTGTGTCTAGTAAAAGTTTTATATTGTAAAATCACAAAATATATGTTAAATGCTGTTTGCCTGGCTTCAAAATTACCAGAAACTTAAGGTTTCATTATGCAAGGAAGCACACAATATGTCACATATTTACACAGAAGAGGTAGGTTAGAAGTGCTGGGTATAAAGCAAATACAGTCTAGATTAGAACGGGACCGTGCCCTTACTGCTGTAACACAACAAACAGCATTATGTATGTCACAGATTGATTAAATTTGCCATACTGTTTTTCTCTTGCTTTCATTGATGTCAGCGATGAGCACTTGCATTGAAGTGATACCAGCCTTCTCAAATTGATTCAAACATACTGAGTTGATACTTCCAAAGCATGGCTTAGGTCACTGAATACAGCAATAACATGATTGCTTTTGGCAGTGCCCTACTACTGCACTGATTTTGTTTCACAGTGTCAGTCAGCCAGTCTAAATTTACCTAGTCTTATTTTTGCAGAAAATTCTAGGGCTCATTCAAGCACTTGATGGATTTAGGTTGGCCTCAAGGTAGAAATTCTCTATTTGCAGAACTAACCACTGGGTCAGTACCAGTACAAGATTTCCCAAACTGCTCTGCTGGATTGCTGTCCCAACTGGATAAGTAACATACAGATGGATTAGGAGGATAATTTATTCTTCATGGCCAATTTAGTCAGAAGCCTTCAGGCTGAGGCTGCCATCAAAGCTTAAGGTTATGATACATGTAGAAATATCTTAATGGAACTGCATTGAGACCAGCAACACATTTCACATGGACAACTGTAATACTCAAATCCTGCCCATTCCTACCAAGCCCGTGTCCATTTGAACAGTTGACCAAAACAATATTAGCAATTACTTGAACATCTTTTCCCGAGCGAATACTGGATAGAGGGCAGAACGTACTGGGGACAAACATACACCTGAATTAAGATTGGTTAGTAAACAATACAACTGCAGTAACTTGAATGTCGTCTTTAAATAATGACTAGTTAAATGGATCCTTTCTTAAATTCATTTATAGCTTCTTTTCCAGATGTTCCATTTTTTTTATCACATAGGCGTCTCCTGGCTGAAGCTGCTCTTCAGAAGCTGGATCTGCAGACTGCTGAACAAGCTTTTGTACGTTGCAAAGATTACCAAGGTATTAAATTTGTGAAGCGTCTGGGCAACCTGCAGAGCGAGTCAATGAAGCAAGCAGAAGTGGCAGCCTATTTCAGCAGATTTGAAGAAGCTGAAAGGATGTATCTGGATATGGACAGAAGGTAATTGCAGGTAGTCATCTCAGCAGCAAATGAAGGAAAAACCCCAAAGTCGGGGGGAAAAAAAGTGCTTGCCTTAATAAGGAATGAGATGTTTTAGCACTGAAGATTCTTTACCTGTTTCTGGAAAGGCAGAAAAGGATCAGACAAAGAATTTTGTTGTATCCATAGAAAACCAATTCCATATGTAAATGAGTGCATGCCAAACTGTTTGCAAAGCCTCAGCTGCTCTAGGTAGTGCTGTGTTTCATAGATATTATTTCACAAGTATTTTGTTGGTATTTCAACTGAGATTGCAAAAAACCAAATAGTCTTAACTAATGTTTAATTTATGTACTGTTGCTCTTAGCTCATAGCCAAATACACATTCTTCCAATTACACATACAAACAACAAGAGTTTTTAATGAACTGTAATCTCTGGAGAGGCAGAAAGAACTCTGGATGAAACTGAGGACCAATCAATGGAATTTTTGCTCAGGAATGAAAACAGACAAAGCAAAATTACATCGTTACCGTGAAAAATAAATTAACACTAAGTAATTAGCTAGAGCACTGTCTTTACAGAAAAGGGATAATGAGAAGTAATAGGCAGCAGTTCTACAGTGTAGCCTGTAGATGGTGGTCAAACATGGAGTAGCAAGAATCACTTATGCATATGCAAGATTTTTAAGCTTTGATTAATGGAGCCATGAGAAAAGTAGGGAATGATGGAAAGAAAATAATTCTTATTTCATGCTGTAAGAATGAGAAACCTTCTTCCCCAGTAAGTGAGGTGTGGGGAGTGGGGAAGGCAGGAGCTGGGGGAGAGATGCACATTAGATCCTAGGAGTGTAAAACTTCCTTGCACATAATCAATTAACTGATGGACATATGGTGGTTTGGAGAGGTGGACTGCCTCATAAGCACTTCAGTCACACTGCAACACCCATTTTTAGATATCACATATTCCTTTCCACATGGCTGAAGAGAAATTTGGCCATTTTAGAATGGCAGAAGTCAAATACTTGCTTGTTTTGGTTTGGGTTTTTTTTTCTAAAACTGATTTCTTCAACAGTAAAGCATCTTATTCTCCAGCTCCAAGAATATAGGAATTCTGTATTGACCTTATGTGTCTTCTCACCACTAGAAAAATCTTGATAAGGCCCTACCATAAATCAGGCTGAAATAAATCTATTTTTCAAATGCAATTTAAAATTTTTAAGATAGATACTGTTATTTAGCTGACTGCACTGACTTGCTGTTGCCTTCCTTAACTCACTTGCAAGTTTAGGGCATTTTTAAAGGCAGTGTGTAGATCTCTACCATCTTATTTTCTGTGCACCTGCAGAATTATTTCTATATGAAGTAATCTAGAATTATTCTACGTGGTGGAAAAATCATGGCAGACAGACACATGGTGGTTCATATGTATGCAAAAGAATAAAAAGGAAACGCTACTTCCGAAGCCTTTCTCCTTCATCCAAAGTCATCTTGAAAGTGAAGTCTCTGAATCCATTTTGTTATATCTCAGCTTTAGCCTCCGTTATTCATTTTGCTTGCTCCTTGGCCTTTCCCCTCATCTTCCTTCTGCTTTTAGCCTTTTGCAGCTGCTGCCATCTATTGTAGAATAAGAGGAAACCTGAAGTAGCATCAGTTCTCACCAGCTGCTCATTTAACTCCTCACGCGGGAGTATGGGTAATAGGGAAGTGCATACCTGTGAGACAACCTGTGAGCTCTCTTTTCTGGAATGCTCTTTGAATTGTAAGCAAGGTATCTGGGAATGCTGTGATACCTGTGATGTAGGCTATGAACATGAACGTACTTTCGGATGCTTTTCTCAAGACTTTTATTAGCTATTTTATCCCCTTTGACTTTTTCCTGCTGCTTTCTGTTTATACTAGAGATCTTGCCATTGGACTACGGATAAAACTGGGAGACTGGTTTCGAGTATTGCAGCTATTGAAAACTGGCTCAGGTGATTCAGATGATGCCCTCCTTGAACAAGCACACAATGCTATTGGAGATTATTTTGCAGACCGCCAGAAATGGTATGTTCTGTAGAGGAACTAGTGAGAAGGAAATTACAAAGGAAAGTATAAAATGATGATAAGACTTAATTTATGAGGAGGGACAGATGTCAGGAAAGTCAGGATGCAATACACGGGATAATTTTGGAGTGATAAGACTTAGCTCAGACCTTCATGGTTCCATCACTGCATGCACCTTTAAACAGAGCTGTTGATCAACTAGACAAAGAATGAAGGTGATAAAAATCACAGTTTTGCCAGAAGCTTGTCTGCTTCAGAGGAGGGGAAGGGAAGAGAAATACCTATCCACTTGTATTAGGCTGGATACAGAAAGGATTAACAAAAAAAAAAACCAAACAGTTGAAAGTAGGAGAAAATTATTAAACATAAATGAATTTAAAAACTAACCACAAGCTTTCAGAATGACACAGGTATTTGAAAATACCCACAAATATTTGAAAAAGTCCAGAGTTCTCTTTCACCTGGATCTGCCTCCAGCTATTGCCCAAACTGGGCACCCTTCAAGGAAGATTTTAACAACAGTGCACGCAGAGAACATATTTTGCAGACAGGTACTTACTGAGACAGAGGTGACATCTTCATAGTTAATTTGCAGAGACCTTTTCTTTCAGGAACTTTCTGTGTTGCCTTCTAAGCCTGTGTAAACTTTTTAGCATCCAGAACACTGTCCCACAGAGTTCCACAGCTCCACTATGTATTGCAATTACCCAGACTATGTATCACAAGTAACTTGGGTCCCAAAGCAGTTGAAAGCTTGTGATTAGATTTTGAAAGTTGATTTTTAAATGCTTCAGGTAACTTCAGAGAATGGTCTTGGACATCTTTGTACTTGTGTTATTTAAAATACTGAGGCACAACAGGAGAGGCCTTTTCTCCAAGTTTAGTTGCAAGTTGTTGTCCATTATCAGTCACGATCTTTGCAGATGTGAGAATGCAGTTTTAAGATTCCTTGACTTCCTAAACTTATAGCTAGTCAGAGAATCAATTTTGCTACGACTTCTGTTCAACAATCTCTGAAAATTAAAACTTTTAGTGCATTTCAGAAAAGCAGTGAAATTCCAGCTACACAAGCACTCTCAAGCAAAGTTACCTATTTAAAATAATGTCATTTTAAATTTACAAATACAAAAGGCTTACACAATGAGGAGCCTCACTTGTGTTTACTTATCAGAAGTTACCACTTTTTTTTGTTTTTTTAAATTAGGTTAAATGCTGTACAGTATTATGTACAAGGACGAAACCAGGAACGTTTAGCTGAATGCTACTACATGCTAGAGGACTACCAAGGCCTGGAGAATCTAGCTAACTCACTGACAGAGAATAATAAATTGCTCCCTGTAAGCAAAAAGCACCTTTTCTTTGCCTGATTCTCAACTATTTATTTAAAATTTCTCATCTTGTGAGGGTTAAGAAGGAGAAAAAGATTGCAGGATGTGATCCACTCAAGCATAATGACAGTACTTTGGTATAGGTCTCCATTACTGTTGTTCTCATACTCCCATCATTTTTCCTTTCCCTTCTTGTCCAGCTTCCCCAGAAAGACTTGATCATTCATCATGCTTTATGGCCACATGGCTAAGTCATAATTCACTGATTTCCTCCCCAAATTGTGGCATTTCTCTCTAAAATAGCTGTGCTTCATTGAGAAGTCACTCCTCATGGCTGGGCATTTACTTTAGCATTTATTTTGTCATCTCTTCTACAACTGGAGTTTTTTTGCCCCAAATTCTTCCTGGTTGCTCTCGTTGGTTTACCTTCTTACGTGATAGCTCTGGTGAGATTGCTGATGTACAATGAAAACTGAAGATACTCTGCTGAAAGGAGGCAAAGTAGATGGTATAGCCTGAAATGACCTACTAAGTAATAGTTAATTCAAAACTATGCTATGACTGATTAATTATAATGCATGAAAAATGCAAAACATGCTCATTTAATGCCATTTTTAGTTGTTTGAACAAAGCAAGACATTGCACTTTCTGTTTAGTCTCTTTCTAATAGTGAAGTTTTGTGAAATACTCTAAATAGTAAGAACACAGTCCTGGTACGATTTGATTTAAAAGATTTAATAGTGTTTGTTTGGTTTTTGTTTGGGTTTTTTTGTTTGGTTTTTTTTGGTGGTGGTTTTGGTTTTTTGTTTGGTTTTTTTTTGGTTGTTTATTTTCTTTTTTTTATTTAGAAGTAGTGTGTGAAAGTAGCACATTTTTCTACAGATTTACAACAGTGTGTGTTGTTTCCACGGAATCCATGAAGTAAACAACCCTTTTCCCCCCCACTTCTTTGAATTGAATTAAATAAGACTGTAATAGTACTGCAGTTGCTACACAACGTACTGAAAATCTGGAAGTGAATTTAACATGGTGCTGATGCTTTTTGCAGGATATAGCTTATATGTTTGTAAGAGTGGGGATGTGTGAACAAGCTGTGTCAGCCTTTCTGAAATGTAACCGACCAAAGGATGCAGTAGATACCTGCGTACATCTCAACCAGGTAAACCAGCAGTAGATAATCTGCTTTACTGACATCAATTCGACAGTAAGATTTCTAATGCCCAATTAAATACAAGTCCTTGTTAAGAGTCTGATGATTCGACATGATTTCTGGAAAATTCCTACTTCAGTGCTTAAGCCAGTGACCTGAAGTTAGGATTGGGCCATTGTAGGGCCAAAGCTCTGTGCAGCAGTGCTCCTTCTGCCTGCGGGCATGGTAAGCATGCTCAGCATACAGACAGTTATGGACTTTGTCGAGCCTTTGCTGCCTCCTAGGGAATGGGAAGAGGGCTGGAAGGCTTCTTACTGCTCATTTTCCACATCCCCTTTCTTTCTTGTACAGAGGCAGATGTATTTGTGGCTGCATTAGGATGTTGTTGGAAAAGATATCTGAAAAATTATCTGTGTTTACAGCTAGAGCTGTTCTTCAGTATGACTTACCTGTGCAAATGTTTGTGTCAACCCAAGTTAAGAGAGAAACTGAGGATGGCTATGAAGAACTTGGCATATGGGAATGGCAGGACTGGCAAGTGTTGGCTTTACATGAACAGTGTCCTAGTTTTGGGATCTGAAGGGCTATTGTGTAAGAGATTCATCCAAGTTTCTCAGTCCTGACACACTTTTGATCTGGGGCAAACACAGTAGTGAAACTATTGAAGATCAGGAAAATTCACAGAAAAATGAGGTGTATAGAAGGATAAGTAAAGCGTTATGTTTGTGCCTTAAGCTTAGAGGCTGAAGAACTCTTTTCTATATGCTTTTGAGAGTCTGGGTTTCAGTAATATCAGAAGTGTTGAATTCCACGTGTCCAGCTATGAGCAGCAGTGATTTCTCAAAGCTTTTACCAAAGCAGAAACAACTGTTTTGTGTGTGGTTTTTGGACAGAGGTCCAGCATTTGTTTCACAGGCCTGCTGTATCATGTGATTGGCAATGATATTAGCATTTGTATTCTCTTGCTTTTTACTTTAATTTTATAGTATCCTGGTTCTAAATGGTGATGCAGTATTGCACACAAATGTTGCAGACTATTCATGGATAACCAGCTTGTTCTGAGAAAGCATTTGAAAAAGTGTGGTTGATAATTGTCTGCTTTCCTTTCTAGTGGAATAAAGCTGTCGAGCTGGCTAAAAATCACAACATGAAAGAGATTGGATCCTTGTTAGCCAGATATGCAAGTCATTTACTGGAAAAGAACAAAATCTTTGATGCTATAGAACTCTATCGTAAGGCAAATTATTTCTTTGAAGCTGCTAAGCTCATGTTCAAGGTATTGCAGGTTTTATTTTTATGTCAAATAACTGGGGGTTTGGAGTAGCTCTTACTATTTGCAAGCTACTTTTATTTTCTTGGGGTTATTTTAGTTTTAACAATGTCCAGGCAATAAGCAGATGTCATTATACAGGATGCTGCAAAGAGAAATCCAACCTCTAAGTTCAAATATCTCCATCTGAGATAGTTACTCTGAATGTCCTCTGTAGCCAGGGCAAAGGAGACTTTCAGGACAAGAGCCATCAGATTTATTTTGAGACTTTCACTTCAGAATAAGATGAACTGCACCTCGAAAAAGGTCCTGTTGCCCTACATTGTCTAATAAAGCAGTATAGTAGATAATAGTGATGTCCACATTATTATTTTACGTTTTGTGGATTCATTTTATCTCCTTTATTTAAAAAAATAACAATGCCATTAACTACAAGTTAAATATTGGTATTTTCTCCATTGGTACCTTCATCTAGAAACTGCCATGTTGTGCTTTTAAGATAAAGATGTTGCTCGGATTTGTTTTGGCTGCAGAGATCTTCGTACATAGTTTATAAAGTCTGTAAGAGTGATATGTAATTTTTACAATAAATATTTATAGTAATATATATATATATATGTATGTATGTTAGTTTCAAAAGCCATTCTTTTCTGGGAAAACCACCAGACCTTGTTAAAAGCTATGTATTTCTTAAACTTCAGTATTTATAAATCACTATTTTTTAGTTTATTTTTATATTAATAGACTCACACATGGCTACACTGACTTCTTCCTGAGAATCTGGCTTCGTATATTTGTTAGCTAACTAAATGTAGAATAATGTGCATTCTTCACTTTGACATATTCACTTACAGTTTTGTTTGCGGTCTGAGTTATTACACTCAAATGCAGAATTGTTTTTTGGCATGACTTCCTAGGCTCGTACAAACACGTAACCGTCCAAGAGAATGAATCAACTCTTCTGATTTTATTTTTTTAAAAATCTACATGAAATTCCTTGGTTTTGTTTTTTAAGATTGCAGATGAAGAGGCAAAGAAAAGGACGAAGCCTTTGCGAGTTAAAAAGCTTTATGTGTTATCAGCCCTACTTATAGAACAGTGCCATGAACAAATGCAAAATGCACAAAGGGGAAAAGTTAAAGGCAAAAGTTCAGAGGTAGAGTGTAAACTTTTTTTGGTTTGTTTGTTTGTTTGTTTCTTTTCTTTCTGAATTGTGGTATGTGGTACCTAGACAGAGTAGATAAAGCTGTCTCCATGTGAGGCTATTATGTTTCTTAACAGTGCTTTTTCCTGCTAAGAACAAAGCTTTTCTTAAAGCAAGTCTTCCATGAAAACATTGTTTAAACTATTATTTTAAAATGTTTAAATCATATATATTAATACCTGGTTTTCTTCCTAAGTTTAATGTGTTTTTCTTAAAAGAATTCACTATGACAATGAAAATCATACTAAGAAACTCTAGATTATTTTCTTTTTTCCTGTGAGACTTTCATTTCCCTGTCACTTAGGAGTAAGTATCAATCCCAAATAGAGCTCTGTGATTAGATTAAGCTGTATTGGCTAGAATTTAGCAGGGAGACAGCTCCAGATACGAAGGAAGCAAGTGAATTTTTTATTCTGCTCACGCTTTCATCTTCATATTCACAAATGAAATAGTTTAAACAAAATTCTAAGAGATCTGGTGTTGAAATGCAATATTCATCCAAACTATGAACCAGTCTGCAGATATGCACAGAATATATTTGTACACATGTATGTGATATTTATCTTTTAAAATCTGCACCATATGTTCTGCCTATGCCCTGTATAAAATGCCTAACAATGTTCCCTTTAGGTCCATGTATTTGTATTTTCTCTAGTTAACACAGACAGTGGTGTAATCACCAAGTACAGAAAAGTACTTTTCATATATTCCCATTTCCTGTGGTATCTGTTTCGTATAAAAATTAATTGTGATATTGCTTTGTTTTCAGACTGCTTCAGCTTTGGCTGGTTTGCTAGAAGATGATGTTCTTTCTTCAACTAATCGCTTTGCAGACAATGCTTGGCGAGGAGCTGAGGCTTACCATTTTTTCATCCTTGCACAAAGACAGCTCTATAAAGGTTCTGTAGATGCAGCACTTAAAACAGGTAGGACTTAATTTTTAACCCTTGAAATAAACTGTTCAAACTTCACAGACCCGCACAGATGGCTGCAGTCAAAACACCTGGAAAGCATTGTCTTGGAGACAATACAAATTTAACTTACCAAATATTACCTGGTTAAATTGAACAATCTCTGCAGATGTTCTGTTGACTGTATTGTTTCTTTCTACAAATGATCAGGCATGCCTGAATTCACATTTGACCTCCCTGGAGAGCATTGCAAAATGTTTGTGGCAGTTAGAGAAGCAAATAGCATCCTACATTTTGTCCAAGTAATGAAGGTCCATTAAAAATATTTCTATCATGTTTAGAAAACAAAAACAAAGGCATCTCAAAAAGACACTTTAATTTCCCAGTCAAATCCCCTTATTTTTATTTGTTTTAAAAAATGTTGAACCACTTCCTAGTCATGTCAATGAAAAGACTTTGCTTCATTGTGTCCAATTTTTGAGATAATACTGTCTACTAGTAGCAAATATTTCATACAGATGCTTGCATTTCTCAGAAGACATGTAATAAATTCCTTGGATTTTTTGTTTTTTTTTTTTAATTTCTCAGCTCTTCATTTGCGAGATTATGAAGACATTATCCCTGCAGTTGAAATCTATTCCCTTTTGGCACTCTGTGCATGTGCAAGTAGAGCATTTGATGTTTGCTCAAAAGCCTTTGTTAAACTAGAGTCCTTGGAAACTCTTAAGCCAGAGCAGAGGCAACAGTATGAAGACCTTGCTCTAGAGATATTCATGAGACATTGTCCGAAGTATAACAAAAAACCTGATCTGGATGACGTTCTCGAGAGGTGGGTTTATATTTATGTAATACTGTAATAATACTAACATTATTTGCTGCTGTCATCTGTATTTTTGATTTTAGGAGTTTTTTTGTGACCAAGTTAATTGAATCTAATTAGATGCTTTGCTGCTTAAACCAAATATTGGACTAGAATGATGCAGGTGTTAACGAGGTTGCAGAAAAGGCAATACAAGACTTTTCTATTTGGGAGAATAGACATGACTGTATTTGAGAAATAAGAGATATAACATAAAGATATAACTTTGTCTTAATTTCAAATGTATGTGGACAGAGCACTGGAGTTTTAGGACCTTTGATAAGGTGTCACATCCCATTAAAATAATGATACTGTTTGCATCACCATTGTGATGTAATGCAAATGTCAACAGGTGAATGAATGTTTAACCATTAGTAACCAAAAAGTCTCCAGTGTTTTGTGAATTATCTAAATCTACATGGTGTGAGAAGATGACTATGTCAAGTGAAAGAATTGGAATACAAAAGGGGAAAGTCCTTGGAGTGGCTGTACCGACAATGGTGTTTTTTGCCATACTTTCCTGTTAACAGCATGGAATTTGTGAGTATGGAAATGGATTGTCAGTGTCATCTACCTTGACTTCAGCAAGGCTTTTGACACTGTCTTCCATATCATCCCCATTAGGAACCTCATGAAGTGTGGGTTTTAGGGGTGTGCAGTGGGGTGGATTGGGAGCTGGCTGAGTGACAGAGCTCAGAGGGTCATGATCAGTGGTGTAGGGTCGAGTTGGAGGCCTGTAACCAGCAGTGTTCCCCAAGGGTCAGCACTGGGTCCAGTCTTATTTAATATATTCATCAATGACCTAGGCAAGGGCACAGACTGTACCCTCAGCAAGTTTGCTGATGATACAAAACTGGGAGGAGTGGCTGATGCTCCAGAAGGCTGTGCTGCCATCCAGCGTGACCTGGACAGGCTGGAAAGCTGGGCAGAGCAGAACTTAATGAGGTGCAACAAAGGCAAATGTAGGGTCCTGCATGTGGGGAGGAACAGCCTCATGCATAGGTTAGGGTATATAGGTAGACCTCCTGGAAAGCAGCCCTGATGAGAAGGATCCTGGAGTTCTGCTAGGCAGAAGTTAACCATGAGCCAGCAATGTGCCCTTGTGGCCAAGAAGGCCAATGGTATCCTGGGGTGCATTAGGAAGGGTGTGCCAGTAGGTCAAGGGAGGTCATCCTCCCCCTCTATTCTGCCCTGGTGAGACCATCTCTGGAAAACTGTGTCTAGTTCTGAGCTCCCCAGCTCAACAGAGAGAGGGAACTACTAGAGAGAGTCCAGTAGAGGGCAGTGAAGACAAGTGGGGGACTGGAGCCATATGTCTTACAAGGAAAGGTTGAGAGAGCTGGGACTGTTTAACCTGGAAAAGACCTTATCCCTGTCTATAAATATCTAAAGGGTGGGTAAAAGGATGGAGACTCTTTTCAGTAATGCCCAGTGACAGGACAAGGGACAACTGGCATAAGCTGGAACATAGGAGGTTCCATCTAAATATGAGGAAAAACTTTACGGGGAGGGTGACGGAGCCCTGGAACAGGCTGCCCAGGGAGGTTGTGGCGTCTCTTCTGGAGACTTGCAAAGCCCACCTGGGTGTGTTCCTGGGTAATGTGCTCTAGGCAATCCTGCTTTGGTGGGTGGGTTGGACTAGATCTCCAGAGGTCCCTCGCAACTCCCAACAACTCTGTGATTGTGAATCAGTTTTCTTTTTATGAATAGGAATTTTGCCAGTCGCTTGATTTTACTGTGCAGATGTACAGAATCTCACTGGTGGCTTTCATGTTGACTCTTCAGAGGAATACACGTCATAGCAGTGCAGATGTCTAATTGGACAGCCGTACCTTTATATGGCCTTCACTGCTTCTTTTCACTTCATCAGTTGGATCTGCTGGTTCTGATTTGTTGACTGCATGGTTCTGGGGGTGTACATGATAATGGTGAAGTGTTACAGGATTTAACAACTTGTAACCAGAAAGTGGCACACATCTGAATAGAGCAGCAGTAGTTTACAGATGAGCATCACAAGCTTTGTAACCAGCTCTGGGCACACAATTAGGGGTTTATGTTGCTCTGCAAATTTCTACAGAACAAGTCTTTGTTCCTATTTTAACACTGTGGTTTTATTCTTTCTGCTATATTTACTTTTCTCTTCCTATTTTTTTTTTCCTAATTAGTGGAGATGGAAAACTTCCTGTCTGTATTGCAACAGGAGACCCTATCCTGGAGTATCAGTTCTGGATGTGCAGTGTGTGCAAGCACTGTATGAAAGCCAAAGAAGCAAGCAATTATAACTTCTGTCCTCTGTGCCACAGCACTGTGTAGCAGAGGGTACAGCACCGTTTGTCTCATACCTGTTCTGTCTCCTAAAAACACTCTGTAAAATGTTACCCATGTACTGTATTTTAGAACACAACTCAGGTCCTGTAACAGATAGCGCCGCTACTAAAGAAACACTGAAAAAAACCACTGCAGAGAAACGAACCCACCAGCCAAACAGAAAACCCACAAAGGAAACCTTTGCAGGTTCCATTTATGTAAAGAAACAACTGTGTTAACAGGCTCCATCTTTATTTGGTTTTTTTTTTTTCAAAGACTTAAGGTAAAAGCATTCTTTTCTAATTAGAAACTGTTTTAAAACCATGTGAATTGAATGTAGCTTCTCTTAATACGTTTTACCCTGAGCAAGCTCCATTATTTTTGTCATTTCATGGGAATTTACTGAATTTTTTTTTTTTTTTCCAAATCCACCATTTTTTGAAGGAAGTTATTCCCATGTTGAAATAATGCCAGAGCAGTTGTAATAATAGTATTGTCTAAGTTTTTCTACCAGTTCTACTAGAGCGTGGGCACCCCTTTAGGCAGACACTTGTGCTGTTCTCTTCTGCGAAGCGCATTTAAAGCCACTGTGCCAATAAAGGGCTTGCAAAGCGTTCAGCGTTCCGTGCCCTCCGTCTGCAGCTGCGGGATAGAGCCGCACTCCTCTCCTCAGCCCCTTGAGGAACCTTCGAACGGGCATCGGGTAACGGGCTGTTGTCTTTAAGTAGCCCGAAGGGAGCAGCTGACAGCATGGGCACATTTCAGGAGGTGACCCGTCACCCCTGTTACACACGAGGGCCGCTGGGCTCTTGCTGGGGTTGAGCCCAGGTTGAGCGTCAGCCTCCGCGCCGGCTCGCAGGGCGGGTGGCGGCTCTTGCCACAGCCGAGACCGGGTAAGAACAACGCCCAGGTGCTGAATGCTACCTCCGTCTGTCTGTCTGTCTGTCTGTCAGTGTCTGCCTGTCTGTCTGTCTGTCAGTGTCTGCCTGTCTGCCTGTCTGTCAGTGTCTGAGCGAGCCCCCGCGCCCCGCGCTGCCCCAGCGAAGCCGCGAGGAGCCCACTGCCGCCCGTGCCCGTGACCTCACGACGCGCGCGTCCCGTCTGACGTCAGGCGGTGCGGCGGAGGCGCCGCCATGTCGGGGGAGGCGGCGGAGGCTCTGCTGGCGGAGGCGCAGGCGCAGCTGTCGGCGCGGCGGCTCTCGGCGGCGGAGGAGCTCTACAGCCGCTTCATCGCCCGGGCCGCGGGGTACGTGCCCGGGTGTGCGGCGGAGGCCGGGTGTCTGTGTGTGTGTGTGTGTGCGTGTGTCTAGTTCCCGCCGTAACGGCCGCTCTCCCTTCCGCGCAGCGCCGGCCGCGACCTCGCCACCGCCCTCAACAACCGCGGCCAGATCAAGTACTTTCGGGTGGAGTTCGCCGCCGCCATCGAGGACTACACGGCCGCCATCGAGTGCCAGCCCGGCTTCGAGGTGCCCTACTACAACCGGGGCCTGGTGCTCTACCGGCTGGGTACGGGCCGCGCCAAGCAGGCGGTCGCGCCAAGCGCCTCCTGGCCCGGAGCCATTTGGCCGGGTGACCCGGGTCAGGGCAGGGCGACCCGGGCATGCACCTGCAAGCCAGGCAGCGGTCGTTCACCCGGCCCGCCTGCCACGGCACGGCACGGCCTGCCTGCCGCTGCCAGTCGCCTCCCACTTGGGCTGCCGCCAGCCCGCGGCGGCGAGAGGGCAGGAGCTCTCCCAGCGCTGAGCAACGGGGAGAGTGTGCTTCCATCCCACCGTTCGCCCGGAGATGGAGGGCGATTCCCTCCCTCTTACAGATGAGGAACCTGCCTGGTACTGCCCAGGGTGTACCAGAAATGGGTGGTGCAGAGGGAGATGCATTTTTCTCCTGTAATCATAGGACGTTTCAGCTACAAGTCTGTCTTCTGTATGCAGTTAGATACGCCTGTGTGCAGATGTGTGGCTGTGCCACTGAAATGGTGCTATTCATGGAAAAATCAGGGGAAAGAAGCACTTTCATTTTTGGCAAAAGTGCGTTAGGGATAGAACAAGTCAGTTCTGAGCATTGCTGTTAAACCCAGGATGAAGCATCACTGAAGGAGGTGCAGCCGTTGTGAGCGCAGCCCTCTCAACTCGCAGCAGGCTGTCAGCCATCTCAGGAATTTGCTGCCCAGGTTTTGAGTATGCCATAAGAAGATGACTCCCCCCCCTGTTCCTTTTGTTGGATTTGGGCCTTTGCAAAGTCAAGGCACACAAGCTCAGGGACTACAGAGATCACTAGGGAAGTGGAGCCTGACCACGGGCATCAGCTGGGAAGCAGAATGCCTGTGTTGCAGGTTTAAGGCAACCTGGCTATTGGTGTGTGCCTTCTGGCTACTTATCTTGGGATGAGCTGGCTCACTTGGGCCTTAAGCCCATTTTAGGTTCAAAAATAGGCACTTTGGTTCTTGCTCTGAAGACATGTGACTCTCCACTTGGGCCTCTGAAGAATCCAGTGTAGCGAGTCCAGTAAATAGCTGTTACTTCTTGTTAGGGACTGCATTGGGAGGCATTCTTTGCTTGTGGTTTGTGAGTTTGAGCAGTTACACTGAGATAATTTCTTTTTTTTTTTTTTCTTTTTGGAACAGGATGCTTTGATGAGGCCATGAAAGATTTCAGGAAAGTATTAGAGTTAAACCCCCAGTTTGAAGATGCTGCACTGAGTCTAAACCAGGCTATTCTTGATAAAGAAGAAAAACAAAAGCGGGGTTATTGAAAATGCAGCTTGTGGTGCAAAAATGTTTTGCTAAACACATGATTTTTGTCGTTGACGGATGAAACACGAGATCATTTACATCTGTTATGATCTACTGAAGAAACCTTATTCCTGGATAAATAAGTTAAAAATTAATTATGATTGCAAAATAAACTATTTATATTCTTAGTTTTGAGGAGGAGCATAATGTTAAATCTCTGTGACATACTTGAACAAAAGCACTTAAGATGTGGGAAGCTGAGTAACAGCAAATGAATGTACTTCCCTTATTAAAATGGTGTTTCTGCCCTCTCTTCACAGACTGGGAAGAAAACCCAAACTATATAAACCATACATACTCAAGATTGGTTCTTCTGAGAAACACGGTGATAATAGTTGTGTTTACCTCCATTTAAGTTCAAATTTGATTTAAGCTAAAAGTGCTGTTGTTAATTATAAGGAGTTGTCCTTGAGATGCTGTGGATCTCTTCAGAGTGTTTCTGTATTAAGAAGCAAACAGAATGAGATCTCCTGAGGTAACACCATCCGTATTTTGTGTGAGGAAATGTGCTGTGAGAATTCAGTCCTTCGCACCTTCATCCACTCCTAGAGGTAGTTTTACATGAAGTAAACAGGTGGGAGCAGAGCACACCTAGTTTTTGTAATCCTATTGTAGAAGTATTGATCAGATTAATAACTGAATGAATAAAAATGAACTTTTTACCTCATGACTGTCTCTACTTTATGGTAGAGAATGTAGTTGGGCTGTTCACAGTAGGAGTCATGGCTTTCTTCTAGCTGAAAAGGTCAGTTGCTTGAAAAATATGTCAAATCCATTGGATCAAATTGGCTTCATTTCTCAGATGGTGGGAGGGGCTGTTGCTGAATTCATTAAATCATGGATAAGACACCCTTTCATGGTCATAGCAGTACAAGTTCTAGTAACAGAAGTACTCTTTGGTTGCCCACGTGAGCATTAGGATCATTTCTATTTGTTTATTTGTTTTAAATAAATTACCCTAATGACAGTTCTTACAGTGAGTTTCTCTGTGAATGATCCTGGAGCCTACACAGGTACAGGGCTCACTGAAGATGGTGGGACCCTTTGGGTAAGTCACGAGAGTGGAGTTGAGCGTATGAACACCTTCCCCAGCAGCCTCTCTGAGATCACTTTCAGCTTTGGCATGAAACTGCAGCAGCCACGGGGAGTAGTAGATTTGGAGCACGGAGCTGAGAAAATAATGTATTTTAGCTCTTGTGCTCCTGATGCTTGACATAAGTAATGTTGAAGTTATATAAGTATGATGCATGGTAGCAGGTTGTAACCATTTATGGTTTGGAAAGCAGGCGGTGATGTCATAACAATGTCTTTTCCCCCCCCCAAAAGTTTTAATTTTGGACTTTTCTGGATATATTGAGCATGTGCTTAGCTTAAATTTTTCTATCTTCGTGCTCTGTCTCCAAAACAGTGTTGATAATTTAAGGACTTGGCATGTTTCATGCCACCTCAATCTCAAAAATTGAGAAATCCTGCCAGCTCTTGGTTGATGGTGAGGTGAGCTACAATGTTCCCAGTTTGCTACGCCAGGAAAATGAAAAAGGCAGTGTGAGCAGCTGAATATGACCTGCGAAAGTTAACGTTAAGAGGAGACACCACAGATGTGGTTCTGCACAGAACACTGTTGAAATTTCAAGATAGAGATAAAAATATTGACAGCAAATAAGTGTTTTGGCAAACAAAGATGCCAGTATAGTAACAACATCCCTCCTGCTGCCCAGCTGCTGGTGGGGTGGGAGTGTTGCTCAATTGCTTTCAGTGCATTCATCGTTGGCACAGAGCTGTTCACTGGACTAGGAGCCGTGTTCCAGCAGATCCTCCACAGTATTTCCTTGTCTCTCTCATACAAGGATGAATGGCCACAGTGCATTTCGGCATAGTTTGGAATTCTCTCAAGGTAATTTGGGCCAGTAAGTTTCTCACACACATTTTCCCCTTTCACGTGCACGCATGAGTCACTTGTCTGGCTTTCTGTCACAGGGCTACTCAGAAGTTTCAGTCTGAAATTGAATAGTATCATGTGGTGTGTGGTTTTCTATCACTCAGGACTCTTGAAAAGATACAAACCACCATTTGATAGATCTAAAAGCCAAACTTGGACAACAGGATGTGTTTACCATCTCCCCTTGTCCTGCAAAGTTTCCTGTTAATAATCCTTGAAGAATTAAAAGGTTAACGGAGAGTAGTAAAAATTCTCTAGTGTTTCCATGTGAAGCTCAGACAACCTCCCAGCTTGCAAAAGGGGCAGGGGTTGTGTGTTCTGGAAGCTTGGCAGAGCATGGGTACTGTGGCTTTGCTCCATCAGGTTTTAGGGTTTTTCCTGACCAAAAATGCCAACCCCGTGTAGGGTGCTGGGGTCAGTCCCGCCTGCCCCTTCCATTGCCCTTGCAGAGAGTTTGCTAGTCCAGTCACAGTGCTGTGCCAGGAGGTCCCAACAGGTCCTGCTAATGTGTGTTGATGTCTCTACTCTGGACAGAAATGTTTCAGACGTGAATAATTCACTGCTGCTTTCCCAAGGTTTTCTGCCTACAAATGGACTCTGCAAAAGCCCTGAACTTTCCGTCAGACAACCTTCAGTGGCAGCCCCTCTGTTTAATCCTAGCTATGGGCAGCAAGCTCATTTGGCAACAGGTAATAGTGTTCTCACACCACTTGCAGCGTTGCAAGGCCTTTCCTCTGCCTTTGCAGAAGGGTAGGAAAAGCTGCCACCACCCCAGGTTGGCAGGGCACGGAGCAGTATCAGAAGTGCCTCGTACATATTTAATGGGAGCTGCCGCGTGGGGAACAAGGAGAGCCGTTCCAAATGGCAAGCTGCAGCACGTTGAGGGGAAAGGCCCGGATCGTCAAGTGGCCAAAATATTTTTCCATGTGCTTTCCCTCTGAGTGAACAACAGAGGTAGGTCAGTATTACAAAAATGAAAATCTTTGGCTGTTACAACTGAGGACGGCACTGTGTGCTGCCCCATTTGGCAGGTAACCTTGGTAAAAAGAAAGTAAATTGCTGGTTAAAGGTGCACCATTCAAATTCTGTAGCAAGCTCAGCTGTGTAGGTTGTGCTCTCCCCTGACTATCAGAAAGGGAAGGGTTTAGAAAGAGGCAAAACCAGTGTTCAAAACCTAAGATTGCTAGTAGAAGAACAGTCCATATTCCTTTGTGTTAGATTATTTTTGGTCTGCCTAATCCATTTAGAGAGGCAGAGGCTGGGTCAGTAGAACAGCTTCAGCCTCTGTGGCTTTCATATGTGATGGAATAGCTGGTTGCTTTTTATGAAGAAAAGTTTGCTGTGACATCAGGGTCAGGGTGGAGGTCCACCTAGCAGTACCTGGTTGTCGTTTGAGTTGAACTCTAGTCTGTTTCAGAAGGTCACTAAGATTCTCCTTGTAGGATCCCTTTAAGTGTGTGAGCAGGGAGGGACTGGATGCAGTCTACAGCATCGCTTCCCATGGCCCGTGATGGTCAGGTTTTTCATCATTCATGTCTGTGTGTCATAGAATAACCATGTGGAATGGACTTGAAGGATATCTTCATTTCCCAGGAAGGAGCAGCTAGTCCAGCCCTATCACAGGTACCACAAACGGTAGGCTTCAACCTAACTTCTGTTATTATGGAAAAGGATGATTCAAAGTTCAGTGCTTTCTAGGCTTCTACGAGGTCTCGTGTGTGGCTGTATCTGTACATTTAGCATATCTTGCACCTTCCTAATTCCTTTTCTCCTCATTGGCTGAATTGTGAAGGCTCATTCAACTATAGTGGTACGACCAGAATGGTTTCTGAAAGCCTAATCCAAGCGTTTAAGACCATAGGCCTGAAAACTGCAGCTTGGGACATGAGTTAGGTGCTGAAGTTCCATCTGCAACGCCTGAGAGGAGGGACTAATCAAACCCAGGAGAACCTAGATGCAGAGCAACACATCATGGAATAGCATGGCTGAGTCACAGCTTGGGAGACACCCTCAAAGCTAAACAATGAATGCCTCACCCTAACATGCTTGTGTGATTCAGTGTAAGAAACATATGCCATGAAGAGCAACCAAGGTATAAGAAGGAAACCCAGGATGTGGAATTTGTCTGTCTTGCCTATAAGAATGTAGGAACTTAAAATGGGAGTGCAGGTCTTTCTCCTAAGGAGAAAGGTCACCTCATCTACGGAGCGGTGGGTGGATGGGTATAGAGTGCTGCTGGATGCCTTCATGACTGTCCAGGGCAAAAAGGAATGATCTGAGAGATCCCACACTCTGCATCAAGTTTACCTGCATTTACTCTGCAAGGCTGCAGAGCGAGCAAACTTCAGTGATGCGACACTAGACCTGATGCTCACCTATGTGGAAGTAGACAGTGAGGACTGGGAAGAGCTAGCATTCAGTCATCATTAGTTAAACTTCATCCCAGTTTACACGTTTCAAAAGGACTCTTCTCAGATTAGCAGAGATAGCAAACTGATGCGTTTGTTACTGTTAACGTTAAAAATGGGGAACATGATTTCTTGGAAAATATGTGGGAGCAGTAAACTGCTTTGACTGTGCAGTGTTAGCTCTGGACAGTAGAGTGCACTGCTCATGCAGCAGAGAAAGGCATCTCCCAGGCTGCTGCTGAAGGGGGTCTTGGGATCCCAGCATCCTCCGATTCCTTTTTACAACACTTAGTCCTTCAGTAGCTCCGGCTGTAAGACTGCGTTTATTCAGCGATCATCACAGGCATGACTGCAGCTTGGGAATCGTGCCACGTGTACGCGCTGCTGGGCGGGTGTAGCCAGCCATCCTGGGAAGATGGGGGCTGTAGGAGCTGGGCAAACCCACCGGGGACTGCACTGTGAGCCTGTGTCAGCATCGGGGTGACTGCCCCCCCTTCACTGCTGTTGAACACCTCCTGATGTTGCAGGCACACCTTCGCTTACAGCGTAGGCACAGCCTGGAGTGGTTACGAGTGCTCACGTGTCTGGTTTGCCCTTGATCTCTAGACAGTAAAAAGGGTTTTCTGTGGGCACAGAAATCCAATACCAGATAAGTTCTCCTTTTCACTCACATTAGTGCATCTGTCTTCTCCCATATTGTAGAGTTAACCTTTTCCATACAGGGGAAGGTGAGAGGAAAGTGAGGAACTAACAGGTTACCAAAATGGTCGTGTCAATGCAACGTTAAAGACAAAAATCTGCATTTTTGGGGAAAAAAGGTATGCTGTTGTGCTGCCTGTGGAAAAGGCCCTGAGCAGCAGAGTGCTTGGCTCTTTGAAGCCAGTGTTGGTTCACCAGATGGTTGCTGCTGCACATTAGGAAGGAGATGTTCATCACTTACATTACTTGGTGTGTATTTTTATTTGACTTTTCAGATTTGCACTTTACATTCACATGGGAGGATTGACAGGCACTTTATGATATATTATAAGCAGACATAATCAGGGCTGGGATAATTTTAGTGATCTGCAAGTCCGTATTTCAACGTCTGGAAGAAACAAGAAGTGTTATTTTGCAGCCTTGGGTTATTTTCTGATAAGTTTTCTTTTGTAGCCTCTCCAGAGAAGCAACAGGTTATAATATTTACTAATCCTGTTAGCAGACTCTTCCTCTTTCCAGTCTTGTGGTGCTGTCCCGAGTCCCACCATCTGGTCTTATCCAGCAAGGTAGTTCTGATGGTCACTGAAAGAGGTAGTTCTTGTGTCTGATTGCACCGTTCAGAAACCAGGCAGAGCCTTCAGGTGCTGTTGGGAGATGCATACAGTGAAGTGAGGAGTGGTTCTCTGGGCAGCTCTGGTTCTCCAAGGGCAGATGAAGCTATAGGGTAAATCTTAATAGTTTGGAGGATTTGGACCCTTCAAAAGTATTTGGAATGTGGCAGTGATTTGTGCCTTAGTGTTTGTTTCTAAAACTTCAGATTCATTTTCTTTCAGACTGGGGGAAGTCCAGTTGAAAACTTGTTGAAATAATACCTGGTTCCAAAACTGCCTGCTACAGTCCCACTCCAACATGCCCTACCCTACTGCTGACATCTCCGGAGCCATGCCATCTGTGTTTGGCTTGGCAGGTAGCTCTCCTTCTTCCATCTCTTAATGGCTCAAGCTTAGACCAGGAGAGTGCAAACCCTGCCTGTTCCCTATTTGTTGGCCCAGAACTTACAGTTCTAAGGTCTTGAAGGACAAACACAAGCATTGCTTGTTCCACAAAGAGTGGTGACCTCTGCAGGTCAGTAAGCAGGGCCCAGTGTTCTTACCAAATGCAGTTTACATGCATCATCTTCGATCTGGATCAACAATCCAGACTGGTCCAGCAAGTACGTAGCCATGGAGACTGGCTGAATGGTGGCCTGGAAAGGCTGAGAATGAGAAACAAGGTATTTGTGTAGTTTGTGAAGAATCCATGCATGCTGCATGTTAGTGCTAATGTGTAAAAGTATGAGCTAAAGGTAATGTTACACAGTCCATGTTTGAGGCATTTCAGGCACCAGAACCAGAGGTTCTAAATCCCTTAAAACCATCGGGTCAGGAGCGCTTTGCAATGGCTCCGTTTCTCCTGAATACCTACCCATCCTCTCCCTGCTTGAGCTGCACTGTCCTCCGCAGGGGCTGCCAGGTAGTATGTTGGTAGGAGAGCATGCTGCCACCAAACAGTGCACGTACACCTGAGAAAAAGAGAAAGGACCACTTGGTCTGTATCAAATCCCACTTTGCAGAGCATCGTTTTGTCTTTTGTCTGCCTCTTGCAGAAGTTACAGCTGATTACACTTAAGCTTGTCTGAACACTTGCATGTGACACCTTCTAGTTGAACTTGCCTTAAATTTCACATTTGGTGTCAAAGAAGCCCTCAGGCAGTTTGGTAACTGAGAGGCTGAGACAGGAGAAGTTAAAACCTCATGAGTTGCAGTGAGGCTCTATATCAAAGCTAGGCAGAAACCCAATCTAGTGCTAGATGCAGCTGCACACTTAGGAAGCAACACAAGCCAGAATTGCGTCATGTTCATTACTAGCAAGTTCATGAGTTGAACTGCTTAGGAAAGGCCAAGTCAAAAAATCGTGTGGTTACTTAAGCTGCTCTGGCAGGGGTACTGCCATGGCTCATATCCATGCATGTAATAGAGTCCACTCAACTAGTGCACTAGGAGCAAAGTACCCTCAGGCAACTGTCTTGGGGTTCTATTTGTGCTTCGTAGACCTGTTAGAGGAGGACAGAACCTCAAACATGTAAGACTAAACCTACACGACTCTGTTTCCCTGCCCATTGGGCTGACATCTGAGGAGATGGTTGACTGGCTGGGATAGGTGGGAGACAACAGAGCTGAACTTCATATGGATATTATGACATATGAGTTGACTTTTCTGTTCTAGACATATGGAGCTCGAGTGCTACGAATCTGATCCTATAAACAGAATGCTATATAAAAATCATATTGACATACCCAATTCTTTAGTTTACTCCAGCCAGTCCAGTCTCAAGTCACTGAAACTGTGTTGCAGAGCAGATTTGAGAAGAGAGCTAAATCAAAGCTGTGCATCAGTCAGGCTACTTGTGTTGAATGTTGGATAGGTCTTAAGTCTGCAAGATGTCTAAATTGTCTATTTTTAAAAATATTTCTTAAGAAGTTCAGAGGATAGGGTCCGTGAGTGGGAGGTGAGCCATTCCCTGTAGTCTCACCTGTTCCAGCCGATGTGCCAGGGTCCTTACTGCTAGCCTTTTGAAATGAGCAGGGTGTCTCACCCTGGGGCTAGCAGCTACTGGACAGAACTCTGCAACATACTCGCTGCTGTTAAGCTCACACCTATTTGAGAGAACAGATCAACAGATCTAGAAGAAATTAGTGCTTTGCTGATGAGCTCGTTGGTCATTCAAATAACTACTTGCCCATCCTCAGTGATGTTCCATCTTGGGGTGCTGCTGAAGTCTAGAGACCCAGTTACCCAGCAGTTTTCCAGGAATAACTCAGTGTCAGGGCTCTTGTCTTTCAGCTCCACCTCAAGAAACACAGGCTCCACAGGTTGCTTGAGTATTGCCACATTGGGCTCATAAAATTCCATGAAAGATTCATCTTGAGAAAACATATGGGGATTTTGTTGTTGTTTAGTTTTATTTAAATTAAAACATGTTTGGAAATTTTCTGATTTTCTTAGGAGGAGACTTACCTTTGGACACTCTTGAAACCACATTCAGGGCTTGTCTTATCCTTCTGTTCACTGCAGAAAAGGAAATGGTAGCGTGATTCTTTAGTAGGAAGCAGGGCACGTTTTAACAAGGGAACTTACAACAGAAAGAATAACAGAAATGTAAAAATGGAGTAAGAGCATCACCTACCTGCAATATTTGATCTTGGTATCATCGTACCAGAGCCAAAGGGAGGTGATGTGGATGGATCACCAGCGAAACCACCTAGCACTAGGGTCTCTTTTGCTCGATAATAGCACAAGACTGTTAATCTATAATAGGAGAAAGGGTAATTTTTGTGTTCACTTTTACTTTCCAGCAGCTGTACTGAAGTAAGCAGTGTCAGTGAACAGTAGCTCCTACCTGTAATCTGGATCTCTTGTGATTTTTGGTGTGCTCTGTCCTGGAAGAGTCTCTTTCTCATAAAAGATTTCATTTTCATAAATAATGTGATCACCTTCAAACTGTGCATATGGGAAGCTCATTAAAAAATTGATCTTCTCAGGAGCTGGGGTAGGGGAACAAAAGAGAAAATGCAGGAGAGACAGAAACTTCCAGCAGATGTATCTGCTTTGGCCATAGGCTTACCCTTACTGAAGTGCCACAGGTAGTGACATGGAACTTGAAGAAGGCATGTCCTTCATTATACTCTCTAGGCTTGCAAGAGCTATCCCTTAGTTTGGTTTTACTCATATCAATGGCAGGAACTGTCTTCATTTGGGCAGATACTGTCACGGTACCATCTGGGTGGCATACTGAGAAAATCAGAGAGTTGGTTATAAATTCAAGGAAAGAAACACAGATCTTTTTATTGATTGGTTGGTTGCATAACTTACTTATAAATGCTGAAGAATTAAAACTGCAGCTAATGGAGAACGTCTGTAAGGTCTCCATAGTTCTCACTTTCCTTAGGGCAACATCAAACCTTGCTTTAATTTTCTGAAAGGACACTTCCTGTGAAGGAGGTGATGGAAGAGGCCTTCTATTAATGCAAATGATCCATATGTACAAAGTTCTGCTCTTCAGTTTGTGCCACTTGAATACTAACAAGTCACAAGAGTTAAGTCAGTGTGAAAACTCAAGTCTGATGCAACATGGGGGCAGAGTTTTTCTTCTGTGAATTAATTGGCCAATGTCACAGAGATAAATTTTGGCTGATTATTGTAGAATAGTTCAGATGTTTATTACAACATCGATTTTCCCCTGCCGTGTCTCAACATTTCTACAAAATGTTCCTTTAAACAAGCTTCTTTCATAAAAACTATATTGAAATATTGTTTCTGGCTCAGTGCAGATGGGACATTTTGCCTCATCTTACTAAAAATACTGAGGAGTTTGTTTCTGAAGACTTGGTACATATCTTGTAGAGACAACTTAGCGCAGCAGATTACATAATACATGGCATCACCAGAAGGGTCCGTGTTTGATACCTCTTGTCCTACTTGCACTGGCTCAGAGTCCTTCCCCTGGAGGTTTTCCAATATGTACAAAACTACAGCACTACAGACTTGTGTCTGTAGGACTGTGGCTGTATGAGAAACAGTGCTATGTGCTTTAAAGAAGGCATTGCTGTACAGTCCACGTACCTCATAGATAACTCCCACAGCAAACAGAGGCACTTGCAAGATGAGGTGGGTAGAATTGGTAGCTACAAAATACCCACTGGTAAGTGCAACGTGCCGGTTCAGGAGCTTGTTACCGAGATACAGGTTCCAGTACTGGTGCAAGCCTAAAGTAGGGATGGCTAGATACAGGTTTTCTTCATCACAGAAACCAACTGCTTCTGGTATTTCTGCAGGAAGAAAGTGGGATGAAGAATTAGCAATGAAGGAAGGTTTGAGAGATGCTGTTTGGCCCAGGCAGGGATTTCTATCACGGGTAAGTCTTGCACTGGCACCGCAGCTGTGCTGTTACGTGTGTACTGGCATCGTCCGCAGGGCTTTGGCTGTGTTGTGGATGTAAGAACTCACAATTGTGGGACTGGGAATCCTCACGCTGTAGCGGTGGCCTGCCAGCTTCCTTCCAGGACTACTCCCTGCTTCAGTGAGGCAAGCTGAGCTATGTATATAAATATATTTTTTTGGTCAGCCTTCTTTGGGTTGAACCCAGACCTATTTCAAAGCTAAAATAGGACAGTGGAAAGACTCTGTCACCTTTGTGGCATCCAAAATCGAGGAAGTTTGAGAAAATATCAGTCAGATCTCCTGACTGGTTCAATAATCTGCTAAGTACAGCTTTTAGTGGATGACTGTCTCTTTACAGAAATGCTGTCTTTGGAGTTCACAGGAATTTATTTGAGTCAGTTGAGTTCTGCCCTGGATGCAGAGGCAGAATTGTATTTGAGGACAAACTGAAACTCGTAGCAATGTCTGAAAGTTTTGCCAGTAGATGTATCTCAACTTATGAGGCATCTTGTTCACTGAGTTTGCAAGCCAACCTCTTTTACACACTAGTTTTTATTGCTCTTGGTGTCTCGAGGGCAGACTGTCTTGCCAGTATGCAGAAGAGCTGCCATCAGAAAAGCAGCAAGTTGGCTGTGTTACCAATAATGAGCTAGCGAAGGGTGGGGTTTTCCCAAAAGCTCTCATCCTCAGCCTAAAGCTGTTCTCACTGAATTCAGTGAAAATCTGATCCGTGCTGTTGGTGCAAACCAGTTAACATCAGGGGGAAGCTTACCAATATCAGCAATGACACATTCCACCTCTGCAGAATGGTAATAGAGTGCCATCTCCGGACCCACGCTCACAGTGTAGTTAACAAGAAGGGTATATTTTGTTTCATTTCTATTCACATACTGAAAAAGAGAGAAGTATAAGGCTGCAGTAGCAATGGCTTCCAGCACAGACAAGAATGTATGTCCTGAGCAGCACTAAATAATTATTCCAACACCCTCCTCTCCCCAGCAAATAGCTCAGTCTCCAAAAACATCGCTTCAGTTCGCCTAAAACTATTCAGAAATCTGGACTGGATTCAACCGCTCTTTTGGCCAAACATAAACGTGGAGAATGTAGTGCCTGTTCAGAAAATGGAGGCAGAAGTGAACACAGTGGTGTTTCCTCCATAGCCCACAGGTGAAAGAGCTCATAAAGGGAGGACTGGGTCCAAATCCTTACTATTCTTTACTCAGAGTGTGGGCTGAACCCAGGAGAGTGAGCGATTGGTAAGGCAGAAGGTGCGAGGAGATGCTATGAGAAGGCTCTCTCAGTGTTCTGATTTACTTCACTAAAAGTGCCCCCAAAGTAAAACCTGGTGTTCAACCTGAAATAAATACTTCTGAAAATTTTTGGCTTGCTTTGATCCTTAATGCAATTTAACTGTGGTTTGACTGCAGTCTGAAAACTATTTGTGCAAGTCCCAATCCGATTTGGTCAAAGCAGTGGCAGAGGACTTGCAGTTATACATCTTCCCACCAAAGTGAGAGGTTGTATTCCTTCTGTGAGATTATACTTTTTTACAAATATTTGGATTAGGAATAGTCTGAAGCTTAACCAAATTACATTTAGAATACTCCGAGTCTGCCTGTAGATGCTTGTGTGGTGCACGGCCGGTGCAGGCGGTCAAATGGCTCCGCATAAACAGTAGGTTCAGGAATTACTGGGTGTTGGTAACCAGTGTTTGCAGGATTGCAGTAACTGATTTATTTTTCTGAGGCACTCCTGTTTCAAGGGACAGCATTTAATAGGGGTTTGACAAACCTCTTCCTGCTGGGTGTGTGCTTGGATGTTGGCCATGCTGACAGACACTAAAGCAAGGCATATTTCATACCATCTAATTACACTTGATGCTCCATGTCTCCCAGAGACCTAGGGAGAGCAAGGTGGGGACATACAAGCCTCTAGTCTTAATTCAGATGAGCTCAGGCTCACCTTTATGACTGAGGAACAGTTGTTGGTTAATAAAGCCACACTGTGTCTGAAAAGTGACTGCCCTACCTCCTCCTTCACTCAGTTGCTGAAGTGACCTGTTGTATCTTACCTCCTTTAGAATGTACGGGTCATCAAAAGAGACTTCCAGGATAAATCCTTTTGTTCTATTAGAAAAGGGAGTTTCATAAATATTAAACCCATGATGCTGTGCTTCCCTCAGGGTAAATGGCACATTTCCTATTGTGATTGCCACCAGAGAGACGTCGGGAAGAAAGTGTCCAAATGCAATATTAAATAGTCTTTCCTCTGGCAGAGTATCTGTGGGGAGAGAACATCAAATTACTGCTGATGTGGATCAAGTAACTAAGACTTGGGGTGGCCTCCCATTCAAGTTCCAGGAAACTTAGCCAACAACCATCTCTTTAATGGCTTTGATTAATGAGTGTTTGTGTTCTAGTCAGATCTGAAATACTCTTGAGTACATGAGAATTGCTTCAAGCTGCAGGAGATTAACAACAAATACATACAACTTTATAGAAAGTGGGTTCAGTAACTTTCTAGAGGTGCAGTAAAATGTGCAATGTCAAAGAAATCTAGAATCTAGTTCAGCCACATGAAATATGGAAAACCTATCATAATGTACGCAAAGAGGCTCTTTTTTTCTTTCTGTATCTGTTATCCAGACAGCTACAAAGATGTTTAATGTCTTAATGCATTGGAAAATATAATTAAAAACCGTGACTGCAGCACTGGATGGCACAATGATTTCAGCATGCTCCCAAGATAACAAATTCAGGCAGTTTAGGGGAGAAAATGCCACCAACGAACGCTGTCCTCAGACACTTCTCCCCAGTGTGGTAATTGCACAAAACAGCATCTTTATTCTAGGGTCCCAGTGCTCACTGGAAAAATCTGGATGTTAATGTTAAAGAAATGTTTACGTTCTTATCAGCAACTTCTAATTGTTATATCATCCCATAATGATGGGTGAGAAAAGGTACATCTGTTAAGGCTAAAGGTTTGGGTCTTTTTATAGTACCTTGAATCTTGACGTTGGCTAGCAAATTGGAAATGGGAATTGAGAATGTTCTGGTGAATGTAGGTATGCAGCAGAGGTCAAATGGAGCAATGCATGACACAGCAAGAGCAAGAGGTTGGCAAAAGTCAACGAGAGGAATGACTTACTGTTGATTACAGTTGGTATTTGTGGCATGAAAGGTGTGGTGATGGATTTGATGACAGTATACTTAGTGGTTTGCCAATCTGCATCTGTCCATGTGTGCTCCAAAAATAAGTCAATACTGTAAATGACGCCATATACACCATCAGATATGGAACTCTAGGAGGTAAAATTTGTGAGTAAGTCTTAATTCTCAGTAGCTCAATAGAGGAATGACTAAATATGGTTAAAATTCTTACACTAGAAAGAGAAAGTGATATTCTAGTACATTTTGAGATGGATTTTGATAGGGGACATTGTCTGGTCCATATTTGGCTCTGATGCTGCTGAGATTCTCAATACAGAAGTATCAGGTTTGGGGAGATGTCCTCATGAAGTTTAGTAAGTAATGCTATTTGCATTTATTTTTTTACAGTCCCTGGATTACTAGTCACGTCTCTCATTCTGTCCCAGTTCCCTCTGGAACTTTGTCAGTGCTTCCAGCAGTTCTTCAGCCCAGCCCTGTCTGGTGTTAACAATACACATGGTGATGTAAGTGTCCCCTGATACACAAAAAAAAAGTGAACTTCTGAAAGAGGATGAGTCCAAAACACATCAGTGTCATCTTCACAAAAGATACTGGTGAAGACCCTTGTGAGAATACTGCTATCTCCTTGATAAGCGTTCAAGGTCAGGTTGGATGTAGTTTTGAGCAATCTGATCTAGTGACAGATGTTCCTGCCCATGGCAGGGGTGCGGACTAAATGATTTTTGAAGATGCCTTCCAATCCAAACCATTCTATTCTGTTCTACTGAACATTTCTTTAAACACTGCCTCTGTACCTGTAAATTACAGACTGACAAGGAATCTACTGTGACTGAAGGAGGTGGCTGCACCCAAACTACATGCTGGGAACTTGTCCCCTGCTAATTCATGCTATCTGCATGGAAATTATCTGGGAAATTACTCCTTGAGTTTCATAACGTAACAACATAGACAATTGAACTCCAGTACCCAGGAATCCCTTCACTCTTAATTTACTATTATAATTTACAGGTTAGTAACAAAAGATTGGTTCTGTTGTGTTTTATAATAATAGATACTTTGTTTCTGAATAAGTGCTTTCAAAATACAAAAAAAGAAACATCTAGGTCTTCAAATACTTTTTCTATCTAAGAATTTTAAGCAGCAATCAATCACTATTCTGAGTGATTTTGAATGAGCATGATTTAGGAACATCTTCCGTGGTGCAGGCCCTCAAAAGTGTTAGTGTGTGACAGATTTATACTAACCTTTAGCTTGCCTCCGTCCGCTCCAATAGGGATTGTTATTCTGATGTGTGTCTTGTTGTGCTCCAGTAAGTAGTTCCTCTCCTCTGGGTTTACTATGACTCGATCATCAATGCCCATTAAAATGTTTTTAGACAGAAAGGTGGATTCTTGAACCACTAATGTGGGGATAACACTTGGCACAGTCCATGTTAAGGTAGTATCAGTGAAACTGATGCCATCTGTTGAGTTAGACAGACAGTCCCACAAGACCGGGCAGTTGGAGTTACCAGTCAGTTTTCACTCTGCAATGTCTGTCTTCTCCTGCCTTCTTTTTAGCAGGATGAATTTCACTAATGAAATTCCTTGCAGTGCGTTAGCCACCCGATGACTATTTCGTCACAGAAACCCTGGTGCTTGAAGTATGCTTGAATCACCAGATTCAGGTGACCAGTTAAATTTATTCAGAAGAATCAACAGTCATGCTCCCAGCTACCTGCTCTGTTGGCCTTCTGGTCCCAGGAGTATTGCCTTACTGGCAAAAGGAATGGAGTATAGAGCCACTTGTTTGGACCTTCTCCTTGAAGCATTGGCTTCAAAATCATGAAAACTTAAAACCTCCTGCTTCCTCATCGATTGTTCACGTTGATACCAGAACATGCACCAATGTTCTGCAGAAAGCTGGGCTAGTTCTACCTCTCCAGAGAAAAGGACTGAGTGAGTCCCAAAGATGCAGAGCTGCATCCCCTGCATGGAGTTATACGACAGGAGAGAACCAAGGCTGTGGGATTAGTCTGGGGGAGGCTCCTTGGTCCTTCTGCAGCAGGTCCTTCACTTGTCTCCAGTTCCCTGAATCTAATGTAAGGGTTTGAGGAACCAGAGACAAGGCACGACACTGCACTGGGAACACAAGTAATGTCGTGTCATGGCAGGGAACATGTTTGTCCGGGACTAAAGCCATGGACCCTTAGCCCATGTTCCTCCGAGGGCAGCTTGTAAATCTTTTCTTTTACAGAGCAGGTCACAGGGATATGGGGAGACTGTGTTTCCTACTAGCTTCTTAGGCAGTTGTTTGTGGTGAGCAAAGAAGAAATCCTTACCAACAGGACAGGAGACGGTTGTGTCAATCAGCAAAAGCAGCCACCGCTGCCTGTACATGGAAGTGGAAGTGACCATGTTCATATTTACACCATTGACCTGTTGGCACGCAGGCAGAAAAAGAGAACTGATATCCTAGAGGTGCCATGGAAAAGAGCAGAGTTTTGTGTCTGATTGAGAGCAACAACTCACCAGACTGATGTCAGACTCGTTGCTGTGGTAGGGGGCACGGAGGTACACTCGGTACAGTGTGTTATTGAAGCTGTAGCCCAGTTTTGCTGCATCGCTTACCGTTATTCTCTTTCTCCCTGATGGAGAGACAAACATCAGTTGCCATAGCTGGTATGCCACATTTTGAGTCTGCAAGAGAGAGACGAGCTGCATCAGCTCCAGGACTATCAAGGTCTCCTAAAAAACCATGATCTTGTAGCACCTATTTTCCTGTTAGGAGCTGGAGTAAATGGAATGACACTGAACACTACTAGTTCACTCCAGGCAAGAAATACCCTTGATATATATATAAAGATAAGGAATTCTATAGCTCTTTAAAGCATCCTATATAGTCTTATAGCAGCTCTGGAAGAAGCTTAGACTGGTGGCCTTGGACAAAATGCCTGTGCTGTGGTGATTGCCTTCATGTCTGTTGATTGCTGGAGCAGTCCAGAGGCCAAATGACAAACTACCTCTTCTAGCATGTAGCCATACTGTGTCAAAGATAAGACAAGAAAAATGTCTGTACTGGTCTAGAACAGAATTTCCTGAAATGATAACTGTATGGGAGGATAGTCAAAAAGAAAAAGGGGCATAAGGAGCAAGTAAGACATGAGAAAAATAGAACAAGTGCATATATTTCCTCCTAATACTTTCCAGCCTCAAATAATTTTTGTCTCAGGGACTCCTGAGCTGTCTGTAGCTTCTTTGTATTTTGTACGTCTTACTGGATTTATCTTCAGTCAACTTTTCCAGGCTCTCCTCGAGACCAAGCAAGCATTTAGCAGCCACAACATCTTTTTGCAAGGAATTTGACAGACTCTCTGCCCATTGTGTGAAGAACCACCTGCCTTTGTTTGTCTTGAACTCAGTTTCACTAATGTAACAAGCATATGGCTCTGTTCTCCCACCAAAATGTCTTTCTGCGCTTTAGAGCGCTATGAAAACCAGGGAGGTTTTTCAGTACTTGATGTCATCTTTGCCATCTCCCTTTTTTTTCACGGAGATGGAGCTGTGCCCCAAGAATGACTCATGAGATTAGTGAGAAGAGGCAGGCGAGGAGCTGTCAGGAAGGACTCCCCTTCATACCTCTGGCAGCGCTGACATCCACGCTACAGTGTAGTCATTGGAAACCGCAGGGACATCAGTCTTCACTGACACCTGGGGACACAGAGAGTTTGGGAACAAGCAAATGTTCAGCATTATTACAAGGGTGGGGAGTAGAGAGAGGTCTTTCAGATTTCTTCTCCAGTGTCTGTTGGGATTTAGCAATTTATAGTCACTGGAGGTAATTAAAGTGTTTCCAAAGAGGTTCTTGACAGTGATAATTTCCACGGTATTAAAATGAAAGTTAAAGCTGTGGCATTTATGATGGTGCATGTACTGCAGAGGGGGTACTTTGTGTATAACCAGGTAAATCAAAAGTCCTGGTTTTTATCTGGTAAACCTTAAACTGGATCCCACCCTGGAGACTTTCAGGGGCATCTGGGTCTCTCCACCAGAGGTATTGGGAAGCAGGCTATTGGCTTTAACAGGACCAGTTCACTCTTCCCATGCAGGCTGAGCACTTGAAAATGCAGGATCCCCAATACCAAAGGCAGATGCTATGGTGTAAATCTCACCAGTGTATGCTGCAGAGTGAGGTGAGCTCTGGACATGGAGTTGGGAGTCAGTGTTTGCCTCAGCCATCTGCACCATGGTTTGTATTGCAACACCCAGACGTGACTGCACAGCCTCAAGTCACAGAATCACAGAATCATTCATGTTGGAAAAGGCCCTTGGGATCATCGTGTCCAACCATTAACCCTACTCTACAAGTTCACCCCTAGACCATCTCCCACAACACCACATCTAAGCAATGCTCAGTCCTATCAGAAGAAACATGCTTTTCTTTATCCTGTCTGTAGCAGGTGTGTACAGGAGGCAGTGAGGGTTGTTTTGTTCAGTGCCTTATTTCTGCACTGGTGTGTAGATGCTGTTGGCATTGTACCACCCAGCGGGAGGCAGGTTCTGTCTCACAATGGTGTCCTGTGAGTTGTGTGACGCAGCAGGGGTGCAGCTCTGCAAAATCTAGGCTTTATTACTTCAAATACAGGATGACATTCTCATAGATGTTGCAGCACTTTGTAACATGAAGGTACTCATGATCTAAACAGCCTGACCTGCCTGGCTGCAGATTTTCTTGCAGTGGCTTGACTTACATCATCTGTACAGCTAACTGAATTTCCCTGCATTCAAAATACCTATGGCATGTAAATGTGTTACTAGAAAGCACCTACAGTTACACCCTCTGCTGAGTATCAGCAGGTCACTATTACACCCGGTACAAAATCAGCTTCTGACAGGAATTTGTGGAGGTTGTTGTGCCTAACAGGGAGCTTGGGTGTAGCTTCACCTTCGGTGGGAAAGTTTTTACCTCCATGTAGTTTTCTTCACACACAATTTCTCTTGAAGCCCAGGAAGAGTAGGAGCAGTACATAGGGTAGGTGTATGTCACAGCCGCTCTCATGCTTGAAAACGATGAAACCTTGATGTTCAGTGTCAGTGAAAACAGCTCATCTGCCTGGGAGGAAAAGCAGGCAAAAAAAAAGCAGACCTATCTTACAAATGCTGTTTAGTGTCTATCTTGACTAGCTTCAATAAAAGCTCCTTTTTATCCTTCAGCTTTCTGGGAACCACATATGAAGCCATGGGTTGTGTTTCTATCTGACATGGATGTATGTTTTTCTACAGAAAAAGGCAAAACCTTTCCCGAGAAATTTCCAGACTGGAAATCCTGGTCATCGAGCAGTGCACTGTACACCCCTCGTTCTTGTTAACATAACCTCTGCCCATAAAGTTTTACCTTATTTTTTCTGTGGGGCTTCCAGGACCAACCAGACTAAACATGGACAAGCAATGAAGTTTCTACTCTGATATGTTCTGTTTCTAGGTACATTTCATCTCAACTAACATTTGAAATTAGAAATCCAGGCTACACTTTTACACCTATTTTAGGAAGGGGTGAATCACCTTCCGGAGATGCCTGTTTCTCTCCATTGACTATTGTCAAAGTGTAAACAACTACTTTAGACGAGACATTATCTTTTAGATGGCTAAAGTTACACGAGACAAATCTGGGTCTAATAGATGTGTGTGATCTACGCTCCTAGGCATGTGTTAACAGGCACATTACCACACAAATTAAGCCAGGAAATGATCTGCCAGAATCACACTGCAAATGCTGCTTTTTCAAGCAGATGCCTACTTCTTTCCAGAGAGTCTTTCAAGAAACTCTCTGGCAAATCAGCAGCTACAAGGATATGCTTGAGAACTGGCAGCTAGTCAGCAGCATTAGGCTAAGTGGCATTTCATGGAGAGAGGAAATCCCGCGTCAGTCACACTGCACAAACCTCACACTGGAGAGCCATTGCCTATTCATTTGTACACACCATCAACACTGACTGCTTGAGGTCACTGTTCCGTGAGTTCTCAAAACATGCCATTAGAATGCCATATAATCCCTCAGGTTTGTCTTTTTGGAGAGGATGTACTGTCTGAGTTGTTTTCAAGCCTGTCTTTGGGTCTTACCTCGTTGGCCACGTGACAGCCAAGCACTGATGCGCGGAAGACAGGGTTGCCCCACACGTCTTCTGACAGGACATAGCCACAGCGAGATGCTAGTTTCTCATCCAGCAGAATGGGGCCAGCATAAGGGTCTACAGAAAAAAGGAATGGCAGGTGGGATGGAAAGCTCAGGGTAAGTCATGGGGCAGAGTGATTCAAGTGGTACTAAGGGCCCCTCACTCAGCTCTCCTCTGAAAAAAGGTCTATCTGGGTTGGATGCTCTCCAGTGACGTGTGGTGTTAAGGAGCTGGCGAAGCTGTGCTGGTATGTGTTAGACTCTATCAGACAGTCTGGCACACCTCAAGCTCACCCATGTTATGTTCACTTTAATACCCATTTCTTTATGTCCAGAAGATTGTGCCACAGCCACCTTAAAGTACTATTATGGAGAGGTTTTCTGAGGCATCACATACATTTCTCCCTCCCTGGTTTTAGTCTTTAGAAAAGAGTTATGGGCTAGTAAGCCTATCCATTTCTACAAATCCTCAAGCTGTGATAATCTGCTGCTCACTCTTGTCAAAGGATGTGGTCATAAACCTGTTTTGGATGAGCACTTCTACAAGCTGGTGAGGATTGCTGCTCATCTCTGCTTGTCAAGACGCTTCATGCTGTTAAACCTATGGAGGAGCTAAGTAGCAGGCATGATGGGAGCTATCTGGGTGCAGCTCTTGATGCTGGGAGAGTTAATGACATCATATTTTGTTAATTATCTGCCCTCTGATTAAAGAACTATTTTAGTCTTGGGTTAGACACAAGAATCTGTAGAAATAGTGTTTTAACTATCTGCCACTGTAATTTCTAGCTTTGTCTGTCATCTTTATACGTTGAACAGTACTAATAATTGCTGTTTCAGCAGATGCATTCTTGCAGCCAGGATACACTGAGGAGATAAGTGAGTTTTGGAAGAAGAGATAATAGCTTTTATGAGACCAACTGATACAGCTGGAAGAAACAAACAACCTTTTTGTGGCTGAAGGCTGGTCTGTTTTTTCCAGCGATATCAGTTGCTCTCATAAATGCTATCACTTCTCCCCACACCCTTGCTGTACTTGTAGTTTTTAACCCAAAACCCAGAGAAAAGTGGACTGATCTCAGTGGAAAGAAATCTAGTTTTGGGTAAAATCACATACTTTTTTTTTCAATCTGATGTGAACATTTTCTGTTTTTCATTTTGGTTAAGCAGATTTTTGTTTTCCTCAGCAAAATGGAAATCCTTTGTTCAATCTGAAGTGGGGTATTTTACTGCTATTGTGATGTTAAATAAAAAGGAAATTAAAAAAAAAATCCTTTAATTGCTGCAGCACTCACTCAGCACTCACTGAGAGTGTGTTTTCTGGGTATTACCCAGCCTACACTGCTGTTGTCATTTGACATATCCAAGCTGCAATGTCACATTTGTTTTCCTGGCTAGACATGTGTAAGGGCTCAGCAGAGGAAAGCATGAAAGCCAAATGTCAGTCCTTCCTCCTCAGACCATCCTTTCTTCTTTCCCCAGCATGGTAGTTTCAAGGGGCAAAGGGGACTGGCTGTAGATAGAAGCTTTACTCATCTACAGGGATACTGGCCAAACTGAGGTGTGACAGGCCAGGTCTGTGTGGCAAGGCTGTTCTTCAAGCTCTTTGGGCTCAGTTACCAATTATCATATCAAATATCTCAGCAGCAGCATCCTGATCACAGACATGGTGATCACTTAGGTGATCCCCCACCCTTCATGGTACTCAGTACAGCCACTTGTGACTCACCATTGATTTCCAGCTGGAAGAACTTTCCCTGGAGCAAGAGTTTATTCAGTTTCATCCAAAAAATCCTGGAGCGGCAACTGCTCTCTACAAAACCTGGTGGGAGCACATATAGAGCAGATGAGCCAGTGGCACTGGAGAGCAGAGAAGGGGCATGTCTTGTTACAAGCAAAGTAAATTGAGTTCTCATCCTTGCCTCTCTCCACTACCCTTTTGTCATGTTTCACCAACCTGGGGGAACCAGCTGCCTCCCTTGTCCCAGCCAGAACAGCAAGAAAAGCAGCCAGATCCTGCAGTATAAGTACAAGAACTAATGATGGGGTGAACAGAGGAAAAAAAAAAAGATCAAAATAGAAAATGGATGAGGCAGCAACCAAAGTCTCATTACCTGCATAGTGAATAACCTACAGCTTCCATCTATTCCCAGGGACCTGTGCATGGGCAGCAAACTCCTTCTGCCTTTGAAGTAAAGCTGACTCAGCTGTGGAGAGGGAACTTGGTCAGACCCAGGAGGAAAGGTATAGCTGACCTTTAACAACAGAGATTGTGTTGTCTTCTCCAAACCTTCGGTGTGAATCAGGAGAGGCTGGTGGCTTCTGTCGTGGAGGGGGTTGAATCCTGGGCTGAATCCTGCAGTGCCCTCCAATGTTATCTGAGCTCCTGGCAGTGGGAAGCAGCCTCCCTCTTGCTGGGAGGGCAGAGCAGCCTTCTGCCAGGTATTTACAAGGTCAGATCCTCCTGCTGAGCCTGATTTTAACAAGTGTGACAGAAGGTGCTTGGTGCTTTCCATCCACCCCTGGGAAGTAATCTCATTCCTTACAAGCCAGTTGGGTAGTTTTGGCTTCAGGTCTAATGAGCACATGAAACATTTCCCTAGAGGTATTTTAATCGGGTCTACGCAGGAAATACATTTTTGGTTTTGTGAAATGTCTCAGTGACCCAGCCATGCCAGAGATAACAACAGTTCTTTGGCAGCTACACGTTTTGCTTTTGTAGATTCAGTTAGGTTGCCCTTTGATTTGTTTGATTATCAGAGAGTGTTTTGGTGAAAACATCTTGTTTTTAGAAGTGCTCCAATATCTCTGGATCAGTCAGACCATGTGCAGGCCTGCAAATGGCCAAACATACTGCCTGGGAACACAAAGTCACCACGCCTGGTAGGAGCTGAGGCTCTGGGACTGCAAGTGCCTCTGGAAGCAGAAAGGCTGACAGGTTTGGTGAGCTAGAAATACAGCTGTGTGGCATGGAGGAGTTACAGTGGGGTGAGTACAGGACATTTAGGTTGGCATTTTAGCCATTGAAAGACAGGGCTCCATCTCCTTTTGGTCCCCATTTTGAGGCATTACCTAACCATTCTAACTTTGGTTCCCATGCCTGAGCAGAGCTGTGCCTTAGAAATCAGGTTGTTTTTACAGTATACTTCACACTGCTTTGGGAGAAGCAAACGCCAGTGGTCACATTCACTCACAGGACACAGTGCAATCTGCGTAGTGTCTTCCTCTGTCCCCCTCTCTCAGAGGACCTCTGCAGTAACAGCAGAGCCCACATCAGTGCCCTGCCAGACCTGCTCACATTGCTCAGCAGGGAGCCAGTGGCACACTTGTGTGAGTGCTCTGGAGCGGACCCCACGGCTGTAACGATCTCATTAATGTCCTTTGGCCACAAGACCCCTTCTCATTCAGCGGGAGCCGAAGTCCAACTTCTGCAACAAACTTCTCCTGAGCCCACGCAGGACTCGCCGCACGATCCTGGCCTGAGTTAACTCTGTGTCCCCGGACTCAGAGTGACTCTTCATTGAATCCAGCTGGGGCTGGAATTCAGCTGGAAGTGGCGATGCACAGATACCACAGTGATGAGTGTGGTGTAACAATGAGATTTTGAATTTTGAGTGAAAACTTCAGTGTATTTGGATAGTTAATGGTTCCAATTTTGATAAGTCACTTCCAAGAGCCATGTAGCATCTCTCCGAGATACTGAGAGTCAAGGTCTGAAGGAGCCATGTTTGAGAGAGCTGGACTGCAGTTTATTACTGAACAGCGAACCATCAGGACAGGTATACAACTACAATTACCTGTCTGCTTTGCACAGGCACTGAGGAGGTGATTTTCCAGACCTTTTGGACAACTCAGAGCATCGCAATTACTCCGTTTCTGGTGTTAATCATGGTTCTAAATGTGGCAGAAACGACTTTGGACGTGACATAGCAGTTGTGGTCAGTGTGCGATAGCCAGCTCTTGGCCTCGCTGTCAACGAAGCAAAGCGAAGCAAAGCAAAGCAAAGCAAGTCGAGGTCAAGCGCTTTTGGCTTCCAAGGATCGTTGCGGAAAGCATTGTTAGCATTGGGCGTCTGGAAGCATCAGCTGCTTGTGGTCCCTAAAGTCCCTCTGGTACTCATTATGAAGGTAGGGCGGATAAGCTTGTGCATTCCAGGTTATTATAGTTGTCTACTCAGTTTTCCTTGCTGTTTTGGCTGCATAAGAGCACCCATCTTAATGTTCTCGCAGGGTAACAGACAGCTGCTGTGTTTCGGTGTCTAGGTGATGGCATTCTGTGGTGGATGATTCATGGCCTGGGTTCTTTCAAGCTGAAAGGTACCGTATGAAAGTAATGTTTTGGTTTCTCTTTGTTTCCCTTCATGGGTCTGGAACTGGGATTTGTATTATATAATGTGATTGAAAGTTTAAAACCGGCCACTTGGAGCAGCACACATATAGGACTTCTCCCAGTGAGTCTTGCTTTTAGTGGTGGAAAAAATCTCCAGCCCTTTGAGTCATGGTGTTTGTCTTTCTGTTGCCCTGGGGCACTGAAATCCCCAGATTACCTGAATGCTACAGAAAAAGATTTTTTTTCACTTTTCCATCCCAAGTGTTTTAATTATAACTTCATTTTTCAAACTGCTTAAAATGAAAGGAAGTTGTGTTTGGGTTTTTTTTTTTTTTTTTCAGTAGGTCCCATGTGATGATCTTAAGTAAGCCTCATAGTTTGACCTGAGTGTGTGATAGAGTAAAATGGCACCCATTATTGGATGAAAGTTAACTAGTGAACAATGGGAAGAGAAATAGGGTAAAGTCTGCTTTTAATGCACCAAAAGCAGGAGCTTTGCTTCTATAGAGTAGGTAGAAGCCAAGATAAGGGATCCCTGCTGTCCTTGTCCTCTTGCAGCTGTAGGACTGTAAAATCTGAAATAAAGATAGAAATATTGGTATGTCAGTATTTCTAAACCTAGAAATAGCTGCCTAAGAAGGTGACCTAGAATGTGACAACCAGCTAGAGAGATCTACTAGGAAATTTTTATGAAGGAAATACTAGAAGAAATGCTTCTCCATGGGAAGAGCCATGCCTTGGAGTAAGCTGAGAATGAGATCTCCAGTGGATGAGAAATGGGAATGATGCTAAGCTTTACCTCTGAGAAACACTTTTTCAGAGCTTGTGTCTGTAAGACACAAAGAGGTGCAAGCAACTTCCACCTGCAGGGTAGCATTCCTGTTCTGGAAAGGGCTTGGTCACGTTGGCATCAAGATAGATGTGTGTCTGAGCTCTGCTTCCACCTGCATGCCCCAGGAGCTTGTAAGGGCATTCAAAGGGTTTTTTTAAAGGGGAAAAATAGCATATAAGGATAGTTCTGGTTTAACTTCATACCATATCACAAGATAACCTCAGTGATGATCTGTTTTCGTAAGCAAACATCATGTTTCAGAGGGCTAAGGCCTTACCATTGCATGCAGATGATGCAGAGGAATATATACCCTCTAAAGAACAGCAATACAATAATCAGCTCAAAAAGGCAATTTCTTCCTATCCCCATGAGTTAGTAGTTGGCTTATTCCCTGGACTATGAGGGTTTACATTCCTCATTTGTTATGATAAAGCTATTATTATTATTATTGTCTATATAATGTGTGCTTAGAAAGTGTCCTTGTGTTTATGCCATTTTTATCTCTCAAATATGCCACACTCAGATTTGTATGAATTCCAAAACGCAACACTTGCTAGCATTGCATGCCACTAAATCGTTAAGGTGGTGGAAAAAAGTGTAAATAAACAGACCTGTGTAATGATGGGGTTTTAATTTTTTCCTTTTTTTTTAAGCATGCTATTGGTGTTAATTTCAGTGTGCCTGTAATGTTTGTGTTCACTGTAACCGAACAATAGAACTTTGTTTTTGTTCTTTGTGTAAATTAAAAACATCTGTTCTCTTTATATGAAAAGTTGTTTTTTAAAAGAAGCTGGTCTGATCTAACTAAATACCAATGCTGTGTCCACAATGAGTTACTATTAATATTTGGGAAAGGCAACCATCCAAAGCAAGTGTAATGTCAAATCACTGGCGGGAGTGCATATTTATTGCTTGAAGTGACAGATAAAAATGCAGAGGTTACAAAAACAAAATTTTTGTGGATGACTAATGATGCATATGTATACGCCCCATGCCCCATCACCACATTTGCAATTGGCAGGGTGTTCTCCACCACCTCCTGCTCCCCGGAATCAATTGACAGGAGAGTGGTAGCTTGGTACCCTCCCTGGAGGAGTGATGCTGCTCCCCCCCTTCTCTTGAGCAGACCATGCATGGAGTGACCTTCAGGGCGTGCTGGAATTTGATCCATCTATTTAATTTGTCTGATTTTTCCCCCACCTCACTCTGGTATTTGACTGCATCGGCTATTTTCTGCTGAAGGCATGTGACTTCTTTTCAGTGCAGGTGGAGGAGGTAGAGCATCCACTGAGTGTTTCTGTGATGCCTGTGATGCTGGTCATCCTCAGAGCTGTCTGTAAAGTCCTGGTATGAAGAAGCTGGCAGGCCAAGATGGGAGTCTGTCATCTTTCTTTTGAGGAGCCGTCCTGCATTCAGCAGCAGTCTTGCTGAATTAGTTGGAGGTGATTTCAGAGGAAAAAAAACTATACTATTTGTCATGAGCACTGGTGGCAGAACTGTGGTCTGAGATGTAAAGTGCTCTCCCTGCCTAGGTGGCTATGTAGCCTCAATGCTAACATACTTGAGCATCTCAGAGATGATGAAATTGTCCTCACAGGCAGATATCTTGGGAAGGAAATGCATCTAACTCACATTTCTTGATGAAGGGCCTGATTCAAAAAATCATCTCTTTTTGGTGCAGCAGTTAAGCCTTTGTTTAAATCTCATTTATTTCAGTAAGATTTAAACACAAGTAAAACCTTTGCAGACCCTGGGCATGCAGAGCCCAGACCTGCTTATCTTCTTTCTGCTACCTCTTGCCTTGTGCCAAGGGTGTCCAGCCTGGCAAGGTCTAAGAAAAAACAACTGTCTGTGCTAAGGAATTAGATATTTGGTTGATAAGCTATTTCAGTCAGTGCCACAACAGATACTGTCCTATCATCAGTGTAACTTCTCTGCTCCCTGTTGAGATGCTCCACCCTAAAGTGTCCTTCCCCTCTCCTGTTCTCCTGCAGAGGAGCCCTGTGACCCTTCCTTTCAGATACCCTTTTCCCTGACTACCCCCAATACCTGTATTATCCATCTCTGTCTCTTTCCACAGCATCTCTGCTCTCTCTGCAGCGTCGCCCCGTCCCGATCCCGACAGGTACCCGCACCAGCGCTGGCTGCAGCCTGGGCAGGCTGCCTCCCATGGCAGCCAGCTATCATCAGCTGGTTGGTGGTATTTTGCCTCCATCTCAGACATTGACAGCAGCCTTCAAGATCCAGCTGAGTGCATAACTTGCTGAGTCACATTTTCACCACAAAAATGCTCATCTGCTTCCCGAGAGTCGTGCAGTTATAGGCATGGCTTGGCCGGAGAGGAGCAGACAGCTCTCACCCTGAAGCGCATCCAGGAATGCTGGCAAGAAGTCCCTCTTTATTTCCTATCTCGGGTTACCGCTACATGGGTTAGAACTAGAAAAGTTTGAAATCCCTGGCAAGCTAATGCTGTACATCTGTCTAAGATGACGGCCAGCGTGGACAACCGTGGGCTTCGGCCCATGACCAGTATGAAGCACTTTGTTCCTTGCTGAGCAGCTGTCATTAACAGTGATCTGTGAGGTTTCTTCCTGATTTCACTTGGTGGTTTGCACGGCTGCTCTCTTCTCTGGTGAGATCCCTACTCTTGCCTGTTTGGCTGCAGAGGTGATCTACCACTCAGCCTCATCAGCTAATTGTTCTCGGGCTGGGGGGATGTGTTATTTCCATGAGCCTGATGAATTGCAGCCCCAACCACATCCCCTCGGGGCATGTAAAATCTGTAAAATGGGAACAGCTTTTGCTACCCGGCGTGGTTACAAGGGATTAGCAGTGAATGTTTGCAGGGTGACTCCAGAGGAGCTATAACTCACCAGGCTCAGCCTACCCGTGAGCTGAGGTCTGTTTGGGAAGATGATCTGTGGAGTCACTGCTTCATACAACTGGCAGCTTATGTGCTTTTTCTACAGGCAAATATTGGTGAATTAAATTGGTGATGCACTGGGGAACTGGGTCTTTGTTTCACGGGACCTGTCAGACTTCCCTTCTTCTCAGTAGGACATGGCCTTCGTGGTTCACAGCAAGGGGGAGAGCAAGGTACAGTGTCCTGTTTTGTTCACTTGAGAGTTTGCTTGCTGTCAGAAACAATTTTGATGCCAATTGTCCCCAGTTATCCAGTCTGATCCTGTGCATGGTACTGCTGTCACCTACAGCCATGACATTTTTGGTTTAGGGGAAGGACAATAGCTGCCTCAGCTGGCCATGTTTCAAAGAGGAGTGCTAAGATCAAAAGCTGTGTTGCCATGGCTTTGAGGGTCCTTTTCCCCCCCTCTTTGCTCTCCAGGGAGTATAGCCATGGTGTAGCTGGGACCCTTGAGCAGAGCAGCAGTGCCACAGAAGCAGTGCCACCCTTCAGCTGACCACCCATGGTGCCCTGGGCCGACCGTCAGAGCGGTCTGGGTGCAGGGAGGGTCCGTGCTGAGTTGGGAGCTGTGTGTGCAGCAGGTGAGGGGCAGCTTTGCCACAGAAGGGAATCTGTGCTGTGCAGGGCCAGTCCCCAGCGTGACTGCAGAGGCAGTGTGGGTGCAGGGCTGCTGGTATCCTAGCCTGAGCTCTCCTGCCCTGGTTTGAGAGAGAACAGAACTAATCCTGTTCAGTGATTTTACTTTTCAGCTCAGTCTCTTCTAACTCACTTCACTGTCTGAAGTCAGCAGCCTGTTTTCACAGGCAGTGTCTGCTGCCAGCAGTGATAGGACTCCATACGTAGAGTTACTGCCAACCATTGGTGTGCAGACCAAGGCCACTGCTGGGTCTTGTGTACCATGCTGGGGGTGCAGGAAGTGAAAGGCCACACCTGGGGGAGAAACGGACAGACAGGTGACCCCAAGCTGAGCAGTGAGGGATTCCAGCCCACAGACAGCATGTTCAGTATAAAGCTGAGGGATCTGGAGGGTCTCGCCCCTCCTGTCCTGCTTTTCCAGCTTTGCTTGGTTGGCTTGAGTCCTCTGCTGGTTTCTTCCTCAGAACATCCAAGGAGGACTCTGTCCATTCTTCCTTTGATCCCAGTTGGTGTGTTCCTGAACCCGGTACCAGAATCCAGCTCCTGAACACAGCTCCCGTCTGCTGCGGGGCCCAGTCTGGGACTGCCCTCCTGAACACAGCTCCCGTCTGCTGCGGGGCCCAGTCTGGGACTGCCCCGGTGCCGGCTCCACAGCATCAGTGGTGACGGTGACGGAATTGCCATCGGGGGGTTGGGTTCCATACTGGTTTTGTATATATTTGTATATATTCAATTCTATTAATTATTATTGTTTTAGTTTTCATTAAAGCTGTTCTAGTTTCCTTTTCTAATCGCTCAGTCTCTCTCCCTTTCTCCTTCCCTTTGGGGAGGGAGGGGGGTTAACAGAGAGAGTCTGTTACAGGTCTAGTGGGCTGCCCTGACCCTAAACCTTGACATCTCCAACCCCTTCCCAGGTGCCTTTACACCTCCACGGATCACGGCAGAGAAAATTGCAGGTCTTTGCCTCTCACCCGCGCATCCCGCCCCTGGCGCACTTGTGCCGTGGGTGCTTTTTTCGCCTGTTCCCATTAGGTGTCTCCCTTTGCCTCCAGATGAACGGGCTGGAGCTGTGCCTGTTCCCACAAGCGATCACCCCTCACGCACTGGTCTGAGCTGGGGCATCCAGTGGGGCACCGGGGTCGGGCTCCCGCTTTCCCACAGGGGCTGGATTTCTGGCTCCGGGGATGTTGCCGGGTTTTGCTCCACGGTCTTTGCGAGGAAGTGGGATCCTGCCACTGGCCCCACTGGGCAGGGTCGTGTCCCCCCTTTTCCCACCTCCCAGGCGGCTGTGTCAGGGTCCTCGGGGCTCTTCCCAGCTCGGGCCAGCCAGCGCCCCAGCCCCAGGAGGCAGCTGTGTTTGTAGGCAGTGGCCAACAGTGGAGTATCCGTACAGCTTACTCTGCGGCTCCACCAAACCCACCTCGACGGAGTTTCAGGCTGAACCCCAATTCCCTGGCGGCATGAAACCAAGCCAATAACATGGAAACAGGGCTTAGAGGACTGTTGCCTTGTTTCAGGTACTCTTTACTGTCCCTGTTTGGGACCCAGGATGCTCCCACGTTACAGATGCATGAAGAAAGTGCATGCAAAGGCGGATGCCTGGTAGCAAGATATGCACAAAAGTGCCTGTCCCCCTCCCCAAATCTTGATGTGAAAGGGTGGCAGTGAGCCTTTATCTGGGGTGAAGAGGGGTCTTTCAGCAATGGGATGACTGGGAGGCTTTTGTCTCTCTCTCTGAAACTAGTTTCTGATATTACCTCTAATCCATTTGGTCCCTGTATAGACCCTGTGTCAACCCATGGAGTTATCTAAAATAATTCAAGTTTTGTGAATCTTGACACTGGACACAAGTTTCTGCTGATCCAATATTACTTGATGCTCAAAATAGAGCAGGTTGTGAAGGCAATAAGAATGCAGCACCCTTGTATGGGGACTTTTAGAGCTGGTTGTGTTATTTTACTTTAAATTCACATGCAGTGCTGAAGTGGCACTCCTGCAGTGCACAAATTTAGGTCATTTTATCACCATTTTGTAGAGAGGAGGACTTAAGCTGGAGACTAGGACACTATCCTAAGACTTAGGTGCTGGAGTGGAACACCTTTACAGAAGTCTTTTTAAAAATTTTATTTTGATTTTTTTTATTTGTTTATGAATTCTGAGCATGGGTTCCTGTTGTTGGTAGTGCTGTTAGTTCAGCTGTCACATCAGCAGAGTTTTGCCCCAGATGCAGCTGCATCTATAATCTTTGGGATAGATCGACTTATTTAAACAACATGTAGCATCTGGTCTCTGTGACTACGGTGACTTACCAGAGGTCACACAGCAGAGACTGGGAAACAGCCCAGATCTCCTGCCTCTGATCTTTGTGCTTGAACTTTTGCAATGGCTTCCTCCACCACAGAGCAACGTTAATGTCCACAGGCAAGGGAGGTAACACAGCTGTAGCCAAGCCTGGGAGATGTGGAACACAAGGTGGATGAAAAGCTGGCTGGACTGCTGAGCTTTGAGGTGAGTGGTTATTGAGCTGAAGTCTGGCTGCTGGTTGGTGCTGACTGGTGTTCCTCAGCTGCCCATACTGGAGTGGATAGTGTTCAACATCTTCATCTGTGCCACAGGAGATGGGATGGCAGGCATGTCAGTGCATGATGCCAAGCTCAGAGGAGCACTGATTACGCTGGAGATTTGACTGCTATTCAGAGGCACATGGCAAGCTAAAAAAATGGGCCTACAGGAACCTCAGAAAGCTCAGTGAAAAGGGAATGAAAAGTCCTGCTTCTGGGATGGAGTAACCCCATGCACCAGTACTGTCTGGGGACCAACTGCTGGGAAGTGGCTTTGCAGAAAAGGTCCTGGTGGACACCCAATAGGACAAAAGTTCACAGCATGCCCCTGTGGCATTGAGGCTACTGCACACGAGGCTAAATTAGCTAAAGTGTAGCCAGCAGGTTGAAGGAAATGATTATTCCTTTCTGATTGTCACTTGCTGGAGTACTGTGCCCAATTCTGGCCCCTTAGTATGACACAGACAAACTCAAATGAGTTCAACCAAGTCCACCAAACTGGATGAGGACTGGAGCACATGACAAGGTAGGAGGAGAGGCTGAGAGATCTGGGTTTGCTCAATCTGAGGAGCAGGGGCAGAGGGGACATCTCACTGTTGTGTCCAGCTGCCTAAAGGAGAGTTGCAGAGATGATAGAACTGGACTCTTCTCAGATGTTCATAGCAAAAGAGCAGGAGGTAATAGTCACAGTCTGCAGCAAGGGAAATCCTGACAGAATATAAGGAAAAAAATCAGTGGTTAACCACCGGCATAATTGCCCAGAGAGGCTGTGTAATCTCCATTCCTGAAGATTTTCAAAACAGGACCGAACGAAGCCCTGAGCAACCAGATCTAACTTTGAAGCTTTGCGTACAAGTTTTGACCAGATGACTTCCAGAGATCTCTTCCAATCTAATTTATTCCATGACTCTACAATAGCTGGATACCTTTGGTACAGTTCCTGCTGTATTCCCCAGCAAATTGAACTGGATCCTTTGTCAGTATTGTTTTCACAGGCACCTTTCATAGCCACCACATGTATTACAAAAGATAAAGAAATTAAGTCCAGCACCGAGAGGAAAAATTGAAGCAAAATACTGTGCAAGAGCTACACAAAAACTCCAGTGTCTCAAAGCTGCTGGTTGCTGCTAGTGTTGGCCTGAGAGGAAGCATAAAGTGGATTATGTGCAAGGACAAACAATCTGAGGCATTCTGCTTCCAGAGTCCCCTGTCATCCTCCCGCTTCCCAACATGATGGTGATCCAAGCTGTGCAGAGTCTTGGATGAGGCTCCAAGCGCTGAATCACTTTGACTCCCCTCCCTCCCCTGCAATGATCATACATAGAAAACAGACATGACTGAGAGAGACTCGGGCCAGTTTATAAAAGGAAAATCACTTTTCAACACAGCCCTCCATGAAAAAGGACTTTTTTTTTTTTTTTTGTCACTTAAGAAACACCCCAATGGCCTGATGAGAAACATACTTGTCAAGCTGAGTTTCCTTCCTCAGGCTTGAGGAAGGTGGGTTTAGAAAACTGTAGTTGATGTACAAAGAACATGGTGGCCTTGAGATGGGATCTGTCCCTTGATGGCTTTCCAATCTCATGCTCCCCAATCATGTTTTGGCACCAACGTGATGCAAACAAGTTACAAACCTGTCTTCTCTGCTGTCAGAAAAGTGCACTGACAAGGTAGTTTCTATATGGCATAAACCCCTTTATATTAGAAGACTATTAAGGCTGAAAAGGGAAACTCTCACAATAATGTAATATTTGTTCCATTCTCTCAATACTAAATAAGGACATGCCCAACTGGCATCAGCTCCTGTGTACACGGGAAACAGACCTAGGCTAGATCAATCCAGTAACACAGCAAATGGTCAGTGAATGGGTACTTGGGTGAAGAGTCTCTCAGTTCATCTATACTGGTATTTTAAACTGTGCTAGAGCACAGGCATAGGTCACTTGAAAGCTTCTGCCATGGGCAAATTTGTGCACTTCATGTTTCCCGGGTACAGCCTGAGAGTCAGCACAGGCAGGTAGGAGATTGGCAGAGAGAATTGTGTTTAATGGTACGGATACAGCCAGGAAAAGCTTAAGTTTAATTGTGTAAATGCATTTTTATGCTTGGCTTCTAACCCTTCTCATCCCTGTGCCTTAGGCTTCATCCTCATCCTTGATTATGTCTTCCTTGATATCTGCCTTCTCACTAGCTTGTTTCAGTCCTGTCCGCTCCCATCCCACAGTGTGTCCCTGCCCAATTCATTCTGCATTGCTCCCACTTTGCCTCCTATCCCTGGCTTTGCCCAGTCCTGTCTCTTGGATGTGGTTTGGATCACCTCAACTCACAGGATTTCCCTGCTTTCTTCAGGCATGATCTTGCCTCACCTCTTAACACACTCGTTACTCCTGTGGTGTCTGACCTCATTTTGCCTTCGTTTTTACCACGGATTCCAGAATGACCAAACTAGTAGACAGATCTGTGTTGTTACAGGAAAGCTGTTTTCCTCAGGCTGCAAATCAGAGAAGCACTTCAATATGTCCTTAAGTCTATCCCCCTCGGTGTGCTTAAGCACGTTCTCCTGTTGCCCTGAGCAAGGAGGATGTCTGCTGCTGAGCGAGGCAGGATTGCCTAGTGAGTTGATTTAGACTCCTGAGCAATGTGTAACCGTTCAGAGCCTGGGCAGGGTGGATGTTAAATCACAGACGAAAACAGCAATCTGTCAGCAGAGTTTTTCCTGTTGTTGTTGTGGCCCAGGCAGTTGTGCTGCTGTAAGGCCAAAAGTGACATATATGAGGAAAAGAGACCAATAGAGGTCAAGGAATAGTCAGTATACTGTAATCTAAGTAGTAAAACACAGGAAAATAAAAGGGGTCAGGCTTTACTAGGATGAGCCTAGTCTATGCTCAGGGATAACCCATCCTAGAAATCAGTGATACGGCACAGCCTGGGGAAAATGGGTTTGGAAGCAGCCATGCTGGAATTAACACTAACTCAGTCAAGGTTGCCCTTACTTGCACTTAGTATCATACTGAATCCAAGATCTGCATCAAAACTGTTTCAGCTGTGTTGGCCAGACTTTGAGGCCTTGATAATCATTGTTTCCTTCTTTGCTTTCCTCTGGAGCTGGCCTTTTTTTATTTGAGGTTGCTTTTCGTTCCTGTTGCAAGATTTGACCTTTCGCCCTGTACACCCCCCACTCCCAAAAGCAGCATAAAAGTAATAATTAAAAGTGATTTTTTGAGAAGTTTGAGAATATTCTCTTTTCTGGGTTGATCCCACGTGAAGCTGCAGCAGCTCAGAGAGAAGAGAGAAATCACTATAATTACTGCCTTGGTTCACCCCTATCTCTGGGATTTGGGCAGCTTCAAGGAACAAAAGGTAGTTAGCAGCTCCGTGGTTATCAAGAACAGTTTCAAGCAGTAATTACAACCATTTCTCACTCCTTTTACCTAGAGGAACTGAATTGCTACAGCCTCCTGCCTTGCTCCCTTCAAAGCCTTGGGCCTTTGCTTGGGCATCACTGTTTTGAAGTTCTGCTCATTACATACATGCCTGATAGTGCCACTTTAATAAGCTGAGACCATGGACTCCATAAGGACTACTCGTGTGCCTCAACTTACATGTGTTTACATGCAGTGCTTGACCGGGCTTTACCTTGGGTTACCACCACAGAGACTGATGGGAAATCTATTCAGAGGGTAAAAAAAATAATGGAGCGTATGTCTAGCAGGATTTCATTCCAAGCTTAAATTATATAAACACTCATAATACGTATCTTTGGCAAAATCCATGACCCAGCTGTGCCACTTTTCTTGAAGTACTTCTATTTCTGGATGCATTCTGCCAAGCTGTAGGAAATCTCTTGAAGCACCTAAGTAAGCACCTCCTCAGGTCGCACTCTCACAGCAGTCAGTAGAGAGAGGTCAGCTCCTCTAGACATAGTGTCTGATCTCAGCTCTGCTCTGGAGGTAAAGATGAAGCCAGTCTTTCTTCTGGGACCATACTGGGAATTTACAATGACTGGGCTCTGAAACTAGACTCGATTAAGTCCCTAAAGCTAGAGGCAGAAGGGGAATCCTCAGGTCCTAATGTCTTAAGAACCACCTGCAAGGTTATTACTAAAACCCTTGCACCCAAAACTTCTCCTGACCTTGAGCTTGTTGTTCAAGGTTACTGAGCTGGTCCTGCTCCTGCTGCAGCTCCTTGCGTGGGTCCTGAACCAGAGCCACGGGCTCAAGCGGGGCTGTGGGTGACTGCAGCTGTCTGTCCTCTGTGCCCAGAGCTGTGAGATCAGAGTCTGAGCATCTACATTCTCCACACGGATGGTTTTGCACTACGTGTACGAACCAGATTATTTTCAGGGAAGAATCGTGTATCAGGCAGCAAGTTAAAAAAGCAAAAAACTTACCCTTCAGGAATTAATTTCTAGCTATGGAAAATAACAGATAACATGTATCCACAACAGAAAAAAAAAGTAGAAAATAGCCTCAAGAGTTAAAAGTGGTGAAAAACTATCACTTAAGATATTCACTATGTTCATTGAAATCTCTCTCATGCAGCATTTTAAAAGGCTAACATTTAAAAAGTAATCTTTCCCCAGCTATTGTGTATTATTAACTATTTACATAATAAGTTCTTGTAAAAGATATATACATAACATATTTCTTTGAAGATATGCGCTGGATAACTTGGAAAAAAATCCTACCTCATTTAATACAGATTTTCTGAGACGTGTAGAAAAATGAGAGTCCTGAAAAACCTGGAAAGAATTCAAATCTGATGAAAAACAAAAATATTATATATGAGTAAATTTTCCGACCAGCTTTAATAAATACACCGATATTTAAAACAGAGCAAAACAGAATAGTGAAGTATGTCAACATTTTTCAAGGCTTGTAATAATTTTTCAGAAGATGAATACTGCAAATTTATATCCAATTATCATTGTTCCCTTTTCTTCTAAAAATGGCTGTAAAATAATTGAAAAGGTAAACCAGTACTGGAACGTGATGTTAAAAGGTACTAGAACACCTAAATCCTTTTAACTACAAGCAAAATAAAATAGAGATCATTATAATGATCAAGTGATTTAAAAACCAAACTAAACAGCAAGAAAAATATTTTTTTATATATAAAGCAGGGAAATGAAAAGCTAAAAATAACATTTTCTATATGAGATTGAGATTCATTAATAAGATCAAGAATACTTTTGCCTTTTAAGTCCATATTGCATGTAAAGTATTCTGAAACCCCCATTTTTTAAAATCCTGATTTTTTTTCCTTGTCACTGCGACATTTGAAAATATCTTCTGCATGTAGAATTCACTCCTTCATTTGGTGAATGCAAGTTTTTTCCATAGTACCTGAGGTTCTGGAACTATTTCATTATCTATTTCAGAGCACTCGTACTTCTTAAATTTGAACAAGGTTGAAATAGGGAAATTAAAGCAAAACAGAAAAGAAACTGAAACATGAGTCTGCTCAGCTGCGGCACAGCCTGTGTGTTAAAGGAGATCTGAACACTAATCTCATTGTTGATTTACATCAGATTCCTTTAACTTTTGTCTGCGTTTTTATTGAAGCCGTTCAAATCAGTTTGTAAATGTAGATTGGAGGAGCAATTTATACCATTATCTTGACAGGCAGCTCAATCAGGATAATTCATTGAAAATATCTATTTAAAACTCATCATAGAGGCAGAGCATTTAATGCTTTCCTTTTTCAAATAAGTAAGAATCATTTACTAAGGAAATGGGAAATGGAAACACTTTTAAAAAAATTTTATTTTCTAGAAAACAGATGTATTTAAAGCCTTATTAGCTTTCTTTGCATTGATGTGCTAATGCATAATGTGTTCCAAGTCATGAACGAGCCTTTTAAGGGACCTATAAAAATTACTTGCAAACTGTAAAATTCAAATGTTTAATAAATAAATATTTACCGAGTTACAGCAAGAGAAACAGTGTCCAGAATAACAGAGATTTATTATGACTTTAAAACACACGTCCCAATTCAGCAAACCAATTTAACATGTAGTTAGTAGATGAGCAGTTCCCTTAAATTAAATGTATAATGAACTCCGTCGCTGCCATGAAGTTCAGACATCTAAACCAGGAATCTTTCCAGTGATTAGTAAGGGGCTGACTTTCAGAGACCTGCTTTCCCACATGCTTCAAATTTAGGGCCTGGATAGGAGTGCAGGTTATCTGAACTGGCTGTTACATATTAACTTCAGGGATAGATTTTTCCTGATGATTTTACTGCTCAGGAGGCCTTATTTTCAATTCCCAGTCAGGTGGGTCCTCTCATCACTTTATAACACCAAGAAGGGCTAGCAGGCTTGCAACTTCTGAGAGCATGGCAGGATCCCTAAACCATGCAAACTGGACCTTTTGCAGGGATGCAGATTTCGACAGACTTTGAAGGCTGATTTCTAGTGAAGATTTGAGAGGCTGGCAGTGAGATGCAGGAAGGATTTGTATGAGAGATGCTAGTGAAGAGCAGGAGGCTGCTCAAAGGAACTTCTGTATATTGGTATGAAAGGAAAGCCCCGATTGCCTGGAAAACCTTGGCTGACTAAGAGGACATATTTCTTCTTTATAGAAAGCACCCAAATGTTTTGCAAACAACAATCCTATGAAGGAGTTAATGTGTTGTTATTTGATTAACAAAACTAAAGCACAGAAAATGTTGTTTTCCTGGTATCACAGAGGCAGCCAGTGGTAGAAAGACTCGTGATCTCTAGTTCTGTACTGCTACCACTGGGCATGTTCACATGGCTCTTCTTTTCTTGTGGAGTTATTAACATATCCCGTAATAAACAGATACCTATATTGTTTTAAAAATATACCAGGGAAGAAAATGAGAGGAGATCATGTCAGTTTGAAACAGCCATTTCAGTAAAAACTTCTTAATCTTTTTGGTTTGCATGTAAAAATTGTGGAAAGATCAATGAAAAAAGTGAAAGCACAACAAAAATAATAAAGTTTTTAGTATTTATGAAAGTGGACTTTTTCATAAATGTACAGACAGCTGGACAGCTGGAAGAAGCAGAGGGTTTGGGGGGCCAAGAGGCACTCCTCATGTCCAGTGGGACACCTGTCTCCAGCTTGGGGGTGCCCAAAATGCCTTTCCTCTGGAAGCTTAACCTGTTTTTGGAGGAAGTTTTAAGCAGATAAGGGTCATTTAAACCTTTTTAATTTAAAGGGCTGCTTTTCAGCACAGAATGAAAACGAATTTTACAAATAGTGAGATACACTGACAGAAATTGCACAGCAGCCCTGGAGAATAAATGCACGCGTTTCAAGCTGATAAGCATCGGGGTACGAACTGAGTATGAAGATAATTTATATTTGTTTTTTCTTTGTCTATAATGAACTTTGATGATTTTCATCCTAATTTAATAGCACAATAAATCACTTTTATGAACATCATGCTCTTGAATTGCTTCCTTGTTAAAATGTGAGCTAATTGTCCTTGGTCTTGGAATAAACCTCAGAGAAAATTAAATACTGTTCTGAATAACCCACATGTCTTAAGTTCAACAAGGTTGCACCAAAGTGCAAATGTCAGAGCAGCTGCTGTTGTGTTCCTCGCTGGAAATGATAAAACCAAAAAGCACTGCTCTGTGTTAGTCTGCTATTGGGTTAAGAGCTGCGGCTGAAGAAATCTGAGCACTAAGACTTTAACCTCTGGTCACCTCTGCCTTTTCTGACTGTAGCAATGATGAATGCCCAAAGCCTGCTCACCTAGGCAGGTCTGCACACCCAGGCTGAACATGTTGGTGCTACCCTCTCACAAACGTCGTGCTTTCTGTAGAGAAAGAGCTTTGCTGCTCAAAACCTTGTATGCCTGCTTCTTGGGAATGACACCAAAGAATACCTTATAAATGAAGTATGCTTCCCATTAGGGATTACAGCATCATTTGATCAAAGTCCACTGGAAATAGCTCTTGGCAGCACAGACATTCTCTGTAACTCTTCATTTGCTTGAGTGTGACTGGTAAAGTTGAGGAAAGCAAAACCGACTTGAGGGCTAGAGGAGAGAAGGACACAACAAGGGTTTTGTTTTTGTTTTCGTTGCCCTTTTCCTTGCTTCACCAAACGACTGTGCAAAATAGTTTCTTTTTTTTTTCAAATGCAGAGAAAACATTGGCAATGGGTTTATTCTTCTGTGGAGCTGATTGTGCCCTACATGCTGGCTCAACTTGTAAAAAGTAATGCGATACAGGCATCGCTTAAAATTAAACAATTTCTTGGCAACTCTGGTGAAATATATTGTCATCGGCTGTAGAGCACCGACACACTTGATAGAGTTAAAGAATGTTTGGAAGACTTCAAGCTCTCTCTGGTTTGAGTTTAATGAAATCTGGGCAATCAAAATGTCTACCTGGCAGCTTACAAGAGGCACTTCATGTTCATCATTTTGAAGTTAAACTATCTATCTGCCCTAATGTGCAAGGCTACAAATTTGTATACATTATTATATAGTCTATTGCCTTTGTAAATTGCCCATAAACTAGATACAGACATTTAGGCACCTCGGAAGGGTTTTTCAATCTCTATTTTGCTATTAGGGATAGATGTTGTTGAGTTTTTCACATTGGTTCCTCTCTAGAGAAGATCAGTGCTTGCAGCTGGGAGAGAAATACATCACTCCACTGTCTCTTCTTCCTATTTTATGGGCTATAAATCACAATGTTTAAAAAGATGAAATACTGGTGCAGTGCCATTATTTATGGCTTTTGTTTGAAGACTGCAGAGCATCTGACAAATGTAAATTGATCCTGACAAAACTTCAATGAGTTATTATGCAGCTAAACATGTCCTCCATAGAGATGGCAAAACATAAGTGATATGACTTATAAAAACATCCATACCCCATAATACTCCCTCCCTGAATACATTGTAAGCATAGTCCCAGTTAAATAGATTTGAGTCACTTTCCATGCTGCGCATAAATCTACAGTGCCTTTAAGAGCAAAGGCAGAAATAGATGAAGAATGAAGCAGATCCCTCTTTTCCGCCATACCGGGTCTGCCACTTCAGTGTTTGCACTTCAGTGCAAGAAAAATAAGGATCAGTTCAGTGACTTCATTGGACTTTGTTTTGATCCCAGGTGATGGCACCTAGCTAGATTGGTCACAGAAATGCATACACATTTGGTTTCCCTTGTCAATGGAGAAGATGAAGTCCTGCTCCCAGCTTCCTTCTTTGCTTGAGAACTGTCCCACTGTTAGTCTATGGGCCATTCTGTTTTTGCTTCAAAAAGCTCTAAAAACATGTCTCCTACAGAGCACCATAGAGAATGGAAGATAGGAATGGTCCCCTGCTGAAGCAGGTCCTAGGAGAATTTCTCTGAGAGGTCTACGGGCCTCTCTTACCCCATTTCTCTCCAGACACACATATTCTAGTTCATTTTACTTTTATTTCCTTTTTGTGAGTGTAATGTGCAGATTACACAGCTGTCTTTTTGGTTATTAAATAGGTTTTTATAGTTTAAATATATCTCATGTCTACATACATAATGGTCCCAACATGTTTATGACAGGTTATGTCATTGGTTCGCTTGTTAGGGAAACTAACAAAGCTTCTCCATTAGCTTAAGAGGCCTGGGAATTTTTGTGCATCCTGTTCTTGTTGCTGTATGTCAGTGCTGGGCAGGTTGCCATTATACCTCTGTGCATAATTCACTGGTTAAGAACATGCGAGTACATCTCCCTCTAATGTGTGGCTCCAACAACAACCTACTCATTCCCCAAAGCCAACGAATGCAGTCTTGCCAATTCTTGTGATTTTATTGTGAGTCCCTTGACATTTGGTGTGTGCCTTAAAAAACACAGCTCCTGGAGTTAAGATGAATGCATAAGAACCTCAGCTTTCATTTAAAAAATAACATAAAATAACATATTCTGAGCCTTCCTGTTGTGAAAGTGTTTGGAAGTGGACCCCAGTGGTTAAAACCCTAGATGGTACACGCAATCAACCCCAAATGTGTTATTAAAATCATATCTTGTGGTGTGATATTCATTTAAAGGCGAGTTCATGAATATGGGAACCTGTCTGTAACTTTTGGATGGCTCAAGCTGGCAATGTAAGAAACGCTGTTCCTGTTCAAGTGCTGGACTATTGTGCTTTTGATGCTAGAATTCCCATGCTTCATTCCCAATGACAGATATAGTGCTGGTTTGTGCGCTGCTCAGGATTTGTCTCATCTGCAGCCAGCAGCCTCAGCCCAGCGTGTGGAATTGAAATCCAGGTATGTTGCACTAAGTGAAGGACAACTCTGCTTTAGTTCGTTTGCAAGAAAGATCAGACCTGTGCAGGTGCTAAGCAAATTCCTCCCTGGTTACATCTGCATGATTCAGAGAGACCTCAGCTCCTCTGGTGTCAGCTGTATTAACGCAGTAGTGGTCTCCAGTTAATATATCCTGCTTTTCAGCATGGTAGCTAGTTTGGGCACTCTGCTACACTAACACACCTATACAACTTCCAGACAGAAGCTGGGTTGCATCTGGCCAGCTTGGAATCTGGGGTAGAGCATGTTGACCTGTCCACACCACTGTAAGTAGTCTTACCTTAACAGTGCTCAGGGAATTGCTTCTTCGAGGTAAGCTGCCAAAAAGAGGCCCCTTGTGACTGAAGCCGAAGGCTGTGCTTTCTAGCATGCTGTGCCTGCAAAGGTTTGACAACTGTTGTGATCATACAAGTGCAAAAACGGGGCATCCCAGGCTGTATTTGCACGTTATATTTTGGTCTTTTAAGTATGTGCCCGTGAATGTATCTGTAAGCACCCTCTTACTTGGACTGAACCTGATGAAGTCCTTTCATCAGAATCTGGTCCTTGTAGCAACTTCAGCACTGCCTTGATGATACTGCTCAAGCTCTTGATATTCTTCATCTTGCTGCCTTTTTCCATCCTTTTCCTCCTTGGGTTGAGCCAACACCTGTGGTCCCATATGGGCAAATTTGGCGGGTCCAGGGAATGGATAACAAGCTCTGGAATATATTTTTCCAACTGTGTCATCTGGCTTATAGGAGAACTCTGGCTTAGCTGTACTGCCAGTACTGGAACGACTCTGGACCCGTCTCCTAGTCAAATGGCTGTAGAGCTGGCTGACGGGCTTTGTTTTCCTGGACAGTATATTGTCTTTTTTTTTTTTTTTCTTTGTTTAAATTTATATATATTTATTCCCATTTCACTGTGAGAAATGTGGTCCATATAAAACATCTGACATTAAAGCCTTGTATTAAATTCCTTCTGCAGTCTGTGTGCTAGGTCTATTAAGATAAAGGCAAGTCTTTTCCCAGTGTCTGTATATGTTCTCATTGAAGTTGGGAAAGGAATTTTAGGAGCTACCTGTGTCTCTGCTATCAAACATCCCAATCTGAGCTCTAAGAATGAGAGCAGCTTTCATTGCTTGCAAAACCACAGCTGTGGTTAAAGACTGTAATGGAGATGAAGCAGCACATTTTCTTGTGATCATTAATAACTCCTGTGCACATTGTCCACATTTTGCAACCACATTTTCAAACCACTGCATGTTTTTCAGAGGACAGCTGCTTGAGGGAAGCCTCTCTTGCTACCAGACGCTGGCACTTTGTTGTAAAGGTCTGCACTCTATTTAAAGAGTAGAAATACAACAGGACTGGTGGTCCAGCGCCAGAAAAATCAACAACTAAATAAATCAGTTGGTTGTTATTGATCTCAGTTTCCCCCAAATTGGTGTTGGACTTCAGCATTCCTCACACTGAAGGGAATGAGAAATTAATTTCTGAGTACTCGCATTAGTGCATATGTCAGTATTTGCCACTGAGTTTGCCTCATCGCAGCCATCTGCAACCCTCCTGAACGAAAGCATGTGCAGCATTGCGTTTAATGTTCCTGAAAGAAAAGGGAACATGTAATAATTATTCTAAAGTAAACACCAAAGGGACAAGTACTGTGTTCTTTGGCTTAATTCATATATGGATGAAATCATTTTTCTAAACGGGCCTGCCAATGTCTTGTTTCAAAGTCTGAGCCTTGGAGGAGGCCTGCAATCACTGAATGAAGTGTCGGCCATCCCTCCCTCCTTCCACTCTGCTCCCGGCTCTGCGGCAGCCCAGCGAGATGCAAACCACAGCCACCGCAGCACGATGGCTATGGCCAGGAAGCATGAAAGATCTGCTCAGGATAAAAATATAGCACGGGCAGTAATTGTGGAAGAGCACCTGGGTGCTCTGCAGCAGCTGGTTCAGCTGCCCTCACCCAACTGAAGGCTTTGCCTCCGTCTCGATGCGAAGCAAACACACCTGCTAATTGCATGCTCCGGCACGTGGCCTCCCGCACGTGGGAAACCGTCCGTGGCTCCAAGAGCTTGTGGGGAAGCAGTCTTTCCCCTGGGGTAGCCCAGGGACATTTGGGTCCTCCCATGGGTCGTGTGCTAGCTGTTTGGGTGAGGCACTGCCCACTCCGCCTGGCACAGGAACCGCTGCCGGCTGCACCGTGGGGGGCTGCGCTCAGAGGGTGCAGCCACTGCTGACTCTGGAGCCAGCGTGCTCTTCAGTTCCTGCCACAGGCAGCACTACTCACCTCTGCAGGTGTAAAATTGGTTGTATGTCCTTCCCCTTCCCCTTCCTTCCTTCCTTCCTTCCTTCCTTCCTTCCTTCCTTCCTTCCTTCTTTTTCAATATCTTCTATGCACCTCCTGAGACATCCCCAAGGGCGCAGAGGCAAGGCAGTGTGAATGGCATGAAGAAGGGCCTTCAGTGCAGCCCCAGGAGCACACACAGGCTATGCTGAAAATCACAGGGGGCTGTGTGGTGGTTCAACCCACACAAGAAGGAATCATTAGACTGAATGTAGGAAGATTCTGGGATCGCTGTGGATTATTCACAGCCACCTGAGGTCCAGCATGATGGAAGCCCAGGATAATGTCTAGCTTCTATGTATGTCAGATGTTTGTTTTTGTTATTTGTTTTTTTTTGTTTGTTTGTTTGTTTGTTTTTTTTTTTAAACTTGATGGACACAGGAAGGATTGGCATTTGTGAGTGTGACCGTGTGCAGTCGCAGAAGTCTGGATGTGATGACCTCTGCAGTGTCTTGGCCAGGACTGTGCTCCTGTGCTCCCAACATCAAGGACGAGGACCATGGACTTGGCAAGGGCATTTACCACCTCTTGGCAGCTACTGTCCAGCTGAATTATTCATTACCTTCAAGGCCATCTCAAGATATTACTAATGCCCTCAGAGGGAGTTGCATCAGCCTGTATTCAGAATTCACAGAGAAAGCTCAAACTTTTCTTTGGCGTTTGTTTGAGGAGCATTTTAAACTTTAGAATAATTGAGTTGAGACCCTGTAACAGATTTGTAGGCTTTTTTTTTTTAATTTCCAAATCATTATTTGATTTCTCTGATATGATGACCAATTTGCCAAACAGAATGTGACACATGCACTGTTTATTTATTGTTTATAAGAAAATCTGCAAAACTTTCTCCCATGCAGGGAACCCATATAATGCTCCATAATTTCCCCTTATCAGTAACTGAAAGAAGTGGTCTTCATCCTCTCTGTCTGCACAAGGCTGACTCTACCCTATTAGCATCATTGTTTTAGAACTGAACCAGAATAATTCATGCCAAAAAATGCTGCGCCAGCATGAGGGACGTTTACAGCCCATCCTGTGCTAGTAGACAGCACAGAGTTAGAATAGAAATGCTTCAAAGGCTTGCAGACATCTCAGCGCGAAGATACTAATCCAATGAGCAACATCCTGAACAGATGTCTGCTCAGTAATCGCTTGCGTGCGTGTTAACACTAGCAGGTGATGGTCTGACCGCCGGGCTGAGCGTGCACTGCTGTGTGAGGGTATGTGGGGGGACGTGTGAAACAGGATGACTTTCGTGATGCTGACATTTTGATGTACAGTAGCGTTTGATGAAACGCATCGTTTCCCCTAAAGAGGGACCTGATCAATCACAATGGATTGAGATCTATCTACCAAGTCTTAGCCATGTTAGTTGGTGGCTAGGGAGGAAATTGTTACTCTCCAGCCCAAGTGAAATGAGTCATGAAAGAAGCCAAGATGCTGGCTAGGGATCCTGTGTGAGTTTGATACAATGTTCACTATGTCTTGGAAGAGCTATTTTAAGAAGAATTTGGCTGGAATCCTCAACTTTTGATTATTCTTTTTTCCTTCTCCTTGCATTTTACTGTTTCCCTGTAGCATGTTCTAAACGTTGTGTCTTGATTTATATCTGTAAATAAATCTCCTTATTTGTGAAGATGTAATGTCCCTGGGGTCCAGGAGGCCCCAGCCATTCCATGTAACTGAAAGAGACGTTACCTAAGTGGACCATGAATCAGAAGTGGGGCAGACAGGGAGAACTATTTTTACCAACCTGCTTGACTTGAGAGAAGGTCTGCCCAAAAGGCAAGTGGAGGCATCTGGTTGAGATGACTGGGAAGGTGGTAGGAATTACAACCTAGGGTATAATTTCTGAGCATTACAAGATGCATGGGATGTGCTGAATTATGGAGCAGGGGAAGGAAACAGGAGAGACAGTGGGAAAGATTTTCACGTGCTAAGCAATAACCAAGGCATTCTTGACAGAGGAAGAGAGGTAGAAACTGGTGACAACTGCTAAAATGAGTAAGCTACTTTTTGTTGCTCACTTCCCAGCAGCAACCTGATAGAAAATGTCTAGCAGCGTTAAGTTAGGTTGGTCATTGTGGAATTACAATGCAGCTTTTCTCTGAAAAGATCTCCTTGTAGGTTTCAATTTCATTCCTCCACTGCCCCTCTGATGTCATGAATTAAAGCCTAGTCTTAATGATGCCATTTCTGCCTAGTGTCCATAGGGATGTTATCTGTTCAGTACATATATCTGGGTAGGAAGCTTGTAGAAGATTTCCACTTCTCTTCGGAGGAAAGGTCATCCCATCTTTTTCTGGGCAGGTTGTGGTTGGAGTTGCAGTGCAATCCACAGAAAATCCATGTTGTGAGGAGTTCAGGTATCTGTCACCTGACCTTTCTCTTTATTTATGACCTTTTTTGGTAGGGCAGAAACCTCGTCCTAATATGAGTATAAACTCCATTGCTTTCTCTGGGAGTTTTCATAGACTTGGGATCAAAAGTCTTTTCTTGCTTATTTGTTTTTGCTTTATTTTTTTTTTTTTTTTTTTTTTATTGTGCTTTATTTTTTCAGGAATTTGTTTCACTCATTTGTCTTGGTAATAATACTCTGCTAGCTCTTCTCAGGGAACTGAAGATGAAGAATGGCTTTAAGTACTTCTATAGTTTTCAGAACATGTTCTTGTTGGTATGGTACTGACTATTGTTAGAAAATTAACTCTCTTGGAAATGCTGTATTCTCACTCAAAATATCAGTTCTGGGTTATTTTTGAGTCTAAGATATTACTGTCAGTGATCACCGAAGATTACAGCATTCATTTTAGTGAACTAACAAGTGTTCTACTAGAATGTTCTGTTTGAAAACCTTTTCACTGACTTTTTCCTTAAAAGGCTCTAATTTCATAGAGTCTTCTGTATGAAAAATGCAAAGGTTTGAGCAGAAACAGAACTGTTGCAGGTGAAAAACAACATTAGAAAGTTCCATTTCAGGCCATCCTCATGTCCTCACTTTCTCCTACAGGCCTGACTTTCATCTCTGTGTCCTGCTGTAGCCACAGGGTTCCCACTTGCTTCCCTTTGCCATGGGGAGCACATCACAGTGCATTGGGACATGCAATCCAACCAAAGTCTTCAATGAAAGAAGCAGCAGAACATTTAAACCTTTTTATCCCCCCCCCCAAAGACAATACATAGGTAGGCATGAGTCTGACTGAATTCCTCAACGTGTCACTTCAACATGCTTATCAGCTTAGTAATGTCTTATTGATGGTGACAATGTCTTATTACTTAGTAGTGAGGTAAGTGGCAGAAAGCAGCCAACACTGTTATCAACTCCCTTGAGAAGTCTGGAGAGTGACAAAGAAGAAAAATAATCTTTTTTCATGCACATAGAGCGAATATGATATGTAATCACAGAAAAAAAGACCCACAAAACAAGCCAGTCTTTGTCAACTGTCTAATTATAGCTACAGCCAACTAAATAGCCAGCAACATGCAGTCCTGATTAAATCTGCTGTGTACAGAAATTATTGTTAGGGTCCAGACAAGTCAAGAGAGTGAGCAACTGGACAGAAGTCATGCAGGGTAAAAATGATTTAAGAAGAGCCACTCTATTGTCTCCCATCTTTGAGGACTGAGAAACTGAAATTAATATTAGCAGGACAAGTCTTCTTTCTTTCTTTCTTTTTTTTTTTTTTTTTTAAGCAATTCAGTGTATGAGTCACCCAGGGATGCCAAGGATGATTATTCAGCTACTTTCCATGATACTTTTGAAGTGCTTTTCTGCTGAAAACTTTCCTTCCCACCTTTTTATGATCATATTTTGCCTTGCTTTGCCTCTTTTACATTGTTTTGTTCATGGGTAGGGGATGAAGATGCCACTCCTGTCTAAACACACAAATAAATAAACCTTCTATGTGTTTAATACAAAAGAATGATGGTTGCATGTAAGCAGCTGTGATCAGAGTAACAGCACTGAAAATGGCAGGTAAATGCATGATATGACTGGCTACAATGTCTGGGAGGTGTCCAGGTGGCAATATTCATAGGAAACTCTTTGAAAACACCTTGAAATCCAAGGTACAGAACATTCTGAAAGCAATTTTTGAAACATATGAACAGAACATTTGCTTTTCCTTCTTTCCATGTATCTGTTCTCTCTTAGGATTCTCCTGTGGAGAAAATCCCTGCCTGAACTCTTACTGTAATCATCTGTCTTCTGCTTCCCTTCTGATCATGTGCAAACCAGATCTTCAAGATGTATTAATGGTTTGATATGGTAGCAATAGCTGGATGATACGGGAATAGAACATATCAGCATTTTTCTCCTGAAACAGTTCTCTAGGGAACCGTGACTTTAAAAAGTAATGGAAACTTCTGCAGAATAAAAACACCCCATGTTTTCCTTGGGCTTGGAGATGCTTAAAAGCAACCTGAAAAAACCCTTGAATTTTCCTACAAAAAGCAAATGGTTGTTTGCAGGCAGCTGCCACCAGGACAGAGAGCTCTCGCTGTATAGCTGGGAGCAGGAAGCATGAGGAGGATGCTGTTAAGTGGAGAAGGGACACAAGATCCTCTCTGCTCCTGCCTCCCTCGCCTCCACCTCCACCTCCACCTCCACCTCCATCTCCCTCCTGGATCTGCTGGGTCCACAGTGAGGAGTGAAGGGAAGGGCTCCATCTGCTGCCATCTTTCCTTTTTCATTAGGATCCTGACAACCATTTCTTCTAGACTCCAGTGCTTTCAGCTTTAAATTGGGGGATTCTAACATCCTAAATATTTACCTCTGAGCAGAGGGGTGGTATATACAGGTCTGTCATTCAGACCTACAGGGTATCCACGGGAGCCTTTGGGTCTACAAAATACAAGACGTATTACTGGTGATGATTTGCTTCTATTTATTCTCAAAGACCAACATGAAGGAGTTTAAGAGCTGAATTCATTCTTAGCTGTGCACTGAAGTTGACAGAGTTAGACCAGGACTGTGTTTGGCAGAATTTCCATATCCTGCAATTCAGCATGGAATATGTAATCATCTGACAGAGGGTTCAGTATGTTTAGTTGTGTAACTGCTAGAACAGATAAAGGATCAGCCAGGCAAACAGTGAAATATGAAAACGGTTCTCGTAAAAACATCCCAGCCTTGGGGCATGCATCTGCCAAGACTACTCCGTGGTGACATGAATGGACATAGCATTTAACTACTCTCCAAGAGGAGAGAGGATTACAAGGAGGTGGGGAAAGGAGAAGAAGCCAGAGCAACCCTGCCAACAATAGCAGGTTGCAATACTTAATCTCAGTGCTTGTGCCAATGTGCTTCGAAGCTGCTGTTGTTTTTATGAGGAAAAATGCAGAAAAGACTAATCTGTGTATTTATGTCTGTCTGGAAATGTTATAAGTGCCGTGTGGTCATTCTGATTCCAGAACCAATGGGGTCGGTATTCCCAGGATGGGGAGATGTGGACAGGGTGCCAGAACTCAGCGGCTACACGTGGGACTGAAGGCAGAGAGAGTGAGTAAATGGAGGGATTCAGTAAAGTGGGAGACAACCCAGGAACTCTACCCACATTTCCAAATAACATTCTTTTTTGGGGATGTTTCACCTTAAGGTTACAAATCGTATGCCCTTGAGAAGGTCTAGAGCATCATTTTCAGTCTTTTCATAACGTGCTTCCCCATTATGCAGTTAATTTGCTCATTTGTTTTCTGGTATGACTATCTGATAGTGTTATTTTGCAGAAGTTTGTGCTAGTGGGTTGTGCTACAACAAGTGTGCTGTGCGCCATAAGCTTTAACGAACACAGAACAAGTGCAATAAAGGGGCAGTGGTAGCACGAGCTTCCTTCCATGCCAGTATTTTCCTGTGTTTGCCAGTGTAATGTTATTTCACAAAAGAGATGTCAGCTTATTATCTACTCTTCTTTCTGCTCTCAGTGATCTGCAACAGAGCATTTCTTGAAAAAATAGAATGGGTTTTTGGTGGTGACTACTGTGGTTTGGTCTTTGGCCCCTTGTTACGCTTTTGACAGCGACAGCAGAAGTTGTAAATACAGTGCTGATTTTTTGTGGGCACTAGTATCTGTATACAGATCACTGGCACATCCCATGTGTTATCAATTAATATTGGGATAGGACACGCTTAATATGACAAATATCTGCATCCTGTTCCTGTTTCTTATCTACTACTGTTACCACAGGCTGCTGGGGAAGTAAGTGCTCTGGTGTCAGGTTATGTCACTGTCAAGAGAGCAAGAGGGAAGCAGGTTTTCTGCTGTCTGTTTGAAAGATCTGCAGAAGAAATGGGTTTGGATTAATTGGGACACACATTCCCTGAGGTGGGTGGGGGAATAACAGATGATTTGCTGCTACTTTGTACTACTCTTTGGTTACACAAAACCATAATACACTGATCTGTCTCTCCTATCTGATCCTGCCATGGTAGTCTCCATGCTGTCTAAGGGTTTGTCTGATAATATGTCTCTGGTGGTTTGTACAGTTTTGCTTTAATCCTGCTAAAGCTTAGCTCTATTTGACTGGTAAAAGACAGTGACATGTAGGAGTAAGGCTTCCTTGTTTTTTTTTTTTTGGGTAGGACAGATACTTGGCAGCTGAGTTTCCCAGGGACCTAGGGATTAAAGTGAACCTTGAGTTTCTTTTTTGCTTGAAAGTCTCTGTCACTCCGAACTTGACATTTTTCTTCTATATAAGCTATAAACTACTGCAGGGAAGAAACATTTTCCAGATGACAGTGCTCCATAAATGGTGTTGTACGGTGTCGGTTAACTGTGATAAGGGTTGCACATTGTCTCTGCAATACCCTTGGGATCTCTTTTGACAATGAAGTGTTACTCTGAGAGAAATGAAACATGTGCGGGCAGGTAAGAAGGTGAAAATTAACATGATCCTTGTCTAGAACAGATATATGTGAGATTGAAGAAAGATTTCTTGGTGAACTGGGCTAACCTGAGCCTTACATGGTTTGCTCTCATTAGATGCCTCTTGATCTTTTAATCTTTTTTTAATCTTTGATCTTTTAATGACTCTATATCTGTTAATGTTCCTACATTTTTTCAAGGAATGGGAAAAGGATTTCCACCATCATAGTGTCATATTTATGTGTTCACTCAAGTTTGTGACCTTCCAGATCCAAATCTGTTTAATGTGATAGCCTTACACAGCAAAAATGAGATTATGGAAGTGTCCTGTGTTAATGGGCTTTTCAATTGAGGTGGAAAACCAAAGCTCTTCCTCTGGTATAGCAGTACATAACAAGGAAAATGAATGTTCAGCAATGTAGGTGCTTCAGATCTGGGCTCCCCAGTTCAAGAGGGACAGAGATCTACTGGAGAGAGTCCAACAGAGTGCTACAAGGATGATTCAGGGGAATCATTACAAGGAAAGGCTGAGAGACCTGGGATTTTTTAGTCTGGAGAGGAGAAGACTGAGAGGGGATCTAATAAATGTCTATAAATACATAAGGGCTGGGCATCAAGAAGGCAGGACAACCTCTTTTCACTTGTGCGTTGTGATAAGACAGGAGGCAATGGATTCAGGCTCAACATGAGGAAGAACTCCTTTACTGTAAGGGTTGTAGAGCATTGGAATAGACTACCCAGAGCGGCTATGGAGTCTCCTTCTCTGGAGACTTTCAAGACCTGTCTGGATGCATTTCTGACTGATCTGCTCTAGTTTTGTCCTGCTCTGGCAGGGGGGATGGGCTCCGTCTTTGGAGGTCCCTTCCAACCCCTAACATCCTGTGATTCTGTGATTCCCACAGGTTTTGCTGTAATTTGCCTTGATAATTCTGCAGAAGCCGTTTTTTCCTCATTATCTGGGATCAGATGTCTGAAAGATATAGGACAGAGAGAAGGAGAAACTGTCCTTCAGATCGTAAAAAAAAATGAATCAATCATTCATTCAATAAATGAACTTTACACTTGTGTAATCAGACGCTTACACTGCGCATATAAAGCTGTAATATCAAATGAAGTTTATCAGGGGTTGGAATGCTCACACTGGAGTCCTCACCGTATTTCTCCTGGGCAAATTGCTATCCATCTTCCTAAATCATCTTGGCAGTTTCTACTGGAGAAATTAAAAAAGGTTTGCCATGTGCTGAGGCCTTCACTGGGCTTACGTCTGGGTTCATCTCCCGACTCTGTGAATGGTCCTTTTCTGGGAAAGGCAGCACTGACATGCTCAGTGGGTCAGATATCTACTGGGCTGGTAACTTGGAATGGGTGGTCAGGGAATGACGTACAGAGAGGCTTGAAGACTCTTTCGGTGAGGTGGGTCTTAGCAGATGAAAGTCTTCCTCATCCCCTGCTCTAGACACCTGCATGCTGCTACTGTAAGAGCTCCAGTCCTCAGTTCTTTTTTCCTTAGAGGCAATTGCATTTCACTAGTATTATGGATGGGTGAAATGACTCTTGCAAGCATGTAGCACAAGTGAGTTGTACGAGTGCCATAGTACACAGAAGAAATGTGAGTCATAAATCATCATTAACATCTGCTGGAAAATGTATCTGTGCCCCAGCAGTTGTAGGCTATTCTGTCAGAGTCCTTGACACCATACCCATGATTAGTGTTGTTTGGTACATTTGGGACACAAGTCCATAAAGATTGAGACTGCTAATGGCTGCTTGAACAGGCGTAGCAGTTTTGGCTTAATTAATTTGTTGATATCAAACAAATTTCTTCCTCCAAACAATGGTGTTGGTAATTCACGAGATGTTATTCTTGGAGCCCCACTTCAACAAAAGGCAGTCTCTCTGTCTGAATGTTGCTGCTTTCATATTTTACTGCAGAAATTACCCAAAAATATTTGGCTTGTCTAATGAGGGCTTGACAATATAGTATATATTGCTGAAAATGTGTCATCGCGTTATTCCTACAAAAATAAACTTTTGTGTTTTTTTTTTCCTTGTCCATTGGCATTTTGCTAGTTCAAACTGGGGAATACGGGATGTCTGTGTAACTTGTCTAATAATACAAAACAAATTATATGGATGTAATGCTGGTATTATCAGGGCTACATAGATCGTTCCTTTGCACTTATGCTTGTTTTTCCCCCTTCTTAGATCTATAGATTTAGACTGCTGTTGGCATCTGTAGTTTCGGAGGCTTAGGAACACAGGGCTTGACCTCCCAAATGTCCTTATTAATCCATGTTCTTACATACGCTAGATCATGCAATTTGTTTTTCAGGAGGCCTTTTGGACCAGGAAAGCTTATTGTGGTTATCTAATCTGACCTATTGTATTACAGAGGTTACTGAACAACACCACAGGATTTCCTGCAGCTGGGAGAGACAGTACTTAAAGAAAGTTTTCCATCATGATTGGAGATGGCTGAAGGCGTTTTGTTGGTGTAGGCAAAATTTCTTTTCAGGGCAACAGCAGAATGGGTCCCGAGAGGAGAAGGGCTGGAAGGGGCCAGGGGATTTCAGAAGATGGGGATGAGGATGCTGAGACCAGTGAGGAGAAATCCAGCAACAAAGTGTGAGATTAGCGAGCTTTTGTAGACCATGAGTGTCAAACAGGTTTAGGAAAAATCACAGAGGACTGCAGAGAAGGTATGGAGGTAATTAAGGTTATTTTTTGACAGGTGTCTGATTTGGGAGGGGAGCCACAGGTCCAGGTGGTTTGATGTAGAAGCTTTTCAGACAGGAGATGGAGAAGAAACCTCATGGTTTCCAGAGAGGGGATGGAAGTGATGAAACTTTTGGGAGAGGTTTGAGTGTGTGGGAGGGGAGATTTGAGAGACATGGGAAGTTTGAGAGGTTTGTAATTTGAGGTAGGAAACCCTGTGCTTCCCCCCTCACCCCATCTGAACTCTTCCTCTAGACTTTCCTTACAACTCTCCCACTTTGGAGGCATGTGAGACCCACAGCTCCAGCTGTGCTTCACACAGCAGCTGAAACCCCTGGGTGAGAAACACCCCCCAATTTGTGAAGTTCCTATTTGTCCTACCATGCTTCAGGGGGGTAAGAAAAATCATAGAGTCATAGAATGCCTTGGGTAGGAAAGGACCTCTTAGGGTCATCTAGTCCAATTCCCCTGCAGTAAGCAGGAACATCCTCAGCTAGAGCAGGTTGCTCAGAGCCTTGTCAAGCCTGATCTTGAATATCTCCAGGAACTGGGCCTCCACCACCTCCATGGGCAACTTGTTCCATTGTTCCACCACTCTCACTGTAAAGAACTTCTAATGTCCAATCTAAATCTACCCTTCTCTAGTTGTCCCTTGTCCTATCACTACATGCCCCTCCCCAGCTTTCTTGTAGGCCCCCTTCAGGTAGTGGAAGGCTTCTATAAGGTCTTCCCTGAGCCTTCTCTTCTGCAGGCTGAGCAATCCTAGCTCCCTCAGCCTGTCCTCATAAGAGAGGTGTTCCTGCCCTCTGATCATTTTTGTGACCTCCTCTGGACCTGCTCCATCACATCCATATCCTTCCTTTGCTGAGGGTTCCAGAGCTGGATGCAGTACTCCAGGTGAGGTGTCACCAGAGCAGAGTAGATCGGCAGAATCACCTCTCTCAATCTGCTGGCCACACTTCTTCTGATGCAGCCCAGCATGAGATTGGCCTTTTGGGCTGTATGTGCACATTGTTGGCTCATGTCCTGCATCTCGTCCACTAGAACCCTCAAGTCCTTTTTTCCATGGCTGTTCTCTATCACTTCATCAACTCCAATCGATGGGGAGGGGATTGCAGGCAGGCACAAGGCTAGAGGAGAAACCTGGGGAGCAGTGCTTTCTGCTGCTGGGAGAAGACCCATCAGGATGGGTCATGAGCTGCTTCCTGCTCCAGCTGTGCCCCACCACCAATCCCAATCCTTCTCTTGAGGCAGGATCAGGGCATTACCCCAGCATTCAGCTGAGCTGTGTCGTGTCTCAGAGGCACACCCCACCCCCGCTGTTCTGGCACTACATGAGAAGGCAGCTCATGGATCCACCCTTCCCACTGCTTGGGGCTCAGCCCTGCTCACCTGCTGCTGTGATTTGGCTCTGATCTTAAATAAAAGCCACACAAGTGGTGCAGAGCCTACCAAGACTCTTGGTAGGTCATTTCAATATGTGTTGTAGACAATGTGCACTGTTTTACTCGTTTGAATCTATTTATTGTCTAAAGTGTGTGAGGAAAAAAAAAATGGAGCAGAAGAAAAGTGCAGATTTTAGCAAGGCTGGTCAACTGCTGGAAAAGTGGATGACAAAGATTGCTTTTCTCTAGACACATGGTTAGTAACACAGGGCAGAAGAAAAGAGAAAAAGCTGACATGAACTGGTTTAAGCAGCTAGTGAAGGATTGAAACAATATATTAAACTGCTACTGTGTAGGAAAACAAATACCTTTCTCCCAGAGATGAGAGATGAGGAAAGAAGTGGGTATTTGCTCAGTGTAGAGTGCAAAAAGCTGATGGTTGTCTGGTTGGAAAACAGGCTTGTTGGCTCTGTAAGGGGGAAAGTGCAAAAGAGTTAAGACTTTCCAACCTGGAGTGAAGATTTATAAACCGTTCTTGCAAAAACAAAAGAGACTTTTGCTTTGATAAACAGAACTCAATAACTTTACTATCATTTTGTGTCCAGTTTGGTATTCCCTCAGGCCCAGACCTGATTTTTCAGAGGAATTTGGTGTGTTTTGTGTAGCACACACAGGGAGTAGCTTAGTTCTGTGGTGGGGAGTCAGGCCACACATGGACACCTAAGTCCAATTTTGTTTGCTGGCAAGCTCTGATGCAGTCATTGGCTATGTACTCCTTTCTTACTAGCCATGCTTCTTGATCAATGACTGGAAGCAAAGTTCGTGCATTGAGGGCTTTTTAAGCACCATTCATTTCATGACACAGAGGAAACCCCACAGAATATCAAGAAAAGATTGTAAAGGTAGACAATGCTATTGCTTGTTGGATGCTGGACTGAGCAAGCCAGAGCAAAGGGGTATTTCCTAATAAGTATAGGAGAACAAAATGGGATGCCCCTGTGTCTACTTATCTGCTTTATTACTAGCAGAAAAATACAGAGAGGTGATTTTTCTAAACAGGAATGGAAATCAAAATGGCTTTTTTTAAGAACTCATCCAAGTCCTGGGATAGTATTTGTACAGCTCCATCCCTTAGGAAAAATTCTGCTGCACTGTATTTCCTTCAGCGACTGAAGGGAAGGGCGTGATGAAGAAATCAGGTTGTCCCAGGTGAGGAGTCGGGGTCCAGCCAGCTGTTTTGGGTGTGCCATGGGGCCAGTACACATCTGGATGCACTAGGTGGCAGGGTTTGCTCACAACAGCGAAACATGCTGTGGGGAGGGTGTTTGCATGGGATGGAGCAGCAGGTGGAGAGCATATTTCCGCAGGGATGCCAAAAATGAGTCCAAAAGATCTCTATCTAAAGATGGTATGCAATTCATTATCAAATGCAAACCAGCCTGCTCCGACATAGTTCACTGATGAGCAAGAGACTTACATTTATTTGACTGAAAAAGAAAAAGGGGAGTTTTGCTATCAAAATGTCTGTGAGCCTTGTCTTCAGGTAGAAAGAGAACACCATGGCAAACAGCTTAGCTACGTCTTCCCCTGCTCTTTTGATATTCAATAAATTTAAAACAGAATTGCTTGTTAAGTCTTGAGCAGACAGAGACTCATGTTTGCTCTTGTATCCTGCACCAGGCCTGGAAGAAACAACATTTGATTCTAGCTTGGGAACTTTGCTCAAAATCAGCAAACTGCAGGTGCACGCGAAGGAAGAGCCTGTTGGCCAGTGGGGATGGGACATGAGGTCTCCACAGAAAGCCTGACCTTTTTTGAGAAGCCTTGGTGCAGGGGAGAGCTTTCTGTGAAGAGAAGCTTTTTGTTAGAGATGCTAGTGGCAGCTATGAGAGAGGAGAGCAAAAGGAGAAATTGTATCCTTGCTTCTGCAGAGGGGGATATTGAGGTGATGTGATTTGGCTGGAACTACATGGAAAGTTAGTAACATGGCCAAGACTGGTGCCAAATGAGCTCCCTGGAGCCCGAAGCTCAGATGGTCCAGGCATGTCTAGCGTGAAAGCAGGTGTAAGCTGCTTTCTGAGGTATGGGCCAAAGACTACGTTGACTGACTAAAAAAGATCAAGCTTGGGAATAGAACTGAACCTGACTGTAGTATTTGAATGTGCTCACACTGAAAGAGCACTTTGGTGAGGAGACAGCTCCTGTTTTTCTTCACTGTAAAGCCTCCTTTCTGCAGATTGCAGTAGGTTACACATTGGGTATACAGTGTCTAAATGAAACTCATGCCTTTGCTGGGAATCTTTTTGGGAAAGCTTGAAAACCACTGGTGTGGTTGTAGACTTCTCCCTTTGTACTTCAGATGCATAAATATAGAAGACCCAAACCAAAACAGGAATCTTCATCCTCTGTCCCCGTGAGGAACTCTGAAAGGTCTCTTTTATTTTCTGTAAATTGAACATAAGAACAGCATGAATCCAATCTGACATTTTTAATTTTAGGTAATGACTAAATGTACTTTAGGTCATGACTTCATATGGACTTCAGTTGTTTAGGCTTCTCTCTGACGAGCAAATAGTTAAAATAAATAAAAAAAAAAGTTGGCAGGTGGTGGACAACACTTAGATACTGTCCATTTATATATTTTTTTCTGAAGAATCCATGTATCAAAAGGCAATATTGCTTTTTCCCCACTGCTAAATTTGCAGAGTATGCTTTCTGTTTCAACTAGGTTGCAGTGCAAATTGGCTCATTCTTTCCCATAGCAGCCTCTGGTCTACTGGTCTAGCTGCATATAATTAATTTTGTCTGTCATCATCTGATGCCTTTTCCCACATCACTTGCTGCTTGTACCACTGAAATTACAGCCATTATTTAGTTTCTTCTGATCTACAAAATATTGAGAGAAAGTATCATTTTCCTTTCAAGATCCATCCTGACCAAAACCTATGTTTGATTTGATATACTTGGACTGACAAATAAAACCACAGGTAAGAAAAATAAACCTGTGGATACTTTGCCAGGTAAGCAAAGGAGGAAAGTAAAGCTGCCCTATTCCTTGCATTCCTCTTCTTGTAACTGAAAAGGAAACTTTCAGAAGGCTATAATTCAGTGTAAGTGCGTTATGGCATATAGTCAAAGTGGGCAATGTTCTTTGCCCTTCCTATAGGTGAGGACCATAGAAAGGGACTATTAAAGAGAGGCACCTCAGCATCCTGAGATGATATGTAGCCAGCCATGGTGGGAATGGAGTGGGAGCTGCATTCCTGATTGTCCTCAGACTGCAGTGAGGGCTCGGAGTTACTGCGTCCTCCTCAAGTCTAACTCCCTGCACAGCAGCTTCAGAGTACACCAAGGGCACGACAAACTGTACACAGGGAACATGCAGGTTCCTCAGGTCATGCCCTGAGTTCTGAGTGCTTCCAGTACAGTGAGCTTTTACTGCTTGGAGTCCATAAAAATGTCTTCATAAAAACTGGCATAAAATTTGGGCAACCTTCCAAAGCAAGGGCAAAGCAAATCCTCCTGATCTGAAAAGCTGCATTTCAGGTCTGTGTGACCACTTGTGCATTAACCCTACCCCTCTGACTTTTTCACTGTTTCACTAGATTCTCCTTTCACTGGCAATTATCTGCTATTTCCTCTCCACTTACAGCAGTTAGTCATGCCTCCTTTTCTTTTATTGGCTAATTTCACTTGTCCATGTTTTTTCATCCCATCTTTACTCTGGTTCCTTACCAAGATCTTTTGCCAGTTAGAGTGCTCTTTTGATTAGCAACACCCAACACTCATCTTGCTTCCTTCCAGCAGATGACCCTGGAAGAGGTCAAGGCAAGATCAGGAGTGGCAATCTAAGTGCATCAGCAAAACACACAAAACTAGCACATATGAATCACTGAACAGTTTTGCCACCAACCTCTAGCCTCAGGAACAAAAGAATGCTGGTAATCATGGGACACAGAGTATTTTTGGCATTGTAGTGGAACAAGGTCTAGTCAGGACTTTCCAAGGTGCTTGCAACTTACAGATTTTTTTCCAAGGGCTCTGTGAAAAGATGACACTGAGGAGGGAACATGAACAGCCTAGGGTGATGCATGTCTGTCTACAGGGTGACAAGTGTGATTTTCTAGTCTGTGTTTACAGTGGCATATCTATCAAGTTCAAGGAGCAGCCTGCTGCCCCAAGAGTAGCTTGAGCTGGTATCCAAGTACAGCAGGTAGACTTTCCTCTTGTAGAGGCTTATTTGTTTCCAGCAATGGTTCCACCAGACACCAGTCAGCCTTGACGGGGCTGAGTTCACTCAGCAAGTACATCAACTAAAGTGCTTGGTTTTAGTTTGTCTGAAACAAAAAAAAAAAAAAAAAAGGAGAGAGAAAGAGAGAAAGAAATCCCAGGAAAAGTGAACATTTCTGAGAACGATGGTTGTTTGCTATTTCGCTTCAATTTTATATGAACTATTTGGGTTGGCTACAGCAGAGCTGCCAGGTGGCTAAACATGCCGAGTGAGTGTGGTCAGTGCTTGGGACACGCACTGTGCTCAAAGCATCCAAAAAATTACTCCTGACCTTCATTTAGTCTGCCAGTCACTGCAGGCTGCCCTTACATCACATTTTTCACTAGCCAGTAACAGATTCATAGAAGTTAGGGATGGAAAAGACCCGTTAGGTCACACAGTCCATTCCCCCCACCCCTCCCTCTGCTCCCTGAAGGTCAGCCCAGGGCTGTTCCCTACAGTGTATTTTCTAGTGCTTTGTCCAGTCTTATGTGAAATGACTCAAGTGGTGGGGCTGCCAGCAGTTCCCTCTGGGAGGCTATTCCACAGTCTAATGGGCTTCATTGTTAATTTTTTCCTGATTTCCAGCCTAAAATATCCCTTTGCTAGTTTTGTCCCATTACCCACTTGCACCACCCTCAACAGTTCCTCTCCTTCCTCCTCGCTACTAGCACTAGCACTCCCCACTGCTAAAGCACCAATTAGCTGGGAATTCAAAAGCGTTTTGCAAAAGGTAGATACTATTGCTTCCTTTATAACCATTGCAAAAAAAAATTTAAGGAGCTGGGAGAGAAAGTGAGTGATGACTAGAACCAGACACGAAACTCACATCTAACTTGTTTCATGGCTTTTGTAGATAAAAACCTGTTCTCACCTCTCCAGTCAAATTTATATGCAGGGAGTTGAAAGCGAGCAGAGAAGAGAAGGGTGGATCTGAGGTTTTGATACCGACCACAGCAATCCCGTGACACTTCAGTTTATTGAAGTGGTGTCTGAGAAGAAGGCTCAGAGTCTTTTTCATCATCTTCTCTCAAAAAGATTTCTTATTGATGTTTGGACTTAGCAATATCCAGGGCATTTGTTTTGAATAGAATGAGGCGTGTTGCCAGTATATTCTGACTAGATAATGTCCCAAACCAAATTTCTGGATGTAAACAGATACCATAGTAGACTGACTTCAGCTCCAAGCTTCACAGCTGGACCTTGTCTCTAATGCTACATTGAACCAATATCCTAGCTCCAAACAGGCACAGTATCAGATAGGGATTTTCAGCCTTGAGCCTCTGTCTGGTCAAAGATGAGGTGCTTTCTCAAATACCCTTCATCAAGTGTTTTCAAAATTACTCTGACCTCTTAGACCAGGTCTTATTGCCTGGAAGACCTTTGGAAAGGTGTTTACTCTGTCACGTTGGACATTAACTCTGTGATAATGCAGTCCTTGCTTTATCATACCTCTTGTATTAATGCCATTTGAAGCAATTTGATGTGGCGTGAGCCCAACCTGCAAGGTCCCTTGAGGACTAGGCCCTCAGAAACTAGAGATGGAAGAGACCTACAGGATTAGCTCATCCTGCTCATTCCCCCGCCAATACTAGTCTGTTCCCCACGGTACATTTTCCAGTGCTGTATCCAGACTGATCTTATTTTTAAATGATTCATATGATAGGGTTTCCTCCAGTTCCATTGGTGACTGGATGGTTGCCAGGACAATTTTTTTTCCCCTTACTTTGACTTTGTGTCTTTGGATTCATCCAGGATTTTGAGGCCTGCAATTTGTACTGAGAAATAACTGGCAGTGGAGTGAGTAACTGAAGAGAAGGATTTTATCCTGGTTTCTTGAGGGAAACAAATCCCCAACAGAAGCCAAGAACAGTGTTGTTTCAGAGAGACTGGGATGTTGGTGAAAGTTGCTTGTAAAGGACAAGTGAGGGTTGGTTTGAAAACACCCAAGACTTTGCTTTGACATCAGTGGCAACGCTGAGATTTCAATCCTAGCTGTTGAACTCTCATGACTGGTGACTGGGATTACTTTCTTCTCTGAATTTACACTGACGGTCTGCATTTCAGGGGAGTGTGCTAGGCCTATAGTCAGACAGTGTTGTCCAAGGAGCGTGGAAGGAGTGGGATTGACCAGGTGCATTGCTGCAAGTGTGGCCGCTTGCTTTGCCATCCCACGTCCTAAACACATCAGTTACTTATTCTCAGACTGTTCACCCTCCTGTGTTGCTTGTCACTGTCCTGTGCACTGCTTGGAGTCCTCGGGTACCAGTGTCTGTGTCCTCAGGGTCTTGTCTTTCAAGAAGGATAAATTGTCACTTGGAAAAACAGTTGGGATGAACAGTGTGACCAGATTTCCCAAGACCTTCAGTGCTCATCTGTGGGCAGCTGATTCCTCAAAAGGACAAAGGCTCATCAAGCACTGCTCACTGCAGCCCAGGAAAGAGATTAAACTAACAGCAAGACTCCCACTATGAAAGGGCCAAGATTTCACCCCTCATACTTTCTCCTACTTTCAGAAACCCTTTCTCTGTTGCCTCTCCAAAACTTTTTCTTTTCACTTTCAGAAGTGCTTTGCGTTGTGGGTGGGATGTGAGCTCTCCCTTCAAGGAGTGATGCATGTCTAGCTGCAGCTATGGGTAGCTAACGCTTAAAGCCAATGCTGCTAACAAGAGCCTGGTCTGGAAAGTCAATCATTTCTGCAGTGTAACCTGCAGGCTGTTGGACCCTCTGTAATGGACACCTATTGGAAAATATGAGAGATTTGAAAATAGTGTAGAACAGACCAGAGAAGGAGAGTAAGAAAGAAAAGGACAGGGCTCAGAGACACCACTTCAGAGAGTGCAGTTGCCCCAAGGTCCCTCAGAACTTGCCTGCCCTCATCCATCACAGGAGCCATGACCTTCATCTGCAGGGTGAAGTTGCCTCTGGAGGCAGGACTTGGTCCTCCACCTCTCTACACTGGATCTTGAAAATCCTAGGTCCAGACCTATTTCCTCCTGGACAACTAGAAATTCATTTTAAATCACCAGACATCACATGTCACTGAAGGACATGCTATGCTCTGCTATGATTAACCTTAGAAAAAGAGCTGGGTTTTCACCAGTGTTATTATTTACTTTTACTTAAAGGAGTGGTAAAGCATAATTTCTTCTCCTTTTGGCTAGACAACTGCAATAGTCTTATCTAATGTGGCTTAACTGCACTCTATCTTCCTGCATGTTCTCTCAGAAATGTGTATATGTGGTTCTAATTCTTTTTTTTTTTTTTTTTTTTTTGAGAAAGAGTTTTTCTTGGAGCCTGGAGCAATCACTCTTAGACTGGCGCTGACTTTTGTCCTGTCAGAACAAAAACTGGGATCTAGGCTGGTTTGGAGGGATGATGGTTGAGTGATTTCTAAGAGGTGAGAGTTGTGTGCACTGTACTATGCTACACATGACCTGTGTGTTTTTTTTTATTTCACTTGCATAGCTAAAATATGTGACCTTAAGATAAGGAGCTGTTGCCCTGGAAAATTCTTGACACTCCTCAGTTATAAAAGATTTTGTAATGTAGAGGAAAAGGGCATGAGATAACCTGTTTTGTTTAGAAGGAGTAAAATTATTATTATAAACACTTTGGTCTGGAAACATACTGTGCTGCCACCAGGTAATCTGCAGAATAAAAGTGTGCTGACTGATTAAATCCAACGGTGACTGAAATCAAAGACTGACCATGGAGTAAATAATGTGAATTCTGACACAAATTAGTCAAAGCAAGCTAATAATTAGAAATCAAGGTTGGAAACTGGCATAGAGGATTTAGTCTAGTTCTCTCCATACTGCAGGTGACTCTAGATACCTTCAACCTGCAGTATCCTTAGTACAGCTGTACCCAGTGAATGCATTTGATGTCAGTGCCTGCAAGGGTACCCTCTGGCTGGAACCAAATTCTGTGGTCATCCCCATGGCATAGGATAAAGCTTCAGAATCTCCTTCCTGCTCCCCAGGAAATCCACCACCCCATCCACAGTAGTAAGGTATCACAGCTGAGATCTGCACACTTAGATTATTTAGTATTGCTGTGTGTAGGAAACAAATCGCATTTACTTTTTTTGAGATTAAACTGAAGTCCAAATGTCAATCACTGCTGTAGACAGGAGATAAAATGGTGATCCATTTTCATAGCTACAGAATACAAACTAGAGATAACATTTTCATTTTTTTTTAAGCCATTCCACCCAGCTCAAATTTAATAAACTTCAGGGTAAAGTGAAGGAATAATGTATTTTTTCTGGCATGTAACTAATTAAATCAAATGTGGTTTATGTCTGTTTATTTATAGGACTACCAGCACTGTAAACATGGTAGGCTGAAAATTTTCTATCAAAATTGGTTTTGGATAAAAGTTCTGCTTTTGACAGAGCAATTTATTTTCGTGAAAAAATGATCACTCTTGGGAAAAATTTTACCCTGAAAAATAGCATATTGGCTGAAAGTGGACTTTTTTTTTTTTCCCATTTTTCATTTTTTGATGAAAAGTCAGAATTTTCCATGGTGAGAAAGGAAAATTCCAAGTGGCTTCAGCATGAAGTATTTTACAGAAAGGTGAGAAATAATCCTGCCTCAAAGGTAATATAAACTGACAAAAATCTAAGAAATTTGGATCAGTAATCTTGAAGTTACAAAAGTTTAAATTTAGCAGCTTTTCATATTCTTATTAGAACCTCTCCAGTGATGTGTTTTTAATACCTCAATTTGGGATTGCCCATCTGAGAACATCTCATTCCAATCGCAAAGTCCTTTTCCATAGCATTTAAAGTCAGTAGAGACCATGAGATCATCTCGTTTGGCCTCCTTACGTATAACTCTGTTAACCCTTTTCTGAGCCCAAAAGTCATGATTGGCTGAGCCACAGATAGCAGTAAAATGCCTAATCTTTACTTTCAGTTAGTTCTTTTTTGTGTGCTGGTTCTTCTGTTGTTCAATCTAAGAATTAAAATTAATTAAATATTTAACCAAAAATTTGTTTTGTTTTTGCTATTGGCAATAGTTGTCCTTGTGTATTCTAGTAGAGTAAAGGTCACTTTAGAAACCTATTCCTTTAGTCTCACAATGCGGTTGTATACTATCCTCATAAAACTGTGGTATTCTATCATCAAATTGCCAAAACTTTAATGATTAATAATGATATATGAAGTAAAGTTCTTCAGTCTCTGGTTGTGCTTGTTAGACATGGGAAGAGTGGGGAAAAGGGCAGTGCAATGTTCTTTAAAAAATCATAATTTTATTCAGTGTAGTGGCTTTGGCCCCACTGGAGACACAGGAAGAATTTAATCTTCTTAGAAAACATTTCCTTAACATCACCTTTTCTCAGGGCTGCTGCTGCAGCATTTTTTTGCCACAGCTTGATGCTGGGACATCAGCATGGCCCATTCCAGCTTTAAATTCTATCTCAGAGCTGCTGCTTTCCAGAAGACCATTCCTGTTATAGGAACAGCCCATTTTATTTCTCCGTAGATGTATGAAGTTATGAAAAACCTTTTCTTTGGGTTGACCCAGATTACCTAGCAGTTAAGTGTACTCTGGTTGTCCTCTCCCCACTTTTGTCTGCCATTCCAACTGTCTTTACATCATCCACAAAAAATATCAGCAGTAATTGTATATTTCCTTTCAAATACTTGAGAATAGTATGGTGTAAGTCTCCGGTTTATAGCCATCATTTTGTGATCCTCCTAGAAACAGCCCTATTTAGTGACATTACTTACAAATACTTTGAGGTTAGCAAATTCTCAGTATATTTCGTATGCAGTTTCTAAGTCCTATATACTGCTGATTTTTATATCAGAATGTTGTGTGGTACCAAGTCAAACACCCTATAAAATTTTATTACATCTACACAGTTACATTTATCCAAAAAAAACTTCTTAGAGAATGAACTCAAGTTTGTTTAAGCAACACTATTTTCCATGAAGCATTTCATGTTGTCTGGTATTCATTATATCATTCTCCTTTATTTTGTTATCAGTTGAATTCCATATGTGCATTTTTATTCTTTTGTTTGAGGTTGATGTCAGGATAATCAGTATTGTAACTCTGGTAGGTACAGTTTGCCCCTCTCAAATGCTTGCACAAGGTGATCATTCATCTAGTGTTTTCAGACTTCTTTGGTATTCTGGGATTTAGTAAAAATAAGCAATTAGTGAGCAGTGATTTCTTTAGGCAAGTCCTTTAGGATTCCACAGTTCAAGTTATCCAGGCTGATGGCTTTAAAATGTGCATCCTTGGTAGATATGATCTAATTCCCTCTTTTGGACCCCTTTTTTTACATCTTTGAAATAAAAAAAAAAAATCTCTAATCATATCGAGGTGATTAAAACACATCATGGTCAAACAGAAAACAGATATTTCTTTTTTTTTGTTTTTATTATTGCTATTAAGAATTTTGCCTTTGTCACTGAGAAATCTGCCTTCATTTTCTCTGATCTCAATATACTTAAATTTCTTACAATAATTTTTTTTGTCAATGGTGACTTCTTCTTTAGGATCTTTTCCCCTTTTAACACACATTCTGCTCGTTACAACTGCTAATCGGTATGGTTTGGTTTGTGTTTGGTATATTTACCGATTTCTTGCATAATATTTCTGAATATCCAAGCATTCATTGAACCAAGGCAAGCTTTCAGGCAATGTTATCTTTGTCGTTGATCATATTCTGCCTGGTCATCTAACAAATTCTTGAAGACTCCTCTACTACGTTTCATATTTTTTTGGTCTACATTTTTCTATTAGCAAATTTCTCTTATATTTTCCCAATGTCAGAATATAGCTGTTTGGAAATACCCGCTGATTTTTATTTGGACTGTACTGTGTTTGTCTACATGAAATAAATAGAAACTGGTTATGACTTGCAGTTCCTCATCAAGTATGGTTTTACTGTTCAGAATTCAATTTACTTTTATCCATCGTAAAGAGTTGTCACAAACAAATACCTCATGGAATTGTTCAACAGACAACTGCTTTGTTATTCCATTTTTACCTTCGACATTTCTGGTAGCTCATAGCCTTCTGTCTCTCTCCTCTAAAACTTCCTTTTGACCTTGCTCATTTTTCTGACCCATCAATGTTCAGGATCCTGCATTTCTGACATACCAAAACTCAGTCTAGAGCTATCAAAGACCTGACTTAATTATTTTATCTGATTTATAATGCTATCCAGCAATACTTCCATTATAAAATGACATTCTTCTGGTGTGGTCAATAGGGACTGCAGCTCCACGGATTGAAAATTCCCATTTAAGGCAATGTACTCAGTCAACTAGGGAAAGCTAAATTTAAGATGTCTCTGTTAAGCCTGTTGGGTCTTTCTGATTAACTAAGTACAGAATCCTTTATATTCTACTGGATGAAGTGGGGAGATTTATGAATACAACCACCAATGATTTATAGGTTTAAAAGATAAAGTAAGCAAAAACTTCCTATAATTAATTACTGAAGTACTAAGACTGAGTAGCTGGTGTTCAGAAGGTAAGATATTCCAGAGTTCAAATTGTTGCTGCAAATTAACTCTGTTGCCTGCACATACATGTTTTCTTTGCTGGTTTCTCTTTACCTGCAAACTTTACTTGCAGCATAACTGTAACATATTAAAGATGCATGATGTGTAAGATAACAATTTGTTTTGTTTTTGTTTGACAAACAAAACAATTTAAATGCTCACAGGTTAATGAGATTTGGAGTTCATAGATTTTGGGGCTGAAAGAGGCCACTGTCCCAGTTTGTCTGACATACTGTGTGACAAGGGCCACCTAATTCCTGGCAGTGGTTTTGCAGTGCAAGTAACAGGAATTATTTTACACTTAGACAAGTGAATGATACTGTGGCTCCTAACTTGCTGTTGAGCTACGAGAGCGTGTCACTTAAACATCCAATCTGCATTTAAAGGCTCCAAGCGATGATGAATTTACCACTTCCCTGGGTAGTTCCAGTGATTAATTACTCTCTCACTGTAAGGAATTTGTGTCCTATTTTCAGTTTACATTTTTCTACTTTGCACTTTCAGCCAATTGATCTTGTAGCTCCTTTCTCTGATACAGTTAAGGGGTTGCTCATAACATGCCTCTCCACTTCAGACACTTCAAAAAATAATCTCTGTTTCTTTGAGGGCCTAAACTGATTGAACTCTTTAAATTTCTTGTTAGAAGATGTGTTTTCCAGAACAGTTCCAACTTTTTGTCTGTTTTAAAATGTAAATTCCAGATCTGGACACATTGCATAAGGTTCTTACCAAGCCATTTGTGGAGGCAATACTGCTATGTATAACCCAAAGCATTACTATTTTTAGAATGGAATTAAAGTGATTTCCACCCCCTGCTTTTTACTGCTATATCATGATCCCTGTAGAAGATTCCTGTGATCCACAGTCCACCTTTGTGGTGTCAATCTTTCTCCTTTGTATACCCCTGCAGTTAACAAAGGTCGTTTTTGTCACAGAATTCACTTCATTACAGCAAAAGTAAACAAAGCCTGTCACCACTCTAGCAATGAGTGTAGGTGCTTACCTTGGAGCTGAGCTGGGTGGGTAAATATACACTGTCTTTAAAATAGCTTGAATGGCCAACTGGATCACATCCACACAAATGCGTCAGAAAGAAATCCTAACAGTCTATTGTTTCACTTGTGCCTATGTTTTTAATGGTTGCCCAATACAAAGAAGAAAAAGCAATTATCAAAGGCAGCTTTTAGGAGTAACTTTACGTATGGGATGCAATTACAGTGTGAAAGAACACTGGCTCAACAGTGACAGACAATGACTAAGAGATCTGATTACCATGGAAATAGCTGCCAAAATCATATCCAGGAAAAAAGTGGTGGTGGGGAAAAAGCATTCAGACTGGCCTGCATATTTATCAGTCCACAGTTAGTGATACTGGCAAACTGCTGTGTACACCAGTTCATCCTCAAATGGACTTGTAGAGCTCTCTGTATCTCACAGAATCACAGAATAACAGAATGTCTTTGGTTGGAAGAGACCTTCTAGATCATTTAGTCCAACCTTCAATGCAACACTGCAAGCTCACAACTAAACCATGTCCCTGAGCACCAGGTCCACACGCCATTTAAATGCCTCCAGGGATGGCGACTCCACCGCTGCCCTGTGCAGACCATTCCAATATTTGATAACCTTTCAGTGAAGAAATGTTCCCTAATCTCCAGCCTAAACCTTGCCTGGTGCAGCTTGCAACCATTCCCTCTGGTCCTGTCACCAGGGAGAAGAGGCTGTCCCCCTCCTCATTCCAACCTCCTTTCAGGTAGAGCACGATACAGTCTCCCCTCAGCCTCCTCCAGACTAAACAACCCCAGCTCCCTCAGCTGCTCCTCACAGGACTTGCGCTCTGGGCCGTTCACCAGCCTCGTTGCTCTTTTCTCGACACACTCCAGCACTTCTATGTCCTTCTTGTAGTGAGGAGCCCAGAACTGAATGCAATATTCAAGGTGTGGCCGCACCAGTGGATGATCACCTCCCTATTCCTGCTGGCCACAGTGTTTCTAATACAAGCCAGGATGCCACCCGTGCACACTGCTGACTCATATTTAGTCGACTATCGATTAATACCCCAGGTCCTTTTCCAACTTGCAGTTTTCAAACCGCACATCCCCAAGTCTGAACTTACCATGGGGTTGTTATGAGCCAAGTGCAGGACCCAGCACTTGGCCTTGTTGAACCCCACGCAATCAACCTTGGACCACTGATCTAACCTGTCTAGGTCCCGCTGCCTTTCAGACACTCATGCATCAGCTTGCATCCCCCTCACTGGAACCCAAGGTGTGGGACCATCAGGAGGCACAGCCTGGCATTGTCACCTGGGTTCTTACATCTTACCCAGCTTTGGAGATGTTGCAGAGTGGTGCTGCATGCCGGCTCATGCTGCTCTCAGCCCAGTATGTCCTGTGGCACAGCTAGCTGGGGGCTCTGCTCTGCATCTGCTGCAGTAGTGGGGAAGGGATTGCGTGTTGGCAGTTTTCTCAGTAGTCCCCTGTGCTGCCTGTCTCTGTTCCCATTCCAGGTGGGTCTGCTCGACAACTGCTGTCATTCCTAACTGAGGTGCTTAAGCCTGAAGACTTAAATACCTGATGCAGTTTAAAGCACTTGTAAAACTGTCCCTGCTATCACCCCGCTGCTGGCAGTGTCTGAAATTTGTCCCTGCTATTCTGTTCCTCAGTATTTAAACTAATAGCTATTTTTCTACGGAGGCATAACTCTACAAACAGTATAGCTTGTCCCCTTTTTCACTTTGACATGGCCTTTCCTAGTACCACTTGCCATTTCAGATTGAAATATTTAATGCTTTTTACCCTGGGGATTTTTTTAGTTTGTCTTTGCTGTGAGCCTTGAGGGTCCAGGACATCACAGCAAAACAGTTGAAGGCACCACCACACCCTCAGGGTTCTACCGGTTTGCTTTCAGTTCTTGAAATCATTTCAAAGTGGTTCTGTTTTCAGTGCACCTTGTGGTGTGCCCCTAAGCTACTTCTTGGGCTTCACATTCCTCCCCTCTTGAACCACATTTTGTTTTGGCCTCTCCACCCTGCTCTCCTGCTTTTGCTCAGTGTTTCCAGACCTGATGCAACTGATTCTCCCTTCACAGCGTTTCTGTGGTCTGCACTTCAGGGATCCTTATTGCTGTCCTTATTTACAATTCTTTTGCCCTTATTTTCAAGTGTTACCATTTAATTTGGTGATAGCAGCAGTGGGATGGTGGATTGGGAGTTTGCTTAGGAGGGCTTTTGGGTGCAGCGAGACCATTTGATTCATAGTGAAACCTTCTTTGAAAGTGCTGGTGTGGTCCTTGGCATGTGCCAAACATCTCTCCGAGGCACAGTTTGGTGGGAGGAGCCAAAGCCCTCCTTTATTTTACTGTTCTAGAGAGCACCCTGGTCTGAACATAGCCCTGCATCTGCTGTAGGCTTGTGCCTTACCAGCTGAGAACGGCTGACTTTGCTAACCCTCTTGCTAGCGTCTGCCTTGGCTGATGAATTGCTCATGCACAGTTGTGACATCTTTACGCCCGGTTTTAATACTGCTACTTGTCAGTGGATACATGAGTCAGTACATTGTCAGCTGCATCCTGCCGCTCTCATCTGGGGCCCAGTCTTGAGGCTCTGATCTACAGTCTATGCAGAAAAAGACAGCACTCCTATTGTTTCCTTTTTCGTGTGTCTGCCTCTGGACCACGAGAGATTTCAGATGTTTCATTTTGCTATGTGTCTTGTTCGCTTTCCAGTGTGCTTCCCATGTTGGGTCCTAGTGAACAAGCAGGTCAGGTTCAAAATTATTTGGGAAGTCAAGGGAGGTGTCCTCTGGGGCAGGCTCTGCTGCACCTCTTCATCTCTTTATAACGGCACCTGGGTCTGACCTGGAGCTGTGCTTTCACAAGAGCATTACACTGATGTGGGGTGAGCTCCAAAAGACAAGCCCCTATTCACCCCATCCCTCATCCCAGACCAAGGACTATGTGACCCTGTGATGAGGCAGTGCAAGGGCTACTCTGAAAGAAACAGAACCCTACCGTTACCCTCAAAAAGCACTAGACCTAACAACTGACAGAACTGGATGGGCAACCACTTGCCGTTTTTCTCTTTTATGTATCCAAATCTAAGAGCAACTTAAAGAAAAAGGGTTTGGTCAGAGGATTTACTCTTATTTTTTGGGCATGAAGATTGAAGATCAAGCATGGAAAAAGCAAACACAAGCATTATATTTCCGAGACCTTTTGTGCAACTTTAACAAGATCACCAACCACAGAAATGCCACCAGGACTGGGTAGGTAGGTCAGTACTTTTAGAAATGCGAATCCTGACTTTTTATTTGCCACATAATTTCTGTGTCACAGTTTGCTGTATGAAGAAGTATTGGCAGATAGTTTAGGTAATTTAGCCTCTAGTGTGCCCTTCTGCTGCCTCATGTTCCATTGTCTTTTTCCTTTTGAGTATCTCATGCCACTTGAAAACATGGTAATATTGTAATTTCATGATGTATGCCGTGTTTTGGATGGTGTTGCAGGTTTGTTTTTTTCTTAGTTCCTGTCTTCTTTTACAACCAGCAGATTAGATCCGGAAAACACAGTTTATATTCTGATAACAGAGGAGGACTGAAATCCTGGTACAAATGAAGTCAGTGGCAAAACTCCTGTTGACTTCAGTGGGGATAGGATTTCACCCCATCTTCTGTTGCGTTGCCTAAAAAAGGAAAAGAGACCTGTTCCAAAGCCTATTGTAGTCAATGGAGAGATTCCCAGCAAATTTAATGGGTCTGTATTTCGTCCAGCATGAGGTTATTCAGTCACCTCCAAATTTTACAGGAATATAGCACTTATGTTCCCTTCTCCAAGGACTAATAAGATTTCTCTGAGTTAAATACATTTCTACACATTTATACTCCTGAAGCTTTTGGGTGTATTAAGAAGTATTTCCTTCTCTTTTTTTTTCTTACTGTGTTTCTTTTTAGACACTGTTTTGCCTTGTGGTGACAAACAAATCAACACTGAACAATGACCAGGATATGTAAGTTTGGGTTTATAGATTCCAGTTCCATGAACTTCAATTTAATAAACTTAACTCTCTTTGTAGCAGAAAGCACAAAACATGGTCGGTTTGGCGAACTTAAAACCTGGTTCTGATTCTGACCTACATTTAAAAGCTAAATTTAAGTCTGATAAAGTTTTAAAAACACTGGTAATGTGAAAAAGATGCTTCACCATTCCCTTTGTATTTTTAACCTTCTTTCCTATTAAAACTGTAAACAGTTTTATATTATTGCAATGAATTCTTCTCTAATTTACTCCAGTGTAAATCCAGAGGAATGTTTCCGAGGGCAGGATAGCTGTTCTGAATTCACACTGGGGTGAGTGATGGAAGGCTCTATCAGGCTGTTTCCCCCTTCCTTTTCCTTCTTTCACTGTTTGCATTTGATAATCCTGTGCAAAAAGTTTCATTAAATGATGCATTGGTTCCAGTGATAGCTGGTTGTGTCCACTGCTCACCACCCCTGTGTTTGTGAGGATCTAAGTGCCTGTGATAGAACAATTCAGGCTAAAAAAGGATCCTTCTGGTGGATTCTGTTTACTCCAAATAAAATCTCAAAATATGACTATTTATTTTCATTTTTCCATTAGAAGAAAAACAAAACCTCAAGCATTTTATGAAAAGCTTTTTGTGGGTTGAAACATCTGTTTTTGCCTCACATGTCACGGCCTGATTGGAATCTCTAGCATAATTTTTGATAAGGCAGATGGACTGTCTTTCTCTCTCCCACGAATGCATACACAGAGTACTACTTGGGGTTTATGAAACCTTCATGTCAAAACTTTTTTTTAAATTTGAAGAAATTTTATGAAACAGATTTTGGTCCACTTTAAGAAATTAGCTTTTAGTTAATGTGTCTGAAGGGTTAAAGGAACACTGGGGTTTTGATTAAATGTCTCCAGATAGCTTTTTTTCTTGCATAATGAAATTAATTTCAGTGGAGAATTGACTAATACTGTTTCATTCCCAAAGTAAAAATGTTCTGTAGAGAATCCCATCTTTTTCTCAATTTTTTCCCCTTTCTCTTCCACATTTTTCTTTATAGTGTTCCCCACAGTAGCCTATAAAAATAGTGAGCATCAAAGTGGGTTTTTTAGGTTTTGAGCTAAATCAGAGTTTCTTACTTGTTTTGTGTGCTGATGAAAAGCACTGATTTGTTGTCTTTTAGCTGATGTATTCTTGTATGGTTTATTGATCTAAGCATCAGTACTCACTGTTACAGTGAGACTCAACAAGCCCAGCTGCATAGACTTGAAGTTGCATCTGAAAACTGAAATGCTCACTTTCAGCTCACGGACAGAGAATTAGGCATCTCCAGCCCATAGCTCTGACTGTTCTGTCTACCCTAGGATAAGATAAATGGCTTCTTGGAGGTGTCTGTTTCTCTCTTCATCCCTAAAGGGATTAGTTCAGGCTTAGACATCTAAATCTCAGATGTGCAAACTATAGCATATGAATCCTACATAAAGTCATTGGAACTGTTAATTGACTTCCTGGGAGAATCAGCTTCTATCTTCCACTCGATGAAATGATGTGGTTTATTTAGTTACTATATGTACTTCTTATAAACATGAAATTGCAGACTAAAGGTTCTTTGTGCCTCATGTGGTTTCTTTTCAGAGATAAACACACTCTTTTTATGCCTACTCTATAAGCAAATTTTACGTGTTGTGGTTGCTTTCTTCCACCTCAGGAAGAGAGATACTTCCGCTGGGAAAACTTGCAACATGATCCACAGTCCGTCTTTCCACTGAGTTCAGTGACTTATGAATTATGGTCAAAAGTGTTAAGCATTTGGTTTTTGCATGAAACCTTAAATGAGATTTTTTCAGTTATTCAGAAGATACAAGCTGTTGTCAAATCCTACAGACACTGTGATTTTTAACTGAAGTATAGTTAATTATATTGGGAAAGTTTTATTCTACTCCTCTAGATTCATATGTCTAGCAGTCAATAATTGTTCATTAATAAACACACATCTGTAGGGAACAGGATTACATCAGAAATTAAAGCATTTTTGTTTTCTTCACAGATTATATCCTCATTAGAAACCAATAAACCAAAAATAAAATCCCCTAAGATATTGTTAGGCTGATCTTCTGTTTCTAATATCACGCAGAAAAAAATAATTGACAAGTTGTTTTCTATAACTAAAATTATTGTTTTGTTCTTTTAAAATCTTTTTTTAAGGCAAAAATTCCAAAGGCTTTGGCTGTATTTACATATTTTTAGCAGCTTTCTGTAGTTAATTTTTGTCATGTTATCAGCACTACCTTCTGTAGTTAATTTGGCTTGTAGAAAGCCATGATTAATGGGCCTTTGCTATAGCATTAATTTTCAGCCACAACCGCTCCTTGCCCTTTTGTATTATGTTAATTACTGGAAAAGAACCATGAAAAGGCGTATGGCACAGAGCTGCCGTGTGGCAAAATCAGCAATTGGAACCGAGGTTCTGAGACTTGTCCAAACAGAAGAATGGGAATGTGTCTGACCTGGCTAATGGAACCAAAAATGTGTGGGTTTTCAGGCATTAGACAGTTATGGTTTATTCTGGACAAGTGCTCTATCTTCCTACTTTCCATTGCTAAAGGCAGCTTTTTGGTAGTTCTGAAGGAAATTACTGAGCCCTTCTTTTCAGTTCTTGAGAAGACACTTAATTTGAAAGCACGTATCTCAGTCAGTTGCCTCCCCAATCAGACTGCTACAAGGGCTGTTGAGTCTTCATCCAAAATCAGCAAGAGTCATTGCAGTGAGTTATGCTTTATAGCTGCCCTGTTCTTATAGAGAAGATAGTCCTAAAATGGTCACCCTTGGAGAAGTGATTTGTTGTATGAAAAAAACCCCAATGGTACTTAATAATCCTATGAGCAAACTGCTTGAATAGCAAACAATTTGGCGATGAGGCCATAATTATTATTTATGACTAACAAAACAAATGTGAATATAAGACTTTGTAGTAAAGAGATTTTCTTTAACATGGGGAAATATTGTAGTAGCCAGAATTAGACTTGTCTGAAAGATTTTCTTCGGTAAATATCCAGTTCCTCACCTGAGCATTACTTTAGTTAAAGTAAGTAAATGAACTATTGCCATTTATATAAATCTGGTGAGAACTACCAATGATGTTGGGCACATAGAGTGGTGGGTCTTGCCGAAAAGAGAGATGAGTTTAGAAGTGTTAAAAATTGTAAGCCTCAAAGCCAATTCCAAAATAGATGGATATCTAATGTTTGTGAGTAGGTATTTGAACAGGCTTTTAAAAGTAAAGCTCCTATGCACTTGTATTTCCTATCCTGCAGATGCCAGAGTATCCCAGGGAAGCCTTTCTGCTTAAGTCCAGCCCAGATTCTCTGACCAAGGGGAAACACTTGTTCCTGTAGGTATGCTCAATATTGTCTGGCCATAAGTGGCCACAAAACCCACATAGTTATCATGACCAGTTCAACTAAAGAATACACAATATAAGCGGTGCTGCCTATTGTCCCTTATTTATGAACAATGAGAACAGTTCTCCAGGCTGTGGGTGATTGGGGTTTCACAACCTCCTCCTCCAGAGTCATGCTTGTTAGTCCCATAGGCACTTGCCCCCAGATGAGGTACTTGCCTCTGTGAGGTGCCTGGATGTGAATTGGGCTGTAGAGCTGAAGTCAGTTGTCATGTTAGCACAGGGGGTGATGGCCCCTGGGTGGAAGGAGCAGTAGGGGGCTATACAGATATGTCAGGCACTTGGCAAGACTTTTTACACTCCTAATTGACAGCAATGATGGGTTCATCTACCTCAACCCCATCAGGAGTAGCCTTGTGAGCTGGTAAAGGACAGGTGTCCCCACAGAGGGGAAGGCAGGACAATAATGACAAAAAAAATAGATACTACATTGTGAAATGCGGTCATTTTGTAGCTTTTCCAGTTTAAGTGCTAGACTTTACTCTCTGTAGCCAAGAAGTATCATTTCAGTCTCTCCTGCTGATGATATAAGACTGCTGCATGACACACAGCCTTTATAAAGCATCAAACCTCTAGCAATATGATAGTTGTTTTTATCACAATGCTCCCAACAAACGGCACATGCTGTTAATATGAAACTATCTTTCAGCAGCAGATATTTCAGGCACTGTTAGTAACATAATCTCATGATGTTGCCATAATAGAGTATGCTGCAGATCCAAATCTTGCTGTAGTGAATTCTTTCTTTGGTTGTTTTCCTGTAGTTCTTTGTGGCTTCAGTGGGACATGTGCCCACAGACTGTGAATATACTCAGCCTCATTAATCTTTGCACAGTGCTTGGTCTCTGTTAGCCTAAATTTGTAGTCTCAGAGGTGATGGAAGTGCACTGCACGTAATAGCATGAGCTGGGGAGCACCTTGGAGGAAAGGGGGAGCAGCAGCAGCAGGTCCAACCAAGAAATAGAGTGGGACAGTAGCAAGGTCGTGGTGCTTTTATACACTCCTGAAAAGAATGTATAACGCTTGAGGTGGGATTAAGGATGCAGCACGCTGAGGGCATAATCCTGGGGAATAATCCCCAAGTTCCCAGTAGAGTGCTCTCAGGGGAGACTGAACTGTGCTTGTGGGGCTACTCGTGTTAATGTTGGCTGCAGGGTGTGGACGAGAGTCACCCATCTTTCTTGGGGAAATTGCCATATTCTTTTGTAGTGTCCATACTAACAAATTAGCAGTGCCAGCGGTCTTGTCTTGGCCCTGAATGATGTTGTTTCTGTCATTAAATTGTTAGAGTCGTCCTTGGCATGATTTTGGCTTGGATTTACTGAAAGCCTCTCATTCTATTTCTGGTCCTGGTTCAGGAGTTAGTCTGGGCCAGGGACCATTGAAAAGGCAGTTTGGATGCGGCCTCCCTATTTTAGAGGCCAGGAGAGTTTAATAAATGTATGTGGCCATTTTATGACAGAATGCTGTTACCAAGGCCAGAGAACAGGGCCTGGAACTGCCCATTTTATTGGTAGGGATGTAGTCATTGCGTCTGAGAGCCTCCTGCAACTGTGAGGCTCTTGTTTCTTCTACTGTGATGCAAAAAGCAGATGAAATGAGACCGAGCCAGGCACTGATAAAAATGACTTTTGAAAGGTCAATTCCTTAAAAGTTACATTTTTGCTAAGTAGCAAGGCAGAGAAATTTAGAGGTCAGAAGAACTCCAAAAAATATGGACCTTGTATATGAGACAATTAGAATTTAGCATGTGCATAAAAAATGAAGACAGATGCAGAGAATTAGGAACAATGGAAAGTCAATATATAAAAGTATACATGTTTGATAAACTAGATCTGGAATCTTTTCTGAAATTTCAGGTCAGTTTTACAAATTAATGTATTGCCAATATTCATATAATGTCTAAAAGTGTTAAGCCAACATTTATTAGTTCCTGAACTTTACTGAATGTGCATTGTCTTCTGATAATAACCCCATAAGTTAAATGGAGTTGATTTATTATCAGCTTGATGGGACATACTGCTGAACTGGTCTTAAGGACTACTCTTACGTTTGTTGCAGTAGTCCAGGTAATTGATAATTCTTCGAAGATAAAATGAATAGCGTTTTAGTATTACATCTTCAATAAATCCTGTGCATTTGTTAATCTCACAGTCTATGTAATCCTAATTAAGATCTGTTTGCAGTATATGCCTTTGTTGGCCAAGTCCTATGTGTACATAGCACACAGTTTTATACTCAGTTATTTGAAAAAAAACCCAAAATGACTTCACTACTGTGGCCTGAGAAAACAGTGCTTTTGCAGCTGCCTGTGACTATTAGTGGAGGAACATTCATGTTGACCAAAATACTCTAATAACGAGGTCATTGTCGTATTGCTGCAGTTCTGTAAAACTTGACCACTGTGTAACTCAGACAATGTTGAAGGTCTATCTATAGTATTCTATGGCCATTACGTTTATAATGTCTATTCAGTTACTGGGAATCTGGACATCAAATGGGACAATAGAAGAGAGATGCCTCTGATTTACCCATGTTTTCCTTCCATGACAATAGTGGAGTGTTGGAAAATGGAGATGACCTCAGTTTTTGGGCCTATACCTGTCAAGGTCACTCTGTACTTTCATATTCAAACAAATTAAAGCGAAGCAATCTATTTATTTATTTATTTACCTATTTATTTATTTATTTTCCAAAGTGAACCTCTGTGACCAGAAGTCCGGTAACAATTATAATAGCTTCTCAGAATTTGAAACTTTGAATTGTGCCTTTAAACATGCCCTTTCCTTCCCACATTTTGCCCTGGGCATCAGTCCCTTAGCAGTCTCTAGTCTGGGTTGCTAGACCTTGTCCTTTTTCCCACCAGTATCCTCTACTCATTTTACTGAGGCACATCTTTAATTTTTCTCTTCTCCTGGTGTGTGTGAAAATTCATGTGATGGATCCAGTGTTTGTTTGTGGGGGACACACTTGGTGTTGAGGCAGCAGAGTGGAGAGGGTTGACAGTATTAAATTGCAGCCACAAGGGAATCACCTTCCTGGGCTTGAGACATAGACTCATAGAACCATAGAATGTTAGGGGTTGGAAGGGACCTCTAGAGATCATCAAGTCCAACCCCCCTGACAGAGAAGGATCACCCAGGGCATGCCACACAGGAACGCATCCAGGCGGGTTGAAAGCTCCAGAGGAGACCTATTACATCACGTGCTCTTGGGACAAAAAGGATCCTGAGCATCTAGAAGATGCTAGTTGGCCTATTAGGCTTTAGACATAGGTCTCTGGCACGTGGAGGCACAGAACTGGAAATGGTACATGTCTGAGGTGCAGGTTGGGCTGCTGGGGTGCATGGGTGACCCCAAGCAAATGTCGTGTCCAGTGGAGCTCATTCATGCATATGCACACTCTACTCCCACCAACTAACACAAAGCAGAGCCCAAAGGAAGCAACTGTGATTTGCTGACCAGAGTTCAGAACACATCTCTTCCACAACATCCATGAGGCCCCAGTCCCGAGTAGTTCAGGGAATAAAGGTTTTCCCTTCTGCTTCTACTCTTCAAAGTTGGTAATTCAATGTTACATTCTGCCACAGACCTGAAAAAGAGCGAAAGTTTAATCATTTCCATACTGTGTCTGCTCCAGTCAAGGGTTTAACCTGAGCCCATTTGCAGATATATCAATGCAGCAGAAGAGTTTTCCCTTGAATACATTTAAGTTAGATCTGTGTATTAAAACAAAAAGAAGTGAAAAGCCACAAAGCCCATTCAAAGGCTGGCTGGTAGAGCTATTATGTGTTTTCCTTTTGAGGAAAGAAATAATGCTTAAACACCTACAGAGTGTAATTGTACATGACAGTCCATGTCAGAGTTCAGCAATGATAATGGAAGTAAATACTTTTTTTTTTTCTCTAAGTTGGGAATCATGCATCAGACTAATGAGTAACAGCTTTTTGTTTGTTTGTTTGTGTTTTGTTTCGGTTGGTAGGGAGGACATGTTCTTTTGTTCTCACCATTTTGTTCTGCCTCCAGTCTCTGAATGCTACCATCCATTGACTTTGACAGATTCATCTGGAAAAACAGATGCATTTTAACCAGTGGTGCCCAAGTACCAGCGATGTGACATGATTCACTTTGCGGAGGAGGAGAATGGTTTGTTTAAATCTCTGGTTGCTTTATGCCTGAAGGACGCCTGTTACAGAGAAGGTTTCACCTGCTAAATCTACACAACCTGTTCTCTTTCTAAAGGAGCGTTGTTGAGAGTTGTCACATATACACATGTGCTGTATGAATGAACCTGCCTTACACACTGAATTGTACACACACTTTGGAGCTATTCATTGTCTTTGTTATCAGTTTGCTCAGAGGTTTGATCCTCAAGCACAGCCCCAAGAAAAGAAGCATAACTGTTTAGACAATAACCTAGAAAAATATGTATTTCTTCCAGGAAAGAAGTATAAATTATTTTCACTTTAAAAGGCGATCTAATTAAGCAGTCAGTGAATGTTGGTTTTAAGACTTCTATGTAATCAAGTCCTCTTAGCACAGAGTTTTGCTAATTTAGTGTGCTGGATGATTGAGTATGGTGGAAGACATGTTAGGAATCAGAAGTAACATGATTTTTGTGAATACAGAATGGTTATTCACTGTTTATCTCAAAGAAAGCATGAAGGGTCTTCAGTGATGGTTATGGGATGGTAAGTTAAAAATAAACAGTGCATAGTTAAACTGTAGCATTTATAATCCTGAAAGTTTATGTGACTATAAGAAAGCAATTAGATGAATTGATGGAAAAAACATACTCAAAGGCTAATAACATGAAGAAATAATCTCTGGCTTAGGAAGTCCTTAAACCTCTGATTACTGGCAGCAGGAAAGAAATGCCAAGAGAGGCATCAAGATTTGTTTCTGCTGTTATTCTGCACTTTCCTATTCAACCTCTATTGGTCACAGACCCAGATGAATTTTTGCAAAATGAAGACTGTAAGCACAACAGTGAATATAAACTAGTGTTACAGTTACATCAAATACAACAAAAATTGGAAGTACTACTTCACCTAATTCTCCCAATTTCATGTTACATCTTGTAAGCAGTTGGGCTTAACACAGTTCAGACAAAATCTGTGAATTAAATTTTCTTCATTTATCTTTCTCTATCATTTTAGGTTGATACTGAATTCCTTAACACCTTTTTAAGAATACTGATTTGTTATTATTATTAATTATTATTATGTTGTTAAAAAAGATATTTTGAGAGATTAATCACTTTGAAATTGAAGTAAAAGATTCTCTATAGTGTATGGTATTATAGTAACTGATATTTATGTAACTGATTATTACATAAAATTTATGTAATTAGTTTGTTGCCTTTTTCTAATTATGGAAATTGCCTTAGGGTAATTTTCATAAATTTCATTTGAAAAAGAAATTGGCTTTTTGAGTTTAAAGAATAGATAAAATGTTCTACAATAATGGAGGCTGAATAAATATTATCAGGCTTCGCAGTATCTTTAAGTAAATTCAACTACATTAACCAATATACAAAAGGTCTGACTTTTGACTAGTCTTCAACTAGTGCATAATGTAGTCTATATATCCCTTAATTTACACATATAAATCAATATAGACTTTCATGTGTGTAAGCACGTGGACATATTTTTTTTTTTAATTTACACTGTATGTATATGAATGGTATAGAAATTGTATATAAATTGCAAATCCAAGAATAAAATGAAAAAATACTGCGTATCAAAGAAGGCAAATAACACTTTCACTCAGCATAGAAGGATTTTTAATACAAAAATTATCTGGTGTCAATACTTGTTCTCAATATAATATTGGTCTGTCGAGTTTTTTCATTATAACAAAAGGCTTACTGAAAATAAGTTCTCCCAATCGCTTAACTTTGTCACCACGCATTTTGGCAGATACGTATTTGTTATTCCAGTTTCTAGCAGAGAACTATCATCCTATGGGTCTGATAATGCAAAATGTGTCAGTTAATATGGCAAGTTATATTTGGAGACAGCATGTGCAATACTAAATGCCAGAACACCAATATGACCCGTCTGCCCAATATGTAAAGTATAATAACACCATTATGAAGTGATGATATGTTTACATACCCTTGTAACAGGATTAAAGTTTTCTTAATTGTCCCCTGCTTGAACCTAATGTAATGTTTTTGGTGTGTCCTATAGAATAATATTGAAAGAATGAACAAATCAGTGGCGGAACCTTCTGAGATTTGCCTAATTACAACTCAAATTGTTCCCATATTGGAAATTACATGCATATAATGCCTTTTGGGGCACAGAATAGAAGAAGCATATGAAGGTCAGCCAACAGTGCATTGCAATGAGTTCTGTCTTCATGAACTTCTAAAATTTCTTTTTCATGCAATGAGACACATTAATTTACTAGAAACAGATTTCAGAATTGTTTTATCCGATTTTGGAAGGCTTATTTCTGCAATTCCCATAAACCTGCTGCAGAAAACACAAATTGCAGTTGCCCTGAATTTAGTTAAATCACCACAAACAGAAATCACTCAGCTAGGTCATGTGTAGGATTAGGATGCTGCTGCTGCATTTCAGGTACATGGTTCATTTTGAAAGATTCTCAAGACTTTTACAGACCTTCAACTAGATCATTCAAAACAGACCAGTGAAATGCAGAGGAATCTTAGACAGGTCAAGGAGTACCAGCTGCATCCAGCTGTGTGTTTCTATGGCTCTGTTGCATGTTTGTGATAGGTGAGCATATGATAGTTGTTCTTTGAATTATTTGACTCCAGCCTCTTTACACCACAGCTGCACGCTAACTAACATGATGACTTCTTGCTAGCCCAGAAGTGCTGACCCCACTGAGCAGAACTGCATGGCTGACAGCAGAGAGATACTTGCAGAATGACTAAGTCTTTGGGGAATATCTTAAAGATCAGCAAGGTCTTCATGAGCTATTGATAATGGCTAGTGTTTCAGGAGCTTGAAATGACCCTTTTCTTGATTGACTTGATTGCCTCAAGGAAAAAAAAAAAACAAACCATGGGCAATATGCTTCAAAAAGTGTACTGTACAGTTTTAACAGTGGTATTATGCAGCTATTTCAGGTATTGAAAATCGTACAAGTCATTAAAGTATGTTAGCTTCTATATATTCCTGTTAAGAAAAATTCTAACACCATTATTCTAATAAAGTCACAGTTTCATCAATGCTCAGTCACACTGTGAAGCACTTGAGGACTTACATGTCAGAAACAGGCCCCATACCACCCTGAAACCGTAAAACTAAACAACATACACAAGTGTTGGTTGGCTTTTTTTTTTTTTTTAATATAATTTAGTTACTTGAAAGATGGGCTACCTGCTCCAGAAGTAAGACAATGAAAAGTAAATAAGTGGATATGGTGCATCATGGGTATGGGTCACAAAAGCATCTAGGAAGATTTTCCTGTTATAGAGAGAATCTGCCTGGGGCATCCTCTGTGTTAGTACAGTAAAAATACTGTAGCTTAGGATCTTTTGCTTTCCTATCTGAGTTTTGGCATCTGTTTGGTTCATTGGTAGTCTTTTTCCTTCCAAGATCAGCGCTGAAACCCATTCTAACTGTGAAAAATGAAAAAGTGTCATTTGGCAGTGCATTATGACCTTGATTTGCTCTGCTTCCAGGGTAAAAAGGAGAGGTGATATTTTATTATGAAAATTTAACTTCCCCCCCCACTGGCAATTAAAGAACTGAGAGAGCCAAGACAGACTTTTTGCATGGGTGAGAAGAGAAATTAATTTGTAATTTTTCAAGGTGAACAGAATATGTGACATATTGTGATAGCCTTTACCTGCATATCTTGTGACATCTGCATACTAGGGGGTTTCCCTTTGCATCAATACCATATAGATGATGGGATTAACATGAACTGATGCTAGAGCAGAGGCTCAGACTTGAAATCTATCACTACCAAAGATTTCTACCTCATGTCATTATACAGAAGCAGCAGTTTAAACTTCTTAGTTTACACCAAAGTTTTGCAGTTTTGCAGAGCTTTGGAGCTTTGCACATATTTAGGTTTTGACATGACCTATTCTATCTGGGAGCAGTGAGCAGGGAGTTCATGCTCTTACCCGCACCACAAGTATGGATAGCATTAGGGTTTGGACTGGGCCTCATAGCAGGCTAACTGCAGCCAGACTCCCTGGGGTGCTCTGGATGTTTTGTGCTGAAGCTGTAGTGCAGTCTGGCTCTCAAGCCTGCGTATCTGGGCCCATCACATCAGCATAGTTGCAGCTGTCAGACACTGCACTGCCGTGGAGTCTCCAGTGTCATTACTCTCCTTGTTCTTGGTCAGCCCAAGTTGGGCATGTGTTCATGACATGAACACCTTAATGTTGCTCCAGATCATGGTGGTTGGTTCAGCCCTGTTGCTTGTTATCAGCAGAAGCAAGACAATTTCTCGCTGCTTCATTGGTGGTACTAACTTTGGCTGAAAGGGTCTGAGTACATTGTCTGCAGTGCAGGCATAACCATTTCCAACAGGGAAAATGTTCGTAAGCAATGTTCTTTGTTTCTGAAGAGTTATTGTATATATTCTTGCCCTTAATGAACCTTATAGCTGCAACTAAAGTTGGCAGTTTAGTGGGCATTATCTCAGATAATCAGCTTTAGTAGCAAAATCAGGTCTCACAGCTCCCTTTGGCTTGTTTCAGTGCAAAGGACCATTAATAATTTAAGTTAGTGTGAGCTAGTTGCTTAGATAGAGATTGCCAAGTTTATGTGCATGCTTCTGTGTAATTATAATTATGAAAATTGCCCTTCAGCTTGTGAAATAGTGGAGCTGTGCAGGCTGTTTTAATTAAGAGGCTGTCAAATATTTATGTGGTTCCAATGCTCAAATCCATGGCATTTAAAAAAATAAGTAAATGTAGGGATCCAAGGCTCTTGCTGTACAATTATACTATGATTAAAATAATATTCATGTGAATTACAGTAATTCCAGTTAAGAAACACTAAAGGGATTTTGTGAAAAATTATTGTCACTAGTTACATTTAATTTGATGGTATTACTTGTTTACAGAGGAACTCCTTTGTTGTCCATCATCATAGTATTAGAGGATGAAATCCTCAGCGTAGTGTAGGTAGAATTTACAGTTCACACTTAGAATCATGTATGGAAGGCAGATATTTTAATCTAAAGTGGTTACAGAGAGCCCCTTGGGGGGGGGAAGTCCAAAGTACAATAATCAGGTAGGCTTTTAGTTGATAGTTTTGAAGAAAGGATGCCAAGTTTTCACCACGATTCCTTGTCTGATCTTTCATGTCAGAATGGAGATAAAGTTGGTACAAAACATTCATTACCAATACCAGGATCATCAATCCCTTAAAAATATTTCAGTCAAGAACCAGCTTGATCCAAAGAACAGACAGCAGGGTTTAACAGCCTGTGTTATTCAGCAGGTTGGAGGTAGAATCTTAAGAGTCCTTTAAGGTCTCAAAGACCATGAATGGAAGTGTATTAAAAGTAACTCATTTGGAGGTATAAAATTGTTATGGGATAATTTCCATGGATGGTTTTCATTAATGAAAGAAAGAACCACCTTCCTTTCTTTCTGATTAAAGCTGTTTATAGAGCTACATGAAAAATATAGAAAAAGAAGTAAATAGTAAAAAGATCGAATGTGGTGAGATGAAGTTCTGAAATCTGGGAGGCTACAGGGAGACCTGAAATGTGCAGCCTTGAATGCCTGTGAACCTACGAACTAATTAACAAAGGCCAGGACTGTGCACTAATGTAAGTTAGTTACAGCCCACTGAATCCAGCCAAAGCAACACCTGTCTTTAATATATGGAAAGAATAATTGTCATGAGGGACTTGAGTCAAGGATACAATGATGGAAGCTCCACTTCATGCAGAGGGTAGTAAAGCTCCTAAAAATGATGGATGATAGATGATGGTTTTCTAATGCAAAACATACTGGGTTTGAAAATGAGTAATTTTATGCTGGATCTTGTTCTGATGGATATAGATGAATTAAATGCTGTGCAGCAGCCTTTAGTGGCTATGGGTCTGATGATCATGATCTGATTGCAAGTAATATTCAACTTATACTTAATATATTAAAGGAGAACAGTCCCAACAACTAGCATATTTGTGGAAGTTAGGGAGAAGTGATGAATAAATTTGCCTTGGAGAAAAACAGGCGATGGAAATATGTGAATGAAAACAGGAAGTTCCTCAGCAAGAGTTTATTGTTTGGCTAGTAAGTCTTGATTCCACATGTAATTTGCTAAAATAAATTCTCGTCCAGTGAAGGAACAAGGCTATAATTATCCCCAAATATCTGGCATACAGGAAAAAAAAAAAGAGAGAAAGTTGAAAACAACTTGTATAAAGTAGAAATTTTGAAATTTTAAAGAGAAATTAAATACAATGTTAAGAGAAATTAAACCTATTATAGAATCCCTGGTGACAGGATAGGGATAAGGATATTAAAAGAGAAGAAACCTTCAGAAAGAGGTAGGGTTAATGCTAGAAGAGACAGACAAGACTAACAGTGATGAAGTAAAACAGAGAAATAAGGATTTCTCATCTCCATTTGGAAATATATACTGTGACATACTTTCTAGCTCATCAGTACTGAAGGAAAACGATAGAGATCTGCTAGGGATAAACATTTTTCTATCACCTATCTTGGCTAACTTGAATCTAGGAATCCTGAAAGAACTGGCAGAGGACATCTCTGTTTCACAGAGGTTAATTTTTAACATGTCCTGAAATGTTGGGGGACCTCAGGACCTGGCATTACCTTCCAGTCAAATAATGGACAGTCTGGTACAGGATTCAATTGATGAGAAATTAATTTTCACATGAATGTAAACAAAATCTGAACAAAGAGTTTAAAGAAATAAGTTGGTTTTTACTTTTGGAAAAGAAAAATCAAATTGATTTTGATAACACCACAGACAGAGAGTGTGTGTTACAGAGTGGTTTATTCTGTACTAAGTGTTATTCTGACTAAAGGATCAGCACTACATACTGACAAGGTGAACTTTGAGTCTGTTATGGTCCACCTGACAAAATCTTAAAAGACTTGTCACTGGGTAAACAGAAACGCTTTCAGTAGAGCTCCAGAATGGTTACTTCTGGTTCCAAAGCCATGTACAATTTCCCTCAATACTGCGGAAAAAAGTGTGGATCTACTGCTGCCAGCTTTTGTGAAAGACACAAATACCATCAATTTATTGTGATGATTACTTAGGGTAATCCAGATCATTTGGTCTAATGAAAAATAATTTAAGTGAGACAGGGAGAGGAGATATTTTTTGCTCTGTTCTGTTCTGCTTAGTATCAGCCTATTCTTTCTGAAAAAAAAAAAGACAACAAGTTGAAGATTTTGGAAAAAAAAAAAAAAAAAAAAATCCCAAGCCATAAGGGTGCTGGAGAAAAAGACTTTTGGTGAGAGAATTGAAGTAAAAGATCAGATTATTTTAGTTAAAAAAAAAAAAGTTCAAATGGGATGGGAACATTTAATAATAGATATTTTATTGGAAAAAGCTGCTTTGTAGTATCAAAGCTCTGTTAATTTTTCTTTCACTTGACTGATTTTTTTTTATTTGGCAGAATCTTCAGAAAGGTATTTTGAAGATGTTGATATAATTCATATTAATATTTTTTAAACCTTAAAGGCCATTTTTTTTTTACTTTAAAATGTCTCATTGTTCTGAAATGTAAGCTAATTCTAGTAATAGGGAGTTATAAAAACAGAAAATGGTATATTCTTCCCATATGAGAATGCAAAATTCCAAAGAATTATGAAAATCTTAGTGTTCTCAGAATTTTACTTGTGAGCATTTTGAATATCTTAGATGGGAAAGATAATTGTTTTGAAAAAACAATTGTAGACAGAAAAACATTGTTCTGTTACATAAGAGAGAGATGTCTTGATTACAGAATATGAATAATTTCAAACAAGAATAGAGTACTAGGAGAGAAAGATGAGAAGAATTATTTACAGGATAAAAAGCTGATCTTTTTTACAACAGAGCCATAGTAATTTAATTTCTCTCTATGTTGAATCCAATAATTTATATGACTGAAATGTATCTTCTGGAAAGATATTTAGTTTTGACTCAGTGTCTTCAAGAGGGACTAACACATCATTTTCCTTGTTAGACAATTGCAGTGATCACTGAGTCATACTTTTAGTAAGATACACTTTTCTTCTACTTTGAAAACATCTGTCTCTTGAATCCAACACTTGACTCTTCTTATGAAATTATTATGTTAAAGTAGTCCTTTAAAACCAGCTATTTTTCTTCACCACATCCATTTTTATGTATCCTAGACAAGTTGCCCCTTCAGCTATCTGTGTAGTCTGAAGAGGCTATCAAAACTGACAGGAAGACATTACGGCTAAACTAAAGACCCCATTCCAGGTTTTGCATAAAGAGAAATGTTATTTGCAACCTGGTACTTTGGATGCCTCCTGTTGCAGGTCTCAAAAATGCAAATTCATAGAAAATTAAGCTATGCAGGACCTCCAGGGGACATCTCATCCTGTGACTCAGGGCAGAATCAACTAAGCTGATGTCATTCCTGCCAGATGCTTACCTAACCTGCTCTTAAAATCCTCCAGAGATGCCATAGCTTCCCTAGAAAATCTATTCCAGTGCTTCATTATCCTTTCCATTAGGGAATTTTCATAATATCTGATGTGAATTCTTCTTCACTGCAGATAAAGTCCATTACTTTTCATTCTTGAAGACAAAGAGAGGAGATTATTACTGTCCTCTTTGTCTCAGACTTTCCAGTATCTTAAGTTGGTCATTTCTTCAAACTTCTGTATACTAAACAATGATAGTTTGAATCTTCCCCCATAGATGATGGCTCCTTGAGATCTGCTCAGTCCCCTTCTTTTACTAGTGCACTAGGTAAAATCTTGCTAAGTCCAAATTGTTTAAACTTTAAATGTAGTCCTAGTGATACATGACTTTTCAGAAGGTGTTCATTCAGATAGTGACCACTGTTCTTCAAAATACAGAGCATGATCTCTTCAGAATGTTCATTTGTCTCTGCTGGAGCACATTTAAGTTCTCATATCACACCCATTACCAGTGTTACATACCCTTAGAGGTTTAAGATGATATAAAATGGAGTTCAAACCTGTCAGTCCAGCATTTCTTGGTTGTTGAAGTCTCATGTGATAGTAACCTTATTTTTTGGAAACATATTTTTCACATTTGAAAATGTCTGTCACAGTTTGGAGCATCTCACTAGATTACATCACAGTGGCATGCAACACACAGGAAATCTGAAAAATATGCTGCATTAAACTGCCCTTAAGGAAACTGTGGTATTCAAAATAGAATATGTTTTAAATCTTACTTGCCTGTTTGTACAACTGGCTTGTGCTACGTAAACCACATTAAAACTTAGAGGTTGTATGTAGTATCCAGGTATCCCCACGTTTTGGGCTAAGTTCACTCACATTGCTATGTACTCTATTCTGAGGTGAAAGGAGCTGGAGAAGTTGGTGTTTTAACCTGAGATAAGTTATTTGCCAGTTGTAGTTCTGCCTGATTGATAACGGAACTGGGATACAAAAGAATGAGACATTTATCATCTGAACTCAACTCAATTTAGAGAGACTTTATTGACAACAGAACTTCTCTAAGATATGCCAAGGAATGTTAATCACTGTGCTATCTATCAAGAGGAAAGGAATAGCTTAGTATAAAGAGTCCCTATTAGAGTGCAGATAAATATAAATTTAGATAAAACCAATGTACTTTGTTATATTCATCAGGGACCGCGCGCTTTCTGAAATTTTACTTATTGTTGCCAAGTGGTTGATTTGCTTATTTTAAGTCATAATTTTATCACATACCCCTCACTACAAAATAGTAAGAAGACACTGTGAATCTCACTTATTTCATACCTCAGCAGTATATAGCTATGTCCAGTTTGTCACCCTTTGTCCATTTAACCACTAAGGGGAAAGAAATAGGCAGCTTTCCTCTTTATTACCTCTCCTTACCCTTTTCTTCTCCTCCACTGCTTTCACCTGAACCCTCCCTCCATTTCCATAATGTGAATATGATTACAAGATGCTTTTGGCAGCACTATAGTATATCACATTTCTTTGAGGCAGACTCTCCCGCACGGTGACAAGCCTGAAGCTGTTCTGATCTGTTTCAGGACCCTAAATTATTATAATGTGAACAGGAAAAGTAAAAATAACACACAAATAAAAATGCCCCAAAAATATAAAGGTTAATATTCTTTTATTCTTTTCTTTTGAAACTAACACATTGAGCCGGTTGGGTTAGTTTCAATTGTTTTATGTTTCTCATTCTTTAGGAGAGAAGTGGATTGTGGCCAGGTTTTCCTATCATGGCCCATCTGTGTTATGTGCTAGGGAGACAAAGGAAAAGATTAAAGATGTTACTGTGTAAAATGCTTTATATTTTGGAGGTGGGGAGTGGAGGAACTGGGGAAGATAGAAAATTACTTCCAGTTGAAGATTTTACTTAAAAATGATTATCATCTTTTGTTGGTTTCAGTTGTCTGGGGAGTTCTAGATGAATGATGCCACAAATTGCTGATCAGATGTGTCAGAATTAATTTCTGCTTTCCACAATTTTTTTTTTATAAAGCTTGCTCTGGTTGAACTTTGGGCTTCTTTCCTTTGGAAATAAATTTAAAAATGACTTGACATGAAGGTGTAAGTGTGGAAAAATGGAGAATAAATGTTAGCTTAGTACTAAATCTGGATGTACTAGAAAATAGAATTCCACTCATCAAAAGAAAAGCCTGACCAATGTGTCAATCCATCATTTTCCCAAATGGTCCAGAGTCTTTAAATGCAAATTAACTGCCCAAAGTTATATTAAAAAGATATTGTTCAGGTTGTAATGTCAAATACTCAAGTGTTTGGAAATTGCTTGTCCATGCAATGTGAATTAAAATGTCATGTGCACATGACACAGTCACTAATTGCAAGGTCCAACATGTTTTGTTTCAGTGGGACCCTTGCCCACTGAATGGATGTTACTGACCTAGGGAAGAGTTATTCATTATCATTCAGAACATGAAGTCAGAATTATTAATTTCCTCATGGTATTTTCTGTCCATGACTTTAAAATCTGGGGCTTCATATGTCCAAACTTCAGGAGGGTTAATCATCTTCCTCATACCCTTTCAGGTACTGGGCAGCAATATCACGAAAGCTTTGAGGCACTGAGGTAAAACATTGTATGCCAAAATTCAGGTGCCCCATTTGAGATAATCTGTGTCTGATTTATTGCAAAATTCTGCTTTGTATATTACAGTATATGTTCAAAAAACAAGCTTTGTTTTTGTTCTTGAGATTTCTGAGTCCTCAGCAGTTACAAAAAATTTTTTTAATCATTTTTGTTTCTTCAAGTGAACAAAATCACACACCTGATATACAAAGCTCTCTTCCATGCCAGATTTCAAATTTCTTAAATAAAAAAAAAGAAATCATTGTATTACTGAAATAGAGTTGACAGTTATTCTTTCCACTTCTTTTGTTTTCTAGAATTGCTAACCACGTTAGCTGAAAATTAAATGAAGTTTGTGATGAACACCTATTACATAGAAAAAGCAACTAAAACTATTAAACTGTAGTTGAGGGCCATTGAACTTAAAATGAGAAATACGGGGCAAGTTTCTTAATAGGCAGTGTCACCAGTCACACAACTGTTCAGAGTGTAACCCAGAGCTGACTCTGACAATGCATACAGCCCCTTTGAGTTTGCTTAGTTTTCATTACTGTTTTAGTTTGGATAATTCTGTGACTCCACCACTGCTGTATATTCTAAAAATAATGCATTGACCTGATTATCCATGTAATTATAGCACTTTACTTAAATGGAAAAGTGTCAACCATGCTTAGCCCTTGAGAAAACTGGGACACATATGAGCTAGAATGAATCCGTGACTGGGGCAAGATGAGAATTTATATCAGATTGCCCAGCTGTCACCCTTTTACTTGCACAGCTACCTCCTCCAGCAGCATCAAATGTGTCAAGGTTTTGTGTTCACATCTGTATTCCAAAATGCCCCTTTGGGAATATATATGGCCAACTATATGGCTTGTGGATTAATTTCTGGTCGTTGCTTTTGGGATAAAAAACACCAGGTTGATTATCCTGACCCGAGACACCACATTTTATGGTGGTACATTATTGGAGATTAAGAAGATGTTAAAGAGGACACTGAGTGTTTTCAATAAGCCTTGATGTAGGAGGTCCTGAAGCTGGTGATATGTGGTCTGTGATATAAGGAATACCGGTTCTGAGGTTTGGAGAATTTAAAAAGTTTTTCCTGACAGTTCCTGCTGGGTTAGCTGAAAAGTAACAAATAAATTATTTCTTGTAAGTTTAATCCTCAATATCATATCTAGGACTGGAAGGAAATTTTGCAGGGCATGGAGAAACTGAAGGCTTGATTCATCCTGAAAAAAATGAAGTGTAGAGAAGATGACTGAAGAGAAACTTTACCAAAACTCATGTATTTAAGCATGTGTTCATAATCATCAGCATGATTAGAGGTACAGATGACACTGGAACTACTCACAAGCATAAAGCTAGAACAATGCTTAAGCATTTGAGAGTATAAGACATTCTGCACGAGACCAGAAGTTATGGTAAAACAGAAAAAATTAGATCGACCAAGTGACTTTACGGTGTGAATGGCAGGCATTTCAGAATGCAAAACAAGATAAGGAAGTTTTGAACTATTTATACAAATGCTTATTATTTAATAGAAAGTGGATTTGTTTCTAAAGGTTTCATTTTGCTTCCACACTTAAAAATGTTAAGAGTAACTACATTTAACTCAGCAAGGTATTCCTAATAGGTTTTCTTTTTTATTCTGTTAATTTTAGTGAGAAAACTCCCTTCATAATTATCTTAATTCCTTTTTGATATAATAAGGGGACAATTACTATCACTGGCAACATTTCCAGTTAAAATATCTCAGATATAATATCAGTTTTCTCTGAAACTCTAGATATTTCAAAAGTAAATATCCTTATTTCCAAGCCCCTCCATCTTCATTTTCACTACTTCAACAGAATGCTTTTAATAATGGCCTCAGTACAGTTGAAAAGTCAATTTCCTGAGTCTCAGAAATGTTGTGATGGAAAATTAGTCTTTCCTTTTGGGTTTCAAAAGAACTTAACCATTGATCTGTAGTATATTTAAACATGATGAATTCAGTTTTAATGTCAGAAGCTTGCATACATGAGTTGTCTTCTAACAGTGACTGAAGAGCCCAATAGGTGTATCTGAGCTATCTGGCATGTGAAACTCTTGAAAGCTACAGCTCAGGACTTGCAGTTAAACAATCATCTACATGAGCTGGAAGAATATACCCTTTGGGTGTTAGTAGTGCAACTTTGCACTTCTATTGGCCGTCCACTTCCAGTTTGCTGCAGCTTTATCTCTTCCATTAGCTGTCTCCAGCTCCTTTGTAGCAGCATTGGTACTGTCCACATTTCTGCCCCCAGAAGAGGTTGCCTTTTGTTTTCTACTATGAGCTGGAAGTGTGGGAAAGCCAAAAGTGCTCTCTGAGCTGCGATGAATCAGGGTTGGTATGAGTCTTAGGAGGCACAGCCTTTCTGGCTGTATGTACGGAAGGTGGAGAAATTAGTCCGGTACTAAAGTTCAGATGGTGTTGTGTAGTTTGTGTGCATACACTTAAACTTGCTAACCTTCCCCCAAAACAGAGTGGCTGCATCCAGAATTCCTATTGTTGGCTATGCTAATCTCCAAACCATGCTGGTGTGATGTCTGAGGGAATCTTAGCTGGCATGGACCAAAAATCTGCCAGGGACTGCTGCCTGTGGTTAGAGGTATAGAAGAAATATGTGTCAGTCCTCTGGGCCATGCACTGGCCATGTTGATTTTACTGATGTAGATAATACCTCTGTGGCTCGGCCTACGTTGTGAAATTGGAGCATTCAGCACTGTCCTTACAAGGCCTAAGGAGACAATATTACCCGTCCCTACCATGCAACCGATGGAAAGACAGGGCAGTGGGACCTAATATCCTTCACATAGGCCCTAGGATGACCTCTGATCTCAGTCAGGCATGCTTAATCTTTTACGTCATGATAAAATGACTATTGTCTAAAGAGGATGAGCACGTACAGCTCCATAGACTTTACCTGCACTAGTGAAAAATCAAGACCTGCAGTACCTAACTTTTGTTGCCTTAATTTTAAACCCATTTACCACCATGCCTTGCTGTGAAGAATTCGTAAAACTGAAGGTTCCTCTGAAGATCTCCTTTAAAGGCTTGTGTCTCATACCAAGTTGATAATAATGCAACTCCACGAATAGAACTTTGTTCATGTTCCTTATTGAGTGTGGGCTGCTGGCTGGAGGGGAGCGCTTTTTGGTGCTGGGTAACCATTTAGCATAATGGCCTTTATGAATTTCACTGGTATGTACTGTAATAACATTAATCATGATGAACTCATTTGGCACTAATAGGAATGTCATATGTACTTGTATAAGAATATTCACTGTAGTTCATCATTAATTAACTAGGCTATTATTTTAAAGTGTTACCAGACATGGTATGTAAAAATGGTTTACTTTGCAATCTCCTAGTGTTGAAATCATGTAGGCTTTTTTGCTATGGTTTATGTCAGAGAAAATCACAACAGAAAGAGCAAAGAATCCAAGACTAAGATAATACATTTCAGCTGTATAACCTTTGGAAATATAAAAAAGTAAGACTTGCCATATAGGCAAAGTACTATGAATGTAGTGGCCTATCTATTCTGGTATCCTGTTTCTCAACATGCCCTGTGCCAGATACTTCAGATATATAAGAGAAAGAACACAAATGGGGAATTATATTCTGAAAACCAGAATTTTAGTATATCTTTGCTGTAAGTATGAAGCTTACCTGGTAGTCTTCTGTAAGGGTCGCTCATTATTATTTGAACATCCAAATAAATAATACCAGCTGTTTCTTATTTATCCATTAGTTTCCCATCATGTTTAAAGAATTCTAGAGAAAACAATTCTGATTTAGGTAGAGTGGAAATAAAGGAATAAGGCTGGAGGAAACTTCTGGCTCTTCATGTCGCATCCCCTGATAGTCTAGACAACCTTTTTTAAGTGGATCAGGATTCATCCTGAAATAAACTGTGTTTCTTGCTACTGGAAGATGGTTGCAAAACCCTAATCCAGTTACAAACCTTCTACATGCCAAATGTAATGTATTTACTGCTAATTATTTCTTGTGCTAACCCTGACTTTCAGGTTAAATAGTACTTATTCCTCTCTGTGTTTACTCTTTGGATATATTTATGGAGCAGGCTACTCAGACTTTATTTGATAGACTAAACAAATTAAGTCTTTTAATTTCCTCTCATAAGACAAGTTCTCCTTTTCCTCTTAATGTCCTAATGACTCCCCTTTCCTTTCTTCTGCAGTCATAAGTCACCTGTCAAGAACTAAAACTGTGTTTTTTGGGTCAGTGGAACTGTAGACAGTACACTAAATGTCATGATGCTGCTTTTGACAATAGTGTTTATGTTTCCCTATCCTTGCATGAAATACTTCTTATACATCCTAGGTATTTAATATTGCCATTTAACAATTCATCCAGATCTTTCTCATCTTAATCATTTCCAGGCAATGGGCCTATAACTTCAAGCAAGTGATTTTTGTTACACAACTCTAATAGCAATAGGCATAATGATGGCTTTAAGTTATTTCTAGGGACTAGAAACTGTGATCTAGGTTCTACAAGGTTTTTAAAGTTAATGAAGAGAAGCTGCAGCTTCCCAGGACAATTCAGAATCTCCATTCAGACAGTTAACCTGAGCATCCCAAGAGTAGCGCTGTTGTCCACGCGTGACTTAATATTGCTAACTTTCATCCTTTTTCTGCTATTCCTCAGAATCACTTTCAGTAATTAATGAGTATGGGAAATAAAATAGGTGTCAAGACTTATCCTTGAGGTTGCTCAGTGGAAGTGGAAGAATAAGAATGACAGCTCCCCCTTAACTCCCTGTTATAAACTTCTTTTCAGCTAAACAAGTACCAACCTAAAAATTACTGCAATCTTTATTGTCTCCATTGTAACTAGTAATCCCCAGTATGGTTCTATTTCTTGTGAAATCTAAATAGGTTAGCTCACAAGATTTCCCTTAGCCACACATGATTTGTTTGATAACCAAAGAGATGAGAATTATCTGTAATAACCTGCTTCAGATAGATCCACATGCATTTCATACTGTCCTTCAGCTTCTGTTCAATGCCTTCACATACTCTTTTCTTCATATTTAATCTTTGTTGTGATACAGTTTTTAGAGAGGTACGATATTGACTGAGAAATGCAAAGGAATCCATTCACTTAATGGTTTGATTGGTCTGCATTTGTTGTAGCTTTAACCAGCCTCAACTCTGTTGCTGAAATCTCATTGATCTCTTTAATTTCCAGGAAAACATTGGCACAACCGCTTTGCATTAAGTACCAAAGCCCTGTAGAGTTACGTGATGTTATGAAATGAAAATTCCGCCATACTGAACTGATGACTTATTCTAATAAAAGAACCTTTTCTCATAGAACAGTTTTTTACCATTGTAGATTCTTTAATAGGGAAGAGAACTGCAAGCACATAGCCTGATAACAGTTACCAAAAAAATCCTTCAGAACAAAAGGATGTCCAAGGACGGAGAGACTAAAGGTGTTTTTAATCTCAAATGCTCTGCTTTTTTTCTGCACTTGCATAGAAATTTATCATTTTTCTAATTTTCTTTTTCATAGATCTAATTGAAAAGCCAGAAGCACAGCGTTTAAACTGCCCTTTATTTGAATTAATAAATTACAATGATATCTATACATGTGGAAAATTCCTTTGGAACAGCCATTTTCTTACTTCTATCGGTTTCCTGGAATAAAAAGAGAAACCGAGCTCGTTTTTTCTCATTCCACATTCACTACTGATTCTACAGAATCAACAAACTGCAGCTAAATGTAAAGCTAAAATTGTTTCTTCAGATTTATGCATTAAGTAAAAGGATTGTTTATCCCTATAAAGCAGGTTGTCTTGATATAAACAATCTCCAACAAATTAGTATACTAATACATGAAGTAAAGCAAGACAATTCAGCAGCCAATGAGTACTAATTGAAGATGAAGGTGCGTTGTTGTGTGTTCCCAAATTTGCTTCAGGTCAAGGGGAGCATAAATTCCAAACTAGGATTGCTGTAGCTTGTGGCCACTCCTCAGTGTCTTATCACTTATCACCGCTATCACTTCAGCTTTCATGCAAGCACGGCTCCCATCTTCAACTAGAGCGTAACTGTTAGCGTTTTCCAAGGGGATCTAAAGGATTCATTCCCTAAAGTGATAATTTGAAGGAATATTGTTCCTCTGATACCTTTCAAGAGGACAAAATGATGTAGGTGTAAGGGCATTATGGTAAAGATTGTGTGTGTGTCTGTGGGAAAGATGAGATTATCTACTGTAAGATCTGGAAATGAGAACGGTTGTCTGAACCTGGTTTGACACATGCACAATTCACCTTTCTTGACTCATGCTTTGTCCAGTATCTGCAGAAGTAGTTCCTGTCCGATTTTCCTTTCTGTGGGAGAGAGGCTAACCTCCTACTTAACCCTGCTTACTATGCTACTGTGTAGTTTTAATTAGTTGATCCTCAAGTAGTTTGCTATGAATAGTGTCATTGTATTATAACAAGACCACGCTGTTAATCAATTCACTGTGGTTTATAAAAGAGATGGGAGGATTCAGGCATGCCCCATCGAATTTGGTAAGAAAAGAAATTCATTGTGTTTAACATTTTCATTTATATCTTTATGTGGCTTCATCTTTATTGCATCATTACTTCTTCCGTCTTTCTTTTCTCTTGATATCAGTGGGAGAAAGAGAGGCTTGGGATAGGGGAAGTGAACTTTCAGAGATTTATGGACATTACAGCCAGGAGGAACCTTTTCTCTGACCACAATAAATTAGGTCATAAAACTCTTTCAGGGTGGTCCCACCACCAAGTGCTGGAATCCATAGCTGAACTCAACAATCTGTCTGAGGAAGATGTCCAGCCCAGATGTGTCATGGTGAGGACATGATTTTCTCTGTTAAGGACAGTCAAAGTCATCCTGCTGCATATTAGCACTACCTTTACTGTCTGTGTATATCTAGTTGCAACCAGATGTGTTGTTTAAAACCCAGAAACTCCATTTGTGTTGGTGTCAATACTAGAATTCTATCTACTGAAAGATTATGTGTAACATACCTCATTGTAAATGAGTAGCATAACTCCTTGTTGAGCTTTTGTATCTTTTTAATAGACATGGACTTTCCAGACCCCTAAAAGCTCTCACAGCTTTTCTTCCATACAACATTTTCTAAACTTTATTTTCTACATCTTTATCGAAGTTCTTGGGATGGTGTCACCCAGACTTTATGAGCTTTTCTTCCATGTCCCCCCTGTTTATATCTCAAAAGATTCCATTGTCTTTCCATTCTTTTATTCCCACTGTCAGGAAAAAAATACATATTCTGTTCCTTAGATGCTTTAATCATATTAAAATAATACAATCTGCAAAATGAAGACATTCAGCTTGGATTCATTCCGTCTAACTTTAGGCACCAGACCAACTTGCCTTGGGGTTCATACTCCTCAGCTCCCTATACAGGCAATAAGTATGTCTGTCTGTATCTGTTGGTTATAGATGAAAAATAGGCTCCAATTTAGATGTCTCACTTTAATGTTCAAATGATGCAAGATGAAGCAGAAGAATAATCTATAATCCTAGTTTCCATGACAAAAAACAGCCTCCTGGGCAGGATGTACTGACCTTTCCTGGAAACTCAGCCTAATCTCATTTCTTTACCTTTCCTGTAAACTAATGTGATCCACCAGCATATTCACAAGGCCAAGTGAATTTGGTGTGGGATACAAGAGGAAAATATTGATTTTTAAAAAGAGCTTTTAACATTTAGCATAAACTCTTTTATAAATTAGAACATTTTAAGATCAGCTAGGAATGACAAGGGAGAGTGGGAAGAGGAAATCACTGAGAGGTATTGGAATGATACAGTAGTGCAGGACCACATATTAGTGTTTGACTATTTGAACCAAATAAAGTCCATCATGTTACCTAGCAGAGTGCTGTAATGAAATGTAAAATGAAATGCAAAAATAAAAGAGAAAATGCCAATGTGTTTGTCATTAAATCTCTTTGAGAGCTATAATCCATCCTTGACTTTTCCTTTGTTACATTTTCCTTTTGTGGATACAGTGCCAGAAAAAACAGAGCTGTGCAGGCTGAAAAGGAGGATAACAAATAGTTCTTGGGTGAGATGGATGAGAGGTGGCAGGATGGGGCTTCACTTGGAAAAGATCCTACAAATGGATGTCCAACTTTCACACTCGGTGTGAAGGACACAATTTCTACAGTGACATTTCTTCCACCGAAGTTGGCATAGACTGAAGACAGTTCTGGACTGTTACTCCACTTGTGCAAAACACTAAAAAGGACGGTGTTTTCACACTTGTTTGCAAACTGCTTGTGACATCTGTTTCCTTCTAAAATCTCTCTGGGAGAGGAAGATAGCAGGAAGATCGTTCTGTAGTTAGGGCTCTGATTTAAGACTTGGCATGCAAATTTGACATGCTCTAGGCAGGTGATGTGGATTATGCTTTTCAAGGTAACAGGATTATTTAGAAGGCTGACCTGTAACTGAAGTTTAAAGTTGCCCAGATTACTTGTGACATGTGGGCAAGGTCCCCGACTTCCTGCACACAAAGCTTGGTGTGGTCTCCCACAGCCATTGCCCACAGCATTCTTCTAGAGAAGTTGGCAGCTCATGGCATAGGCAAATGTACTCTTTGTTGGGTTAAGAACTGGCTGGCTGGGCCCAGAGAGTTGTGGTGAATGGAACTAAATCCAGTTGGCAGCCGGTCACCAGTGGAGTTCCCCAGGGCTCAGTTTTGGGGCCAGTCTTGCTCAACATCTTTATCAACAATCTAGATGAGGGGATTGAGTGTTTCCTCATCAGGTTCGCAGATGACAGCAAATTGGGAGGGAGTGTCAATCTGCTTTAGGGTAGGAAGGCTCTGTGGAGGGATCTGGACGGGTTGAACTGGTGGGCCAAGGCCAATGGTATGAGGTTTAACAAGGCCAAGTGACAGGACTTTATTCACAACAACCCCAGGCAATACTACAGGCTTGAGGAACAGTCTGGAAAGCTGCCAGGCAGAAAAGGACCTGGGGGTGCTGATTGACACTTGCCTGAATATGAGCCAGCCGTGTGCCCAGGTGGCCAAGAAGGCCAAGGGCATCCTGGCCTGTGTCAGAAATGGTGTGTCCAGCAGAGAAGGGAAGTAATCGTGCCCCTGTACTCGGCACTGATGAGGCCACACCTCGGGTACTGTGTTCAGTTCTGGGCCCCTCACCACAAGAAAGACATTGAGTTGCTGGAGTGATTTCGCAGACGGGCAACCAAGCTGGTGAAGGGTCTGGAGCACAAGTCCTGTGAAAGCAGCTGAGGGGAATTGGTATTGTTTACTTTGGAGAAGAGGAGGCTGAGGGGAGACCTTATTGCTCTCTACAACTACATGAAAGGAGGTTGTAGTGAGGTGGGTATTGGTCTCAGGTGTACATTTTTGTTGGCAATAGGTGGTGAATCTGAAAATTACAGTGTAAGTACACATAGTGCATTGTCTTATGTCAGCACTGCGCAGCACTGCATCCGTGAAGCATGGTGCTGTGTAAAATATTGATATACTTTTATCCTGAGTGCCTCAGAACTTCTTACAGAGAATGTATCATTAAGGTACAACTAGTTTTCCTCCTGAAGATCATAAAAACCCCAGGGAAACTGCTCATTTTTTAGTGTGAGATTCAGGAGCTTTATGATGTTTCATTTCTTAGAAATTGCTGTATCCAATAAGGTCACATAAGGTCCTGAATTTGGACTTTCCTTGGATATCTCTTTACTAATAAAGTATACCAGGAACTTGCCCTACACACTGGAACTTTATCATTTATAGAGTTACTCAGAGCAGTCTGTGACATGCTTTCAGCCCACACCAATGAGCACTATCCTGAGCAATTCCCAGGCATTTCAGGAATTAGGACAGGATTATTACCAGCAGACAGTCTAGTTGTAGCTATCCTGATTTGGAGGGCAGGAGTTTTGGAGAAGGTGGATATGGAACAGCCCATGCCAGTTGGCCCCTGAGCTAGAAAACCGTCCAGGGTACATTTAATGTATAAAATGTTACAGATGCAGCCTGAAGGTCTAAGATCTTGCATGTTGTGCAAGCATTACAAATACTTGTTTTCCTTTCTGTCAGGGTAGACATTTTTTCTAACATACTATCAGACCTACAGTTTCTTAACTCCTATTTAAATGGTATCTGTATTTGTATCTATCTGTCTGTCAATCTATCTCTATCTGTATACATATTTTTCAAAATATATATATACACATATTGTTTTTTTTCTACCTGAGAAGTAAATGCTTGGGCTAACAGATTTTCCCTGTTGGATTGTATTGACCAGTAACTGACTAATTTTCTGTGAGACTGTACCAAAATCTAGTTCAGAAGCAATTTGGTAAGCAGTCTATGGGGTTGATTTCCTACATTTACATGTCACTTCACTCTCTGAAGTGCTATCATCAGCAAAAGAAGACCAGATAAAATAATCAGATTCTTTGTAAAGTCTGCAAATACTACTACTCCTATCTAGAAACCCAGAGGGAGAAAAATAAGTTTCTGTGCCTTTCCCAACCAATGCTCTCCATCACAAAAGCACTGTCTGATACATAACATGAAGAAGATGAAACCCTTTGTGTGTAGATCATCACAAACCTCTCTTTGACAACAGTAATTCTCTGCTTTTCTGGTCTTCACACAAATGGCTCTTTGGTTAGTGTTATTTTCATGACTCCTTTCTCCTGCTTCCTTTTCCCAGGATGATGATTTTGTGGTCTCAGAACTCTGGGGGGACTTCTAGGCTTCTTTCATTATCACTCTTCCCAAACTCGAGGCAGAATCAGTGATGCAAATAGTCCTAAGGGGAGCAGTGATGAGGGGAAGGAGGTCAGAAACACACAGATGTGGCTGTTTCGTTCACCAGCAAGTGGCACAGGGCTGCAGACTTGTGAGCGATTTACACCTGATGTAGACCTGTGACAGATTTACACCTGATACAAACCTGTGACAAATTTATACATGTTTAAGTTCAGTGGCAAAAGGGCTGCCTGAAAGAAAAGCAGTGGGGGAATAAAACACTTCACTGTTTGAGTACCACTGTTTTTTCATGTGCTTATCTTACCTGAATTTACCACCGTCTCCTTCTCCTCTTTATCACAACTATTGCCACATAAACGACTTTTTTTTCCTAATTTTCCCTTCATTGTAGCCCCAGGAGCTTTTATTTTCACTGGATATTTTACTATTTTCATCTTAGCTCAGGCAAGCAGCTTTCTTGTGTATTTTCATATGGAGTTTCTGGTGAAGGCAGTGAGGGATATAGCCTGCACACATACAGGGCACACATTGCCTCTCTCTGTTATGGTTCTGTTGTTACCAACACCAATTTGTCACATCTCCCAAGTGACTTGCTTTCACTGCAGTGCTCCCAATTCCCTTGACATGCTTCTGCTTCAAGAAAATGTCCTTATATAGGGGCTCAACTCATGGATATTCAACAGAAGGACTTCCCTTTCTTTCTGTTGTCTCCCCATATTTGTTAAAACATACAGTATAGTTTTCCCTCAGTAAAGAAATAGCCTTTCTCCCTAGTTGCTTTTCAGCAATAGCCCCGCAGTGCGAATTAAGATTGAACAGGCAGATGGACCATACTGCTGTCATGCAGCTGAACCAAACGTGATGCATATGCCCCACAAGGCACAGATGTTTCTATTCTTCCAAAATAGACTGATAATTGGATTCTTATTTTTTCCAGAGGCTTTATTAAAACTATTACTAATAAAGCATTGGTATGACTGGACTAATACAACAGAAAAGAAATAATCCATCTCTCCAAACTACAGATGTGCTAGTTTGTGCACATATATATTTTGTTAGCAAATGGAAATGTCCACAAGGAGCTCTTTTTTTTTTTTTCTTTTTTTTTTTTTTTTCTTTCAGCTCTTTCCCTCTTACTAATCAGATGCAGTCAAAAAAATCTCAATCAAGATTACTCATCCTATATTACCCCACCCTCATGCCACTGTGACAGACTCTCCTGGCTCAGGAATGTGGCTGCATCCCATGGTTGTGGTGTGGGGAGGAGCAAAGCCCTGTGCACACTGCTGTGAAGCAGCACGCAGAGCTGCTGCACTTACCAAAGAAAGTGTGTTAGACAGTGTTCCACATGTTCAAATGGGAAATAATAATTATTATTATTAATCATTGTTTCAAAAGTTACTTGCTAGTGTTGGGTGGAGGCTCAATTTGTTGCAGCTCTGTATTATCCTTGATTTAGATTTCATAGGATTGTCATGTGCCTTTGCTAGCACACATTATTGGCTCCTTAATGTTTTATAACATGGTAGTTATTAATGGAAGACAAGTTTGGGGGTATTAGGATAAAAAGCTGTATAAACTTAAATTGCAAAGTTATCCTGGTTTCTTTATTGCCACATCACCATAGAATTTGACATTGTTGTGAAACTTTTAGGATTTCACTCATGGCATCTCTACAGCTTGGTGCAAAAGTTACTGGAGTGATGTTGGAATACAGACAGATCCTCCCATAGCCTCATTTTCCTTGGAAACTCATGTAAAAATCATTGTGAATTCACTACTCAGATTTGGAGATTAAGAAGAAGAAGAATAAATTTTCTCAGTGCATTTCAGCACACACTTCCAGACGTGTTGGGATTTCTTTCGTAAGCTCTATTGGCAGAGATTTAAATTGTTGCTGTCTAAGATTTTTCTCACCTCTACCCAGGGCTAGCTGGTTGTTCTCCATTTACTTGTCTGGTCACCTGTTCGTAAATAAGCACTCTTTGTCTCAGGGTGCTCGCTTTAAGTTTGTATTTAGGGTAAAAAATGAAACACAGCTATACACAATCCTTAGATATCACCATCCTCCTTTTACTCAGAACTGAGGACGAGTTCTGCCTTGTACTTACACATACGCCTGTGTTTAAGAGCGCAAATAGTTCTGCTGACTTCATTCAGCTACTCATATGGTTAATGTTATGCATGTGCCCAGGAGCCTTGCTGATTTGTGGGCTAAGGTCACATCTATTAAAGTGCATAACAAAACACTAAAACCTCTCCTACTTATCCAAACTCTGTTAATCTAAACTACTTTCATGTCTCTGTTCCATTTGGCTAATCAAGGTTTCAGTAGAGTTGCTCTGTAAGGATAAATACCAAAAATTGGTTGAAGTCTGCCCTCGACAAAGTACTTCTGGCTCCCAGTGCCTTTAATGAGAGCCTTGAGTGTGTATTGGAGGTTGGAATTTGGCTCAAATGGAAGGTGGATTTTTCAAATCTTCTGTGAAGTGCTTCACAAAATAAGAGGTTTCAGTTTTTATACCCACACATGATATTATACTTACAGTTACCTTTGGCTGAACGATTCTTGGAATTTCTTGCTATCACATCCAAAAAAATGACACATTGAATTGCATATCAGCTGCATATATAAGCAAAGATTGTACTGTAAGACAACATAGGATTGTCAAGGTTTGTATTGAAAATGCTGCTTGGATTATTCCTTGTGTCTCAATTTCAGTTCAGTTTTTTTTCTTAGACTGCTTTTTTTTTTGGTAGATTTGGGTTTTTTTACATGTTCATTTGCTTTTTAGTAACCTTGGGGATATGAGCATCTCTAACTTTCTAGATCTTCTCTAGTCTGCTGTGGAAAAAAAGGAAAGACAGCCAGTTGTTTAAGAAGTAATAGAAGCTTCAGGGTTCATGTAAAGGAATGATATTTCATTGACAATGGAAGCTTGATAGATATTTACAGATCATAGAAAAATACATTAACTCTTGAACTACAAGAAAAACATCAGTTAAAATATATTAATTCTGCTGATAATTTACAAGCAAGGTGTACTCAGATGTGAGACTACTTTGAGAAGATGTTGAGAGTGAGAAAAAAAAATCTTGTACTTGTGATTCAAAAGCATCTCTGTGCATTCAGTAGCTGAATATATTTTCAGTAGTCATAGTCTAGATCTATGGCAGCTGAAATAGTGTTAATAGATAGGGCCTCAGTCCTGCAAAGCATCATGTAAACCATTTCTTAGAAAATAAATTTCTAGTAATTTCTAGGATAAATGGAGTGAATTGCTCTCTGAACAGATTTATCTCTTCATGTGGACTTCAGAAGGGAGATCAGTGGATAGTTTAGTCTAGGCACATAACTACAGGGTTTAAAATTAATGGGGTAAATCTCAGCCAAAGGTGTCTGGATGTGTGCTGATGTTGTTTTCAAGAGATGAGTGTCTTCAACACCCAAAGGAGAAATACCCAGTTAATTATTGCTACTGAAATCAGAGGGAGTTAGGTGCTCCTTTCAAAGGTGTTAAGTCACTTAGAACATCCTTCAAACTGCCCAAGCTTGGGAAGTAGGTGGACATTAGACACCTAAATCTCATTGTTTCAGTCCTTGTACAGCCATTATGCCTGAGACTCTTCTCTAGCACTGTTCCCTGGCACGGGATGACCACATTCAGACCAGTAAACCATTTTACTCTACAGGATCGATCTATAGGAGTGGTCACATAGGATCAATAGCTGTACTTGCCCCTATCCCACCAATGGAGGTCTTGCAGTCTTTGCTGTTTCTTGACCCACCTTTGAGAGAGGTGTGAGACCACTTTCACCACTGTTTCCCCTATATCAGGCACTCTTTGAGGAAGGAGGTAACTATTCTGCAGTTTTGAACGGAGGACTGTCACTCAGCTACGCCCCTGTCTCCATCTCTTCCCCACATGCAACAAGGTAAGATCCATGCATGGAGATAAGTTCCAGCATTGCATGAATGAGTCCTTCTGAGATTCCAGAGAAACTTCATTATCTCTGATGAACCTCAGTTCCTAACTTAACTCTTTCTGAGTCAGCAGTCTGCTTTTTCAGTCCAGTGGGTGTTGATGTTAACTGCCCTAAATGTGTAGCTTGGCTACAAGTCTAAAAAGTTTTTGAAAACAGCACCTAATATTTTCAAGGACTCAGACAAGACAGGATTGCTACCAGGTTCCTGTGTTTGATGACTGCTTAAGATTTTACAAATTGAAATAATTTAAAGAACTGTAGAGTTTCAGTCTCTTTGCCTTTGAGTTGCTCTGCTAATTTCTCAGTGAGATAGTGTTTCATTTCTCAGTAGAACTATGCCTTGATCTCATGATATGATCTGGCTTCACAGGAAGAATTATTTTTCAGATTTGACTTTTTTTTATGAGTCCAGGGTCCCAGAGGGATTTAATCTTCTAATTTTCAATTCAAGCTAAGTGTGTAAATTCTTTTGGTAATCTGGGCAAGAATCAGTGTTTAGTTGGTTTTGTGGTAAGCTCTCATAATGCTGTTATTTGTATCACAAATATTCAGGAAGAATATTCGCTTGTTTTAGTAGATGCTTAATGTGAGAGGCATTTTATTGCTGGAAAAAGTTTCTTATTTATCACAGATTTTGGGTTAGAATCAACCAAAACCTAACAATGTGTATTTATAGTTGACACTTAAAGCACAAATACATCCTTTTTCAGCGAAGGTAAAAGTTATTCATTCATTTAGTGGACAGAATTTTTTGACTTTGGAAAGATATTAAGACAATAATTTTATAGATTTACTTTTTGCGTTCAATACTAGCACAACCTTCTTCCCCTTCCAAATTCTTCCTGTCATCATAGCAATTCAGTGCTGCTGATTTAGTGAATAAGATTGAGGGAGACAAGCAATCCAGCATGTTCAGTTTGAACTCTGACCTTTCCTTTGCATTGTTGCACAACTTCTTGGTATTACTAATCAAAAAGCACTCTTCCTCCCCCTCTTTTCTCAAATGAGGAAAAACTAGGAATGTAGAGGGACAGGGTGGTTTTGGAAATGATCAGGAAAAGACACCTGTACATTCTTCTGGTTTGGCTTTGTGTTAAGCATTTCATATGGATCTGAAATCTGATATTATTTTCATTGTTTTTCAAATATCAAGATATGACTAAATTCTTTAAGATTCCTATTATGCTTAAACACTGGAACATGTCCAAGCACATGATTTCTCATATGCTGTCTTCATCAATACTGAGCTCTTGACATACGATTCATGATAAATTGAGATGGACAAGACATCAAGTGCATTTTAGTGCTACAACAGCTAAATTCACAGAGACTTCCAGTGTGGTTGTGCACATTGTGAAAGACCATAATACTTTTGCTAGAGCTGTGGTGTGTTTAATGCTTGCTAGTATTCCGTTAGTCATACAGTGGGAAAAAGTACAAAAATAACAAACTTGTTAGTCCACTAATTGCAGGCTTGTTAAGTGATATTCCATTTCTGGTGGGGTTTTTTTTTTTTCCTTCTGGTTTTTTTTTTTTTTTTTTTTGTTCCCCCCTCTGCATTGCTCTGATTAATGACTATTCAAAACAAGTACAAAAATGTCTTCTGTAGAAAAGAAAAATCACGTTGCACCTGAAAGATCTTTTCTTGGATAATACAAACTGTGCATTTGAATATGTAGCTATGGGACTGAAAACACCATTGATGCGCCCAATTTGATTTATTCATTCAAATGATACCCAGCTTTTGAGAAAATTATCAGCTGAGTTGTGACTTAGGTGTGCCCTGAATTTGGCCTTTCTTCTGCCCTGTCTTTATGACTGCAAATTAGATTTTTTATGTTCTTTTAGCCCAAGTGTTAGAGATGTGTAGTTGGGACATTTCACTTCCCTATGCTCTGTGATAGGAACTTGAAAGTCAGTGGAAAGTTTCCCATAGACTTTGAGGGCTTGTGGATAGACCTAACACAGTAGGAACTCTCAAAACTCTTGTTTCAGTGGAAATAAATAATTTTGGTTTGGTAGTTCATGAGAGAGGACTTCTGTGAAATCAGTTTTATTATCTTTTTGGTTCAGATATTTTTTTAAGATCCTTGAGGATTTTGATAGCAAGTACTTAAGAAGCAACATTTATTATTATTTGATATGGATACCTAACATGTAAAATAACAGAATTTTGAGTCAATCTATTTCAGTCATGACATTGCTTCAAAATGATTGTATTTCAAAAAGCATCCAGGAACACTGCTGAGCCTTCAGGGATCTCCTCAGCTAGACCATGGTTGCCTGTGAAGAAAGTATGTAAGAAATTATTAATTTGGAGCTTTTTGCTTCTGGGTTACCAGGTTAGATCCAGGTTTCAGTACATTGGGTGAAAGTAATTGCTACAGTTGTTTGTAATTTGAGTTCTTACAAATAAGACCTCATAAAAATTGACCATAGTTAAGTTGGAGAATATTTTGAGCACCCTTCATAGTATACTTTCTCCAGAGGACAGGAAAATGCCACCTCCCACACTGTGCAGACAACTCTGCCATACCTTGACTCTGTGGGCATCCCTGCTTAGGTGCACAATACCCCTCCAATTTCACCAAAAAGCAAGGATTTCACAAGTCAAAAATCTCAGGTGTTGCTACTTCAAAATAAAAGCTTTTTGCTTACTGTAATACTCAAGTCCTTTTCTGCAGAACAGACTCTGTTTTGGAGCAGAAGTCAAACCCCTTTGCAATTTTGTTTTCAAAAGATGCTTAATTATGACACTAAAATGAAATAGATGGATATAATAAAAAAAAAAAAAAAAGTCTTTCATGAGAATTTGGACTAAGACCTAGTCTGTGTTGTCAAGTTCTCTCTTCTTTGTTGACGGTTTCTGAGCCAATGATTGCAAGGTCTTTCTTGCAAATCATGGAAATTACACTTCACGTAACTGCTTTTATGTGCTTCCGAAATATAAGAAAGAACTAGAGGTTGATCATTGCCATGCAAATACATTATTACTCTTTGAAATTCATTCAACTGGTGTTGTGGAAAGGTGTAACACTGAGCAGTTGAAATTAAGAATAAGGCTAGCAGTCTCTTCCCAGCTATGCTGTTTGAGCACGCCTGCAGTCTAATGAGACATTTAGCCCTTGTAACTTTACCATTCCATGAAAAATGACTCACAGATGAAATTAATTAGTTTACCATGGAAGGATGCCATTTATGGACAGAAAATTTTATTTTATTTTATTTTATTTTATTTTATTTTATTTTATTTTATTTTATTTTTAATCTGGGAACAAATTTTTTATTCCTTTTTCAACTGCAATATACTACTATGAGGTTGTGACACCTCTAGCTTCTGTAAACCAGTAAGGTTCATTGATTTCAAGTCAATAGGCTATTTCCTTGAAAAAGTGATCATTAAAATTTATAATTAAAATTCTTAAAATTATGTCTGTGAAGACACAGAGTTATGTCCTCACACCTAACTTTAGGCACCTGGCTTTCTCATACCTCTTGGTAGGAGACAGTCATCTCAAGAGAGATGCCTAAATTTGCTTAGCTTTAATGCCTACCTCCATTGACTGTTGAATGATCAGGACAACCTTTACTACATGGAGACAGTGTGATGAGAGGAATCCCTCATACTGTGAGTAGAAAACAAAAGTATTGATGATAGAAAATACTGAAAGCTGTATTCTGCTTTAAATCAGAAACAATACCATTTTAACATTGAGTGGGTCTAATGAATCATCTCTTTCGTTGTAATTTTAAATGGTGCAGTTTTCTGCCTTCCCTTCTCTTTACCATGGGAACATCCAAGAAGATTTTATGACTAACTGAAGTGTTCTTTACAGTTTACCTTTCATTAGAACCCCTTAGTCTCTTAATTATTCATTTTAACTAGTTTATATCCACTTTTTATGTAGTTCCCCTTGCTATTTATATTTTAATGACCCTTTATTAGGCTTTTTGCACATGGTGTAGACTTTATATCCTTGCTTAACCAAAATGGCCTTTGTTGCCCTTTCCTGTGTTTAGATTATAACCAGGATGAATTTCACTTGTGGTCTCTCCAGCTGTTTTTTAAGTAGTTCCTACTTTTCTGCAGTAGATTCCCTTCACATTAGAAGATTCCAATCCAAATTCCATAGGGTATTTGCCTTCCATTTAAGTCAGCTTTTCTTTATGTTTCTCTTCCATGGGTCCTAGCTCATATGAATCCTACAAATGCAGTGTTATAATTAGAACTATGTGAACACAGAACTTCCATTTCTCAGAGGTTCCTGCAAACATTTGCTTTGGGTTTCATCCATATGAGCTCCCATTCCTTGATATTTTTTACTTCATACGTGAGCAACCCAAACATCACCGACCTCAAACTTAGCTGCAGTGATTCAGTGTTAGGAATCCCTAAAATAACAAACAAACAGAAAACCAAACGAATTTTGCTTCGTTTTGGGGCAAAATCCACAAAGTCTGAATGTCCACACTAGTAGTTACCTGTCCATAATGAAGCCTCAAACGTAGAAGATCAGTGCTTCACTTTTAAGATACAAACCACTGGCCCGCCTAACGGGTTCATGGCTTATTTTTTTTATTATGGAGTGGAGTACCTGGGAGCACCTTCCCACCCTGACAGACTGGGTGAGAGCTCCCCCTCCTGTTTTCATCTGTTTTAGACGGTGGCCTTCGTTGTGACCCCCCCTCATTTGGCCAGCCGCGTTTTTCTTACTATCAGACTCATCTCAGTATTCTCATTTTCCAGGTTAGATCCAGGGTAGCCTCGAGTTACCTTCCTTTCACAACAAGAAACTTATCCACCCTCTTGTTATTGCATAGTTTTTATTTCTGTCTCCGATTAAGGAGTAAACGCTCTTTATGGCGATAACCCAAATTGCCTAACACCAAACAACGCTGTCTTTCTTGAAATTGTCTTGCAGTTTAGAATGGGAACCTTACAAGATCTTCTCTTTCTATTTTAATTTGGTTCGTGTATTTGTTTCAAAAACAACAATGAAAAATGAAGAGAAATTTGAACTGTTTTATTTTATTTTTCATTTTAAGCCCCTTTGTAGGAAGAAAGAATGAAAAAAAGGCATATGAAGTGAAGGGAATGAGAATGTTTGCACTGAAATCCCTAAAATATGTGATGTTGTTTTTTAAGAAACAGAGGTGGTCATTTTACTATGGTCCTTCATTTTGATAGTTACATATGCACTGAAATTCTTATACCTCAAAATTTATTTACAATACGTTAGTTGCTTTTCAACAACAAATCTATTTCTTGAATCACTGAAATTGTGCTCTTTTTTTTTGCGAAGCAGACCAGCCATAAAGAAAACAAAAATTGCTCTGTTAATTGTATAATTACCAGTCTCTTTTTCTTACTGTGTGGACAGGCCTGCAGATGAAATGTCATCTCCTTGCTTCCGAGCTTGGCAATTTCTGTGAGTTACTGCCCAGCCACCCATCCTAGTTTGTGGTCACTGGATCTGGAACTGCTTAAAAAAGTTGGAATTGACTTCAAGCTTCATGTTGGTTTCTTTAGGAAGAGGGTAACAAAAGGGCAGGGGAGTTTTAATTTATCTAGTGAGTATTGTTGACATTTTTTCCTGTTAACAACATTAGGAAGTTGCTGACAGTTTGTTTTCTTTATTTTTTTTGCATTTCGCTTAGAATTCTTTGATGGGAACTGAGTTTTTTCATGCAGAATGAGAGCAAATTGCAAGTCACAACACAGTACAAGTAAAGGTGGAATTTTGCTTTCCAGACATGGCATTTTCTGGAAACCATAAAAATGAAGTAACAAATTACAGAACGGAGATAATAGCATTTTGGAAAGCCACATTAAATTGCAACAGTTGAAGGCAAATTCTTTGCAGCCGCTAACCCCAATTTGTGGACAGAGGGCCGAGAGGATTCTTAAAGATCTCTTTCTTAATTGACGCAACATTTTTTTTCTCGTTGGTCTGCGGATCTGCCAGTGTGAATAACGCGTGTCTTCCTCACGGGCTACAACTGTCTGGTTTGTTCAGCTTCAGGGAGTCAAGCGGTTGGTGTTCCTGGGTCGGACAGGTTGGAGATGGAGAGGCAGAGCCGGTGGGAGCCCACTGGAGGGCAATCTAGCACCGTCTATCTGACCTCCGGCAGCGCTTCTGCGTGACCCTTTCCAAAGAGGTTTGATCTGAACTCTAATAACAGTTTACATTTCCACGTCCGTACTAGAGCTGGGGTTCCATAAAGCGAGGCCAGCACTATATGTTTTCGCTCTCTCAAATATTACATCGTCTATTTATACTGTGTGTTTTTGTAGCCCATGATGTAATATGACAAAATTTCAGCCATGTGCATCACACATGCAAGCCCGGGTGCAGCTGGGTTGTGTAGCACGGCTGAGGTAATGTCAAGAAATTTCATATTATATTTAAAATGACACCTGTAAAAATAATCTTCAATTTGTAATTTAAATACTGTAATACTCAATTATGTGAACTGACAGGAAGTGTCCCAGTGGTTTTGGAAAATAACATTCTTTTATCCGTCGAACCTTTGATGCATTTTTGAACAGCCATAATGGAAGTTCAGATCATGACCTTCTGCTTTGAGAGAACAAAGTCAGGGAGGAATAAGATCTTCTCCTACAGCAAGGTGAAGTCCTCTCTCTGCATGTATTTTTTGCTTTCTCAGGATGAAATGACAGACGTGCACTCTTTATCATTAACCAAGCCAAGGAGGGCTCAAAACCGTAAGTCTAGCCTCATTTCTAATTGTGTGCCTTGCTTATGGCAGCACATGCATGTCATCTGTAAACATATATCCTGCTTTACTTCTAAAAAGAGCCTTCGAAGGTTTTCCTACAGTCTACATCTAAGTAGCAATCAGATTCTATTAATGTGGGAGTGAGGTTTGTGACTTGGCCATTGAAAGAGCTCAGAAGTCTTCCAGATGCAGGAATCAGTTTTGGAAATGTACTGAGCTGTTTCTTAAGTATGTTTCTTTTACTTATTTGGGGGGAGGAGTTGGGGGGAATGACAAGACGTAGGCTTTGTGCAAGTAGGTTATGAATGTGATAGCCCTGGGATTTCTCCCACTGTAAATTACACCTTCTTCCCTAATTCCGTGGCATTTCCCTTATCCAAGAGCTGTTTCTTAAAGCTCTCATGAGCCTAAACACTCCCCCAAATTGTACCTGTTATTGGCTTCTGCAAAATCTAATAGATTTCTCTTATGTCCTTTTCCATCATGTACTTTCTAAATAGTGAATGTGACTTCCAGAGAGTTGTGTTTTGTGCCACTTAAATAAACTCTGTTCTTTCCATTCAGCTCTGGTAACCTGATACTGCACAATAAATGCTAATAAGTTTCCTGCAGAGTAGTGCTCTTAAGACAGCTTATTTTTCATCCCTCCTTTCATGTTGTGCCCTTATTGATGACTCAGTCCATACCACAAGTGTTCTTAAAGAAGATAAAATGTAAATAAAAGTGAGAGATGCTGGTCAGATAAGGCTCTCAGAAGGACACAGGAAATGCTTCATAAAGAACTTTTTTTTTTTTTTACATCCAAAGTTGCCCCCTTTTAAGTTGTAGTTACTGGCTATTACTCTTCATAGGCAATTAAGGACAAAATGTTGCATTAAATGATTAACAACAGTAAATTAATGCTTTGGTTTACTGCAAATCAAGGACATATGCCCTTACTGACCACCTTGTAGTCTGGAGATTGGTTTGTTTTCTATTGATAGAATTTTTCCTAGACATATTCTGTGGGTGAAATTACCCATAGTATTCCATCAAGAGAAGTCCTGAATGAGTCCTGTGGACTTCACGTAGGAATCAGGAGTGAAAAATGTGGGAGGGCATTGTCCAACATGGAGATACTCTGTCAAGGGAAACAGAGGTGCAGTGACTGCCTGCCATGGCTGCATGTGCCAGATGCAACAAAGCTGTGGCCCCTTTCCCTTTCCTGAGAAGGGTGGTCCAATACCCTTTCATCTGAGGCTCTCCTTGCCCATATATCCCTTGGACACTGCTCTGCTGGTCAGAGGAGCACTGTCTCCCTGGCGTTGTGCAGAGCAGGCTGTGGAGGGGAAGGGGCAGCAGAAGGGGTTGCCTGTGTAGAAGACAGGTGGGTGCAGGAGAGGAAGGGCTGGCCTCTGGGGTGGGAAGCAGAGGCAGCGAAGGCCTTCAGGAAACACCAGCCACTCAGCCCCATGGTGAGAGGGATTCGGTGTTGGTTCAGTGTTGGAGGTTGAGTGTGGCAGTGCCATGGGACATGTGCCTGGGGAAGAGGCAGAGCTCACAGAGGGAACAGTAGACAGTGCCCACTCTGAAAGGCTCTCATGTTAATGATTTAATGCAGAGGACAACACAGCTAGGCATTGTTTTACTGCTTGGTGAGGAAGGGGAGCACATCTCTCTCTGCAGCCTGCTTGCCTCACACGAAAGACAACAGGAAGGAAGTGCTCTGTTCTTAAAAGTTTGTTGCAGTCTCACATTTTGAAAAAGCAGGTCGCTTCAAAGTCCCACAACAAAATTACCACATGCCTTCTGCTCGTTATAAATGTGCACAAGGGAAATTATTGGTGCTTCTGCCTTGTTTCTGCGATCCAAATGTATGCACATGCCAATTATTTTCTTTATTTTTAAGCAGACATGTTCAGTTGTCTTCCACTCTTCCATAATTCTTACACTGAACATCTTCTCAGGGTATCAGCTTTTGGGGTAGGAGACCACATGTGCCTGCACTGCTCTGCTCGTGTGTGTATTCAGACCTAAAAGGACCACAGTGTCCTTGACAAAACCCAGGGAGGGCAGTTGTTGGGTTCCATGTGGTGTAAATGTGTTTTCTGTTGAAGCATGCTAAATCCAGTGGCTGATACTGTGCAGCTTTCTCAATGGTTGTAAGACATAATACAGCTCGAGGTAGGGGCCCTTGATGTGCTATTTCCAGAGCTGATGGCCAGACAAGAGTATTGGTTTGTCCTGCTGCATATCCCACACTATAGGCTTTTACCTATATGCTCCACTGGCAAAATTTTTGACAAAGTCTTTAAATCCTCAGCCACCACAGCCATGTGGAATCTCTCATTAGAGCTGAGAGGAGCAGAGTTCAGTTGTTGCATCTGCTGTGATCACTTAAGATGTTGCCCATCTTGCCAAACTTCAGGTGTCTAGTCCAAGTCAGTTATGCAGATTGTGTCTATAGTCAATGCAGGGATATCTATGCCTGCAAGGGGCATTTTTTCCCATTGTTGAGACATGTAGTAGGATGGGTTGGACATGATAATTTCTCTCATTTTATTTCAAAAGGAGGTTGAGCAAGAAGCTTAGATTAAATTAGATTGCTAACACTAGAGGTGACACAAACCCTACATTTAAACCCTTGCTGCCAGAGTCCCCTTTTTGTGAACACGGGATAATAATATAACCTCTGAAGGAATTGTCCTGCTAGGTTAATGGAGCATGGTCTCAATCAGAGCCTTAAAAAGGCTTCCTTATAGAAACAGTAACTGATCTCAGTGGGGTTATTCCTGATTTATGCTGGTGTAAGAGAAGGACGGGTTCTCAGGTTTCCTATTGCATTTGAGCTAGCTAATTTTTCTCAGGGCACGTTCATACCAATTTGTGTCTGAGTGCTTTACTCGTTTGTGTGATTGTACTTTTATTTTTAACTGGTACTTGTCAAAAATAAACTTTTCATCAGTTAATAGTCCAGGGTGGACAGATGACTCACATGTGCTAGTGGGAATGGGATGAATCAGCAACACCGTTTGTTTCATAGCACAATTTTGGGTCAAGCAGCTGTGTCTGGAGAGACTGGACATGCTCCATCTTTCAGATCATATGCATTCTTGTCCCCAGCATGACTGGCTTCCTTTCTCACCAGAGCTGTGGTACTCACTGTAGTGTGAGATGCAGAAGGACCTATGCTAAGCCAGCACTGGATGCATTTTCATCTCTCTCTGGTATCAACAACATGTTTCTCACGGCAAATTGACATGGTTCAGCAGAGGTGGGTTACAGCTCAGGTGTCTCTGTGAAATGCTACCCCAGGCCTTGGGAAGGCAGCTGAAGGTGCAAGGGCTCAGCTTCTGCTCTGTGCTGTGTTGGGTGGTGGTTAGGACATCAGCTGTGCATGACTTCTGCTATTGCACCTGTGTGTCACCTGAGGCTGACTATACCTAACTGCAAGTGGAGATTGACTCCATCTCTCTGCATTGCCTGAACACTTCTAGGAGACTCCAAAACATTGCATGTCACAAGCAAAACTGAACTTGAGTCTATAGGTGTACATATTTATTCCTTTCTTTTAGCCCAACTATATTTTTGCAGACCTTAAAGCTGCAGGACATTTTTTATATTTGTTATTGAGAGCAGATGTGACCAATTCCAATCATATTCTACTGAAGAATGTCAGGGTTGTGAGAAGTCAAATGGTGAATGCCTTTCAATCTCCATTATTATTTCCTCCACTCAATTGCCGCAGCAGGGAGACTACAGTCGTTAATAGAGACTTTCAAAATATTCACATATATTACAGATCAAAACCTTCCTTTTTTCTCTTTCAGTTGCCTCCTTCCACTCTTGAAAACTTTGCTGGCTATGCTGCTGATTCAGCCTGGGACTACAGCTGAGCTTTCGTCCAGACTCACCAACTATGGACACTGAGATGTTAACCTGGTTTATAATGTCATCTAACTCAGAAACCAACCCCTTTTGGAAAGGTGTGACAAGGCACATGGCTGTGGTATGTACTGTAGATGTCCAGGCCTCTTTGCCTGGACTTTGAATTGCCCACATGCCTGCATGAACCTCTGCCTTTGTGTCGCTGTTTATACCAGGAGCGGAGAGATGCAGCAACACATAAATTCAGCAAGAGAAGGCAAAAGAAGCAACTTTATTAATTTCTAACCCCGTTTTCTATACCCTAGCCCCATAGGGCTACTGGTCAGTGATCATCCATATCCTAGGGTGATTGGCTAAAGTCCTACAACACCCATTTCAAAATATTTTTCCAATGTACCATAAACAGAACTTAACAAAACACCAGGTGTTGGTCTAGCTTACAAAAAACATCCTACTGTTTCTCATAACATGTGTGAGAAAGGCAGGATTCTCACCGAATAGTGTGAGAACCTGAGAAAATCCCTCTGCTAGCAGCTTTTCAGCATCCACACCTTTCTGGAGAAGGAATGCTCCCAGCAGCCTTGAATGGGAGGTGCCAAAACCAGTTGCAATATGGTCTAAAAAAATGTTTTCTCTCTGAAATATGGGCCTGGGAAGGGGAAGGGAGCAGTGCTGGATGGGGAAGGGCAGAGGGACAAGGCCTGTGTATAAGCACAGAAATACAGCCTCAGTTTCCCCCACTGTGCTCAGAAATGGTTCAGGGATGCACTCAGGTCTGTCACAGGCCTGTTGGAAACAACCATGCTGAAGACCAGAAAAGTCCGGGTTTAGAGCTATGACAAGTTCTTCCCTTTCCTTCTGGGGCCTTGGAAGGATTGTGGAGAAACATGTGATTAATGCCCTCTCTCTGGGAGGAAGAAAACATGATTGTGCATTCTTTCCTAGTCCCGTCCATCATGTTCAGCGATGCTCATGGGGAAGCTTATTCCTTCACATGCAACATTTGCAGAACTAATTTCCAAAATAATAGGAGTGGTTTTAAATAAAGCAAACATCATTTTGCAATTATCTGCCATGCTTTAACGTTTATTGATTTTCTCAGTCAGCCAGGGAAAATTTTTTTCTCTCTTTGCAGAGATGCTATTTAATACAACTGTTCTTTTTTTTCCTGTGGGACTTACTACACTGAGAATGCTCAGTGTGTAAACTGTTGCCATATTGTAAAGGCAGGGGATTGGAAGTGTAATTGGGAGATTTTAACGAATGTATGAGCTTTGCTACTGCTTCTTGTCCTTTCTCAGTCAGGCCCCCATGTCTGCTGCAAATGCTAAATATTTCTTCTTTTGATTTACTGAGTTTCTAACTGAAACAAAAACCAGGCACAGAATGAAGCTCAAAAACATTTCCAGTTTGGAAAGGAGACGTAAGTAGACGTAAGTAAATGCAATATCCTGGGACAGGAGGCTTCTCGTATTCAAGAGTACTAATAGTCCTGAGGACAAGCCTGCCAACTGGCTTTGGTGCCTTGGGCGTTAGGGCAGGCCTGCGTACTTTCTCTCCAAATCAGTGGTTTTTAGGAGACTGTTAGAAAGCACCACTATTGAGAAATGGTGCCAAATCCAAAGCTATCAAATTCAGCACTTGCCACTTCATCCCTTCCTCCAAAAAACTCCCATACTGTGCTGTTCTCACCATGCTAGGAGCCCTAACGTAAAAATGCTGTGAGCTTATCCAGTGCTGACAGGATGGTTAACATTGTGCTCTGTTGGAAAATGCAATAGCTTGGGAAGGGATCTTAAAAAGAGCTGCTCTCCCCTTAGTTTATTCAGAAAGTAAGCACAAACCAGCAGGAACCAGGGGAGGTATCTACATCAGCTCACTGTGTTCTGAGCCAGGCTAATCATCACTTACAGTGTTGGTAGCCGCTTTATTTTTCAGTAATTAAAATACAGATATGATCAGTGAATTCAACACCTGATGCTAGAAAGTCTTGTGACTAGCAAAGTTGCTCTATCTGACATAGAGCCAATGCCCTGAGCAGGACTACCAGCTCCTGCCAGGCAACTCCAGTGATGTTGGGAAAGCCCCCAATGCTGCATTCAACCCAGAAGTTGAGAGGGGTCATGGCTACTTTGAAGTGAACTCCCTCCGCCAGGCAACATCCCTCTTTTTGCCAGCACAAGCATTGCCAGTTCTGTTTGCCACAGGCTTCCAGGGAGATGGGGACATAGGGGACTGGATGTGAGCACCCTCAGCAAGGCGAAGGCTAGGTTGCTCCCTTTCAGAGCAGCTTACATTCAGTTAAGTCAGCTTAAGTTGTTTATTGAGCAATATATTTAATATATGTGTGCTTAGCTCTCCTTTACATCTAACAGCAGTGACAGGCCAGCTTCACCTCACAGAAATGTGGTGGCCATGAGTATATCACAGCACGGGAAGTGCTCTGATGGTGCAGGAATAAGGGCACCAAGCTACTTAGAAATATGGGTTTTAAAAGCCGATACCCACTTTCAGGGTAAGTTAAAAGGACAGCTCTCACCAGAAGGCTGCTTTCTTTGATAGATGAAGGACTATCCAGGGAGCAACGTGAGATATACATTAGGCTCTCACACAAATCTAGGGAGTCATTTCAGTTGGAGCAACACTGAAGATTAAATATTGTAGTTCACTGAAGGGGTTCTGAGTGGCAGTGAAAAAAGCCAGAATACAGTTACTTAAAATCTCATGGAGAAATACAGAGTGCAGTGTTTAATTAACCTTTTTCTTTGATGCCTCAGAAAAAGCCAAAATGGATATGTTTTCTCCACCCGCCTTTGGTAGACCTGTAGGGCAGCTGTTCCTTTCTTCAGTGTGAAGTGCAATGAGACATCATGGATATGTCTTTTTTACATCAATTCAAAGACAATGTCAGCAAGCATCTGGGACTTCTGTGGCCTGAGCAAGGCTTTCACCTTTCTCATCTCCATGAGATGCATGATCACTGTTGGGTTGTTTATATGGTGCTTGGTTCAGATTGTTTTTTTAAAAATAATCTCTTGGAGCAGTGAGCTGCATTGTCAGAATGCCTTGAGCAGAAAATGTTCATCAATTAAAATACATGATTTTTTTTCCAAGGTAAATCTTCAGCATTTTTGGCATGAAGCTGGGATATTTCCCACTTGAAAACATCATTCACATGCTTCACACTTCTATTTTCCTCCAAGATGGGCTGTCTGTCCCAGGTTTTCCTGCCTCTGTATGGCATCTACAGTCTGTGTGAGTCTGATGGCAGCAGGAGCTCTTCAGGATGACAGAGGTTTATTGAGCAGTTTGGTTGGCAGAGAGCAACAGTGTTGGGGGGTCACCTGAAGCTGTCTTTTCTGAAATTAATGTATATAGCATCTGTTTGGTGGTTGTTGTTGTTGTTTTTGTGTTGTTGTTTTTTTTCTTTTCTGAAAAAGCAGCAACTTCTGTCTTATTTTGCTGTAATTTTGGTATATATTCTTTTTGGTTTTGTTTCTAAATCCATTCAAAATCTATTGAGAAAAATACTATTTTATGATTCAGATAATAAAAAGCTAGAAAAATCTGACCCGTTCATCTGACAACCCTTTCCCTTTGTAGAAGAACCAACACTGCAGCAGGAGAGCTACAGCATATGCCTTTGAATCTCTTTCACATGAACCTCTGGAGCTGCAGACAGAAATCCGTATTTTTACTGAAGACCTCTCCCAAGGGGAGGCTTCTCAGTATTAGGGCAATGGCCACCCAGCAGTGGTGCCAGGAGAGAACTACAGTGGTATCAGGAAAGCTCTAAATGGGTGCTCCATAACACATGAGTTAACTTGAAAGCAACATCACTACCCCACTGATCAGACTTAGTTTTCTTTTATGCACTTGGTGTCACAAGTGAGCGTGTTGATGGATAGATTCCATTTTTTCCTTCTCTAAAGTAAAAGGCCACTTGTCAGGGTTGCTTACAGCTACTGCTGGCCTCAGCAGGCCCCAGTAAGGTGAAAGGTCCTTGTTCCCCCAGAGGACTGACACATTATGATGGCTTCATTTGATTAAAAGGGGATGTTGATCATTAGTTATGATCCAAATTTCTTTTTTTTTGGCAATCATTCAAAGTGTTCCCAGATGCCCATAAGGCTGCTGTTACCTGCAAATAAAACATATCTTTATAACAAGGACATTAATGTTAATGAATAATATCAAAATGTGCCATGTGCCTTTCCCAGGCCTTTTCTGCATCTTGATGGATTGAATGATGGAAGGAAAACATATGCTTTCCAGATTGAACCCAAAGAGCTCACTAATTCAGAGTCCATGCTCCCTCAAGCTGCAGCCAAGCAGAGAATAAATTGCATAGCGTTTGTCATCCTCTTGGGATTAATTATTGAGTTTTAGAGGTAAGTAGCTGCACCAGTGAAGGTTACCAGTTTGTTTTTTAACATCTAGTTAGAGCATTGAAGGAATTAGGAGAAGGGAACTGGCCAAACACAAATAACTTGGATATTTCTGTCCAGAGCAAACTGGGCAACAATGAAGGAGGTCAAATGTTCAGCTCATGAAATAATACTCATGTATCCACTTTTGTCGGTGATTAGTTCAATTGTAGGAGGAACGGGCACTCCCTTCAGGTTAACATTAAAGAGGATTGACAGAGCAACAGGAAAAGTCTTTGGTTTTTTTATAGTTAGTGCCATAGTTGACCTGAAGCTGGTACTGGCTTGGAAAAAATGAGTATTGTTCCCTGAAGGACTCATGTTAACCTTGAGCTTTGGACTTGTAAGAAAAGACTCTTCCATCTGTCAGACAGGACAGGGTTAGGACACTGGTCCCCAGGGTCCGCTTTGATTATGTGATGATGTTTTAAGGAAATTAGCTGATGACAGTGATAGGGAAAGGGATGGATCTGAGCTTGAAAATCAGTCAGTTTTTTGTTTCATTAAACACACATTTTAGCAGGAAGTTGAAAAGATAAGGTCAAGAGAGGAGGGTTGTGCCAAGGGTGACAGTGAAAAGGTTATGGATTAAAATATAGTCTGATTTAGCCATTTTTGAGATTAAATGAAAAATGAGCACTTGAAAAATGAGTTAATTAATCATCATGTCTTAGCTATTCAAAGATTATTTCCAGTGATCCAAAAGGTAGCTTTTCTTTATTTACTGTGGTCACAAGCTGCAGAACATTATAACCCTTAGCTTATTTTTGGTCCTTCAGCAATATTGTTATAGAAACAGATGAGGTCAACTGAGACACTGTGAAGGGTAGTAAGTTTTCAATATTTTTGTAGTTGTATCTGCTTTAGCATTTTGGCTTGAAGCAACGCTGTGCTTGGAAGTGAGTCCCCAGACCATCTCATTTACTGCATGCTATTTCCATCCGCAGAATAGAATTAGAGTGCATGAAGTGGATTGATTTTGGGGTAGACTCAGCTGGAACCTCTGCCCCAAGTTTGTACCAAGGGATTCCCCTAGGGGGAATGTAGAGATCCAAACCAGTCACAGTTTCTTCATACAGCTTCAGACCATGTGTTCAGTAGGGGAGTTGGGTCCATTGAGCCAGACAACCTAATCCCAAGGAACCCCCTGAACTGCATAAAATACAGATGCAGAGGTCTCAGCCCTAACTGATTTATGCTTTATGTTACAAATTTAACTCAATGCCCTCCCACTCTCCCTTTTTCAGTCCCTGTGACTGGATGCTTTTGGCAGTTAACTTGTAGCTGCCTCTCCAAAGCCAGCTCTGCTCTGCTAGTCATACTGGAGCCAGAAAGATCCACTTTTGCAGTCCAGGCATCAGCTTCATCTTGCTTTTGGTGGCACTTTGTGATAACATGAGTGCTTGTGACTTATGAAGGCTGAAGAGGAGCAAGGACTTTTGTGCTGTCCAGTGTTTAGGCAATGGTGCAGTGTGATGCTTTGGGTCATGTCTTAGTGTACAGTGATACAAGAAACCACTAAGCACCAGTATTTATTTACCCTTGTGTTTTACCTTTGTCTTGACTGTCTTGTTTTTCCAACTTATACTGCAAATACCCCTGACCACCTCCTTCTCTCAAGCTCCAAATCAATGTCCATGGACACAATGAGACATTGGGGTGAAGAAGGAAAAGGTTCCTGGGGCAGAACCCTGATGTCAAATCAGATCTGCCTTGTGCAGCATCTCCTTTCCCAGTCTTGTGTCCAGGCTGCCCAGTTGCTTCTTCTCCTTCCTCCTTCCTCCTTCCTCTCCAGCCCCAGTCTGTTGCACTGAGAAGAATAGCAAAGCATGGTGTTTTTTTTGTTATTGATTGGGTTTTGGTTTTTTTGGGTTTTTTTTCCTCAGATGTTAGATTTTATCAGTGCTGTTTCAATCTTTTCTGCTTCATTTCAAGGTACATATCTCAGCAGCTTCAACTGAACTCCCTGAAGGCTCATTGTGAGAATGTAAATTCCGCAGCATTTGCTCTAGGGAGCATGCATCTTTGGGAAATGTATAATAAGCACACAAACAAAATAAATTTCACAGACTACAGTCAGAACTTTAATTCGAAACATTATTGTGTTTCTTTTTTCTTCTTCTTTTTTTTTTTTTTCTTTTTCTCCTTTCAACCAAATTGCAGGTGAACTGAGTCTGCCGTCTTCTCAAAAAATGACCGATAGAGTAGATCTATTGAAGACAGAAAACTTTATTTTCTACATATTTAAAGTTTAAAAAAGAGTCCCTAGATGAAAGTGCAGAGGAAGTCAACAGAAGAGTGACCATATGTTGAACTTTGTTAAGCTCTGCTGATGAAAGGACCTGGCCCAACTGAATATTTAGCAGAAAAAAAGCCCTCATCCAGCCCTATTCAGGAAAAAATAAGTACAACAAACTCCCATTCTGTTTTATTTTTGCAATTCTGACATCATGTTTAATTTTATTTTCCTCAGTAGCTGTGCTTTAGAAAATATGAGGCTTTGTTAACAGCTTGGTGAAAATAATCAAATCATCTATCTTATTTGGCACTTATCTTCTCCTACTAGCATTTCCTTATAAATGAGATCAGGTGAATGAGACACTAAGCAGTAAGCACTGGACACTCATGATAATTTGTCAGAAATGTTCTCTTTTGCCTACCCTGCTTCCTACAGCACTTATTCACAGAAAGACAATGTGGATGCTACCAGTGCAGATGTGTTCACAATCTGTAGGAGTCTGGCCAGATGCACTAACAATTGTAGAGAGTTCCATCGAGCAGATCATTGACTGTGTTGAGGAGTGGAGAAAAGCATAGTTTTAGATAGGGTTTGTCTCTCTCTCTTTCTACAGCCCAAAATGTCATCCATTGCTTCTTTCATTCTTTTATTTCCCCTTTCCCTGGAGTTATTTGTTACAATTTGTGAATAAAACTGACATAAGCCAAATGGTCCCTGTGAATTGCTTGATCTGCAAAGGGATCTTCTGAGTGGCTGCTACAGAAGGGAGGTAAACCCTTTCTTTGTTGTAATAGCACATTAGGGAGGAAAACTGCATGCATTGTTTCCTGATTTCCCAAGGTACAACTTCAGGCTTTATTGCCACCATGCTATGAAACAGAATTGGGTGATCTGCAATAACAAACACAGCAAGTCAGTTTTCCCTCTGAAAAGCAGATGGACTATGCAATAGTTAGTCACCATTCCACAACTATCCAGTGACTGACCCCAAACCTGGATGCCCGGTTCCTCAGTCACCTGCACAGATATATATCTTAAATCTCTGTTGCAAGAAATGTTTTTGTTTGTCCCAAAGAGTCAGGATATTACAGTTGTGTGCCTATTGCATATCACTTATTAGAGAGCTGCTATGTGTTGTCAACTGTCAATACTGAAATTGTGCAGAACTGTGCATTTATCACATGTATAAGTCAATTCCCATGGTTATGTTTACAGAGTTCATGTCCTTAGGGGTATACGCAACTTCTGTATGTGACCAAGGGGTGCAATGTTAGTAACGGGTTTTTCCAATGGAGAGTATGCCAGGGGAATCTTGGTAAGCTTCTGGGTTCCTGAATACTGACCATGAGCTCAAGGACCAACCTTTTCCTTATTTTCACTTCACTACATTACAAATATTTACTGAAGCCAAGTAAGTTGCCTCGAGTTCATATCAGTGGAAGTAAAATTGGAATATTGAGCATGGTACTTTGTCTTTCTCATCACACTATGTGGATAGATAATGGAATAATTTTTGGGGTTGAATTCTTTTGCTGAGTTGTGCATGCATTCATGGTCCAGTGAGGCTCACTGTGGGGAAGAACATGCTGACTTAAATGTCAGCTACATCAACCAGTACCAAAGTGGTACTGTCCCTGGCTGAGGTGGGGTAGCAGCAACCGTGAAATACATTACACTAGCTCAGGAGAGGCGCTACATTTGTTCACTTTCCAACACTTGTCACTCAGTTTTGTTCCCACACCAGAAAAATTGTAATGAATCAAGAATCAGGAATTTGGTCTTGGCTTTGTTGGGTAGAAAAGATCAAGTCTGATAATAATCTGTTTCCTGAGGAACATTTAGCAGAGAAACTTCAGCAGACGTGAGTGGATGGATACAATCTGGAAGATGTATTTCTAATTGTTACAGATAAACTTTAAAGAGTTGTCAGGGAGAACCAAACTTGCTTCCAATAACAGGCTTACAGGTCATTTAAAATATTTCATAGTTATTTTAGGCCTCAGCAACAAAGAAAAATCTGTGGCTTTTTAGGAGTAAATTTAGTATATCATATTTGCAATAAAATTTGCTCTCTCGAAGGAGTTGCACCTCATGACTGGCAGCCTCTATGACTGTAGGTTAGGGAGCTGCCAGTCATTAGTCATCAGATGAAAGGTGTGGAAGCTGTTTATCCTAGGAGATAAAACTATCCCCTCTTACACAGAGCAGAGAGAGATCTGGAAAACCATGACAGAGTAACTGTGAAGAAGTTCAAATCTGCATCCAGCTAGTTAAAAAGTATTTCATCTCCTTATTCATTTATAGATTATCCAGTTATCCAATTATCCTAACAGTGAATTTGTCTGTGCTTTTCATAACAAATCTCCTATTGGATTCCTTATATATGTATCCTTAGGTTAATGTGCTCACATTAATGAAGAACCTGTTTCCAAGCAGATTATACTTTCACAGTTTTCCCCTTGTGTAAATGTTCTCCAAACATAGAATAAACGCCTTGAAAAAGTGTCAGCTACAGCCTTGAGAAAGGTCCTCATCATCCGGGGATAGCTGATGTGTCTGGCTGATACTGCAGATTGGCATTTCCATAGGAAGGGAAAGATGGTGCTCATATACAGGTGTATGGACTTAGGTATCTTCCAAGGGCAGGGTCAGACATCACACAGTGTGGCCCAGGGTATTACAACAGGGTTCAAAAGCTGAACCACAACATGAATAAAATATACGACCAAACCCTCACATTCTGTGTACAAAGAAGTGTTTGTAAACCAGGCACTTTTCCAGGGTGTAATAACCTCTGTTTGTGCATCCTTGGTGGTGTCAGCACAGATATGCATGTGCACCTATGCAAGGAATTAGACATGTGGGAGCTCACGTCTCCGAGCTGGTTATCCATAGTAAGCTTGTCTTCAGCAGTGTGAATGTGAACAGCTGACTTCTGCGCTCAGTTTGCATTTGATTTGCAATGGAATTTACCTTAGCTCTGGCTTCTAAATGGGAACATAGTGCATCTCTTGCTGGTTCAGCTTCAGTCTCTTCAGCTCACCACACTGAGTCTAATCAGCATCGGGTGCTTCAGAGGGAGGTGGATAAATCCCCACAGTTAACAGAGTTAAGGTATTTATCACATGGGGCAGTTTCTTAATGTCAAATAGCTGGAGATTAAACACTGACAGATAAGGTGGTACCACTTTTGCAATGTGCTACTTAGCTTTATCTGTTGTAACTGGCTAATTTTGTCAGCCTTCTAAGCATCCAAGACATCTTTCCTGTGACAGCAGATGACACCACTAAGATATATTACAAGAAAATCCATTGTCTTTTTTCAATGTTGAGATGGTAATTTTCCCCATTCCCATTTTTTGCCGTGAGCACCAGGAACCAAAAGCTTGCTCCTGTGGTCTGTCTGCACTGCGATGGAAATTCTGAACTCTTCTCTCTTAATTCCAGGTAGGAGAAAATTGAACATTGTGGGTTTCCAATACTTACTCTGCAGTCACTGCTGAGATCAACAGACGGTGCTAGCACAGTGCTCCATTCTGGAAAGAAGATCTCTCTTTCCTTTCATGAGGAACAATTTTATGTTCTATTGCTTATTTTTATTTACCACACTTTTAGCTGTTAAGTAACAATAATATATTAATACAGTACTTTGGATTTTACAAGGAAAATGAACAGTGATTTAGTTCATGTCTTTTTAAAATGTCCTATTAAAATGGAATGAACTGGCAAATGCATTAATAAAATAAGATCATCACTCTGCTTTTAGCTAATAGAGACCATGTATTTTTGGGCATTGATTTAATAAGTTCTATCTCTCATCTTTCATATGCAGTAGGAGCATGACATGTATTTTTGATGGAAATACAACTGTGACCACAGTCTGTATTTGTATCATGTCACCTAGGAGGTGTAATTGTGGATTGGCAGACTAGAGTGCTGGATGCAGTAGAAACAAGCAGCAGAAGAAATGCTCCATGTCTCAGACAGTTTGCAGTCTAGGTATTGCACAAGAGATGGTAGAAAGATATAAACAGAAAGGTGGGAGGTTGTGGAAAGCCAGGGCAGTATTGCCAAGCATGATGGGCAGCCTCACAATCTGCTCTGATCTACCAAGAACAGCCAGGAACTTCATTGGTGCAGTAATCACTAACAAAGGTGTGGGACTTGAAGTTTTTGTGACTAAGGAATCTTTGAAAGTGGTCCTGGTCGGCAGTTAAAAAAGATCCTATGGGGATGTGTTATTTGACCTTGTTGAAAGGCCTGTAGTTTAGAAAGGTCTATAGATAAGACATTTCCCAAATTCTGTTCCTTAAAAAAAACTAAGAACTTTGCACTGGGCAGAGTCAACTGTTGCTGACTGAAACCAGAGTTTATATGAGAAATGTATTTGTATTTTTAAACACAACTTTGAATTCTGATACTTGCATACTAAAAAGAACAGCACTGAAACTAGAAATGCTACAAAATGTTTGGCAAAGTCTTCACAAAAGCTTAGTTTATCCATTAAAATCTGAAACTGTAGTAAAACTTAAATTAAAAAAAAAAAAATCACCGTTTCTGCAATTTTTATTGTTCTACTACTGAAAATTGGCAGTAGTAATTCACTTCTGTCATTTCTCAGTTTTTAGCCTCTTGGGCCTTGTTAATGGATTTTGGTCTAAGCAGAAGGAATCAAAGTAGATGTACATTAAGTTGCAACAGGCATTTCAGCACCGTGATCACACGTTAGTTGTCTGTTGAAAGGGTAAATCATACTTGCTCTCTTTTCCTTCTCTCCCTCTTTTGGCCCAGGATACCTGCTACCCGAGCAGCTTGTATTTGTTCTCAGTGCTACTGTTTTGCACAGGATTGACAATTTTCACCTTGGACCCTAGGGTTAGACTGTCTTTCTGCCTGCAGCACTCATAGTTAATGTATAGGCAAAAAAAACACTGCCAAAGGGCTGATGAGTAAAACTTTCAAGGGCACAGAAGTACTCCAAGTCTGTAAGTCCTATTTTTGGAAGTACATCTGTCTCTTTGTAGTTTATTATCTGGGCTGTGATCACAATGTAGGTACTCCCACTTGCCTTCTCTGTATTTGAAGCCAGACAGTGGCAGCAAGGGCACCAGGCACCGGTGTAGAACGAAGCTCTGGCAGTCAGTAGGGTGGGTACACCAATGTGAAGGTTGTATGAAGGAGTCCTGGGCTATTGGCATCCTCATCACTCACATGCAGACAACTTCAGAGGTGGGTTGCAGTGAAGCCAGACTTCTTTGGTGTCATTGTCACTACTGAGAACATCCATTGATGGAACATCTCAGCTTATAGTCAAGACTGCAGTGGAAAACAAACAGATACCTTTTAAAAATATATTCCATAAATTTGCTCCAACCCTTCCTGTTTGACCCTCGATTTTCAGTCACTCAAATGGTACTACTTTTCAGTCCTGCCATAATAATTCTGTGGTGTTTCTCCCCACTCCTGCAGTTTCTGCTCACAAGACTCAATATTTCACTGACAACCCATTTCCTCTCAAAAATGTAAGTGAATCTTCTCTGTTTCTCGTGAGCTGTGTACAGATGCCAGGTCCTGAGGTCAGTGCTGCACAGATAGACTAACAGGATGGCCCCATGCTGGTTGCTGTGAAGTGGCTGTAGCTCCACCATAAAGCCTACTCTGGGCTCAGGGGTTATTAAGAAATGAAAAGGCCTCTTTCTGCATCACAGCACCAAATGCTGCTAATGTAAAATGAAAGTAGAAGTGAAAAGAAACAAGCCATGAAAGTATGGCAATAGTTAATTTATTATGGCAGGTCTATAGCCTGGCTCTAATCCCTCATTTGGAAATCAAAACCAGACTGCTGGAACTCACCTGCCAGACTTGATCTGTTTCTTAATTACCTTGTGAGTTGCTATTTTTGTTTACCTTAATAGCACAATAAATATTGCTTCTGCCTTTGTTTATGACCTATTTAAATGATGCAAATATCTTGAAGAAATTCTGTTTTTAATATCACCCCAGTGACTAGTTTCTTTCACCTCCCAGAATAGAAAGCCAATGGATCAGGCCTCCAGCATAAGACATGTTAGAGGTGAAAGATATTTTAATATGCTGCCAAGCTTAATGTTTATAATGATCTTCAATTTTTATTTTCTGCAAGTGATTATCAAACAGGAGGGATTTTCTTTTAAATACCAAGCCCATTTCTGTAAGGAAAGGTCCAGTAGTCAGAAGAGTTACTATTAAAAGCTTGAGGTCTGATTATCAATGCCCCTTTCTAGATAGCTGAGAAGGGACAAAGGGCTCTTCCCCTCCCTGTCAATCCTGTAAAAAGGAGATATGTGAGGTAGGAGCAGACAAATTCATGCACTGGTAGAAGTGCCTGGGTTTGGGCCCCCTGTATGTATATGCTTATAGGTTAGAATTGTCTCCATCTCCTCCCACTATATACTGTGAATCCCAGCATGATTTTATCACTTGTTGGAGAGAGAAATTAGTTCCTCTCCTGGTCTCAGAACTGTCTGACAGTATTTCAGTGTGTAGGTCACAGCACAGCAGAGAGAAATACACCGTTTTACCCAGCGCTTGTTTGCAGATAATACTCACATCCTCCTGCTCTCTCTTATTACTTGAGTGCCTCTGAGAGCCAACATGATTTTCATGTGTTAAAGAAGCTTCCTGTTGTGACCAAGAAGGTCTACGGGGTCACACAATTGCCTTAAATGGACCTTGATGCCCTCTAACCATGATGTGGTGAAATTAACCCATCTACAAGAGAGGAAAGGGTACTTCTGAGAGGTTTGGGCTACAGGTGACTTGAAAAAAATCCAGGTTATGGCAACCGAAAAAAAAGAAGCATTTATGTGGAAGGAACATTGTGAAACTTCTCATCATAGCTGCTTTTGTATCTGTGTTGGATGAGGTAATTACGAGCCTAGCCCAAAACACTTTGCATGCTAAAATAGCTCTTTTCCCTTTGGAAAATCTTACTGAAATGCTACCATTTGTAAACAAAGTAAAATAACCCAAATTGCAGCTCTAAGAGCCTATTATCTTGGGATTTGGTCACGTCAGGTCACACAATGATCTATGTTATGTCTTGGTTAAGGTGAAGTAACCATCACTATAGTATCTAAGTACCTTCCAAGTAAAGAAATACTAATAAGTAAGGATGAATTTCAGAGTCTGATTTTGAAATCATTACCTTTACACTTTCGTATACTTCTAAATGAGTCATGCCTGAAAAACAGTTAACATCTCATGGTAGCTTGATAATGTACAAACCTCCCAGTTTCATTTCAGTGCCTAACTGGTGCATTTTTCTTATAAAGAAACAAAACAAGACTTGGAAACATCAATGTCCATCTCTACACACAGAAAGTAATAGGAATTTCCACCAGTTGTAACCGGAATGAAGGTTTCTTTAAAGCCAAAGGGAAAACTTAACAGTCTAACATTTTAATGTGTTGTACCAATTCATGTTTTATGTAATCTGATCATCTTGTTCTGTGTTTTTAACTTTATAGCTAAACGCCTTTAATTTGGACTTTGGAATCAGCAAGGATATAATCAATTTTATTAGCTTCTCAATTTTAAAAAGCTTGTAAAGATTGTATTTGAACCTGCAATTGAAAATGATCATTGACTTTTTTCTTTCCATCTAAAACAAATTTGAGAATGCCATCATTAATATGTGAGATTTTACAGAGGAGGGATAGTTGAAAACATATGAAATGTAGCAGTTGTAGACAACTGGTATCCTTTCTTGAAGTCTTATCTGGCAAGATGTCAGAACTGAATGTTATAAAATACTATTTTATTTATGAATCTGTTAGGAATTGTGACTCTTATAACTGATCTAGTAAGAAAAAAGAACAATTACATACAAGATTGTTATTTACTGCTGGTGGAAAGGTTGACATCAATAAAATGGGAAGAACTGTAGGGAAATAAACATATAGATGCACGATCAAAAATTATTAAAAAAATTTCCTTCAATTATAATTATCTTCACTATGTTTTTTACCTCTGGCAGATTTCCTTAGTGTTGGAAGCTGTAATGATAGTTTTTCACTTCTTAAAGAGGAGTGATAAATCTGAAATCAACAACTGTTAGTATGATTGGTAGGTTGCTGGAAGAAAATGCTTTGTGTGCAGCATCTTGTCCAAGATTCAATCAGGCTTCAAACCAAAGCATTCCAGTCAGGCAGTTCTCATGGATTTTTAGTAATGAGCAAGATGGGGTGGGTGGAGAAATATTTACCAGTGTCTCTAAGGCTCCTGAACTTCATGTTCCTTTGCTTAGTTGGTTTACTAATCTCAATTATCACAGCTGTGATTTTCAGTAGATGGCTTCTTTGCCCATATATAGTCCATGCAACGTATGACAGGGCACAGTTTGAAGCAGCAAGCTCTGCTTTTCCCAGTTGATTACATGTGTCAAGTTGCAGATCGATGGAAGATGTACAAACTCTCCTTAAACTACCCATGATGAGGGAACAAGCTCTTAAAGGGTTCAATCATTCTAGCTCCAATGGCTCCAGACCCTAGGGGGTACATATGCGTGTGCAGACATGCAAGATAGTGACCAAGTGCAAAGACAGATGCTTCGGTTCCCATGGTGTGAAAACTAAACTTGGGCACGTTTCTGAAAGATATGGTTTGAGTTAACAATAATGAAGAAAGAGTAATGAAAGTCCATGAATCTTTCTATGCCTAACTGTGAATTTAGTGTCATCCTCCATTACTTGACATTGACATAAATGAAATCAAAGAACATTTTCTTATTGGCTAATATTCATCTTCTTTTGGATATGCCAGCTTTGACACTTCGCAGAATCACAGAATCACAGAGTGTTAGGGGTTGAAAGGGACCTTGGAGATCTTCGAGTTCAACCCCCCTGCCAGGGCAGGATCATATAATCTACCCTACAACCTAATCTACCCTCCAACCTAATCTACCCTCCAACCTAATCTACCCTAACACAGGTCACTCAGGAACGCATCCAGGCGAGTTTTGAAAATCTCCAGAGAAGGAGACTCCACAACCTCTCTGGGCATCCTGTTCCAATGCTCTGTGACCTTTACTGTAAAGAAGTTCCTCCTCATGTTAGGGTGGAACCTCTTGTGCTCCAGCTTATATCCATTCCCCCTAGTCCTATCACAAGGCACGAGTGAGAAGAGGCTGTCCCTTTCCTCTTGACACTTAGCCCTCATATATTTATAAACATTTATCAAATCCCCTCTCAATCTTCTCTTTTCCAGACTAAAGAGCCCCAGGTGTCTCAGCCTCTCCTCGTAAGGCCTGTGCTCCAGTACCTTAATGATCCTTGTAGCCCTCCTTTGGACTCTTTCAAGCAGATCCCTGTCTCTCTTGAAATGGGGAGCCCAGAACTGGACACAATACTCCAGGTGAGGTCTCACCAGTGCAGAGTAGAGGGGGAGGAGAACCTCCCTCGATCTGCTGGACATGCTCCTCTTGATACACCCCAGGATACCATTGGCCTTCTTGGCGACAAGGGCACATTGCTGCTCCATGGAGAACTTGTTGTCCACCAGGACTCCCAAGCCTTTCTCCACAAGACTGCTCTCCAGCAGATCACCTCCCAGTTTGTACTGGTGTAATTTATTATTCTTACCTAGATGCAGGACTCTACATTTATCCTTGTTAAACCTCATTTGGTTCTGCCCTTCCCAGTTCTCCAACCTGTCCAAGTCTCTCTGGATGGCTGCACAGCTTTCAGGTGTATCTGCCAATCCTCCCAGTTTTGTGTCATCAGCAAACTTGCTGAGTAGACACTCTGTCCCATCATCAATGTCACTGATAAAGATGTTGAACACTTGATTTTAGGAGGATATTGTAAATGAGAAAACAAAAGAAAAAACCCAACATAGAAAACCACCATCCCATATGAGACAGGGTGGTTAATTTCAAGGTGTATTTTTGTCGGCGTGGTGCTGAACATTTCCACAAAGCCATGCTTCCCTCCTGTTAGCAGAACTCAGTGTCTGCCCTAGACCCTACACTAATTTTCTGACCAGATAGTATATGATTATACACTCTCCTACTGCATGGGCCATAATCTTCTAAAATGTTTCTGTGATGAAGTGGCAAAATTTACATAGAAACATGCAAAACAGCTGTTACTCTTACATCCCAGGGAGAATAAGGCTGGTTGCTAAAAAACAGCATGAAAAAGAAGACAAAACCTGTAACCTTTGCATTTGCTATCCATATTCACATATCCCTAGCCACAAATTCTTCATCAATTCACATCTTGCCATTTAGTTTATCTACTTGTACTGTAAGAAATGTGTTGCTACTGAGAGCTCTGCAAAAATCATTGCTATTAACCATAAGTTTAAAAAATGCTATTGACAAATCTTCTCATAAGAATGAAAATTTATGTTGTACAAGTCTGTGGCAACAGAAAGTGAGTATTAACTATTTTTTTCTTTTCTTTTCTTTGGCTAGTACTGGATGTTCTGTTTCAATGCCTGAAGTGTCTAAAATACAGCATTAAAAGAACAGCTGTTTTATAAAGCATTTAACTTGAGTTCTTACATCTTTGACAAGTATTACATTGAAAGTATTTCTTTATAGAAGACTGTACTATATGAATATTCAAATATATAACAGTTTATCTTCTAGTAGAAAGGTCAGCCCAGTTGAAAATGCTTCAGGAAAGAACAATTTATTTATGGGAAACTGACTTACATCCACTAAGGGTCTGCTAACTTTGCATATTGATTGTAATAAAATAATGAACATGGTGTAAAATGGGAGTAATTCTGTTTAAGAGAGGAGTGCTGGATTAGATTTATATGAGGATTAAACTCCAGTGTGTGTCTAGCAACCTATGAATACTGTTGTAGAAATTTTCCTTCTTATGCAAATATCTGTGTCTCAAATGCATGAGTTTGTATTTAAAAATGTTAAAAGCACAGTCATTTAAAGCATTTTAAGTCTTGTGTGTGACTGAATGCCTTGGTGAATCAGAGCTTAGCTATTTTATCTTCTGTACACATATTCTAATTTATTGTGTTTAGGTCCTAAAGAATTGTTCAGATTTAGGATTTTAGGAGAAAAAAATGCATGGAAGTTTTGTGAAGACACCTGATTATTTATTTATCTTTTTTTAATTGTGTATTTTGAAGGCTTGTGCTTTGAGATGTAAGGAGTTCATCTGAAAGACAAAGCACCTTTTAATGCCCAAGAGAGTAAGAAGGACAGAAGAAGCTGGGACTCCCAAAGTTCTTCAGCTTCTTACTGCACTCAGGGAGCAGGAGATTTGTCAGAGCCCAGTATGGTCAGTGCACATGTGGAGATCTCCAGCACCCTGCATCAAGGAAGCAAGATTAGCCCCACAATGTCATTCCAGCCATCCTCCGTTGTGTGCTAAACATTGGTGAGAAAAAGGGGAGCTAAAAGCCATAGCACACTTCAACTCTGGCGTTACATCCTGTACAGAAATTTAATTTAGCTTGTATTTTGGCTCTATAAAATAAACAAATCTGTACTTCAGAAATGTCAGTTAAATGACTTTTAGTGCTTTTAGCGGGCTTTGCATGGAAGACACTGGATTTGTATTGATTTACACCAGCTGATGAGCTGGCACAATGTGTATTCTCTGCAGCTTTTATGAGATAATTAATGAATAATTCAAATTGCAGTGATTTGTATGGTGGTTGTGCCTTAAAGAGAGAATGACTGTATCACTGTGATGAGAGAGATATTTTGAAGGCTCTTTACTTTGATTGCAAAATTCCTAAATGCTCCCTGGAAGAAATCCAAACAAACCCAAAGTACGGCAACTTCTGGTCAGATTCCCACCCAATTCCAGTATTTCAGATCTGAAAGCGTTCAACATTTTTATGTGTCAATGCAAGTAATATTCCCTCATCAGCTCTTCAAGATGACATATATAATGTCATCAGCATCAGACATCCTCATCTGAGTTGCTGCTTTTCTCTTTAACTTTTCCAGTTCAGGCAACAGTCCACGTGCTGAAGTCTATTTGGGATAGTAAAAGCCTTACCTTGTTCAGATGGCTTGTTCCCTCTTTTTCCTAGCAGGATGAATGGAGTATTTTGGACAGAGCATATCCCTGGCCTTAGGCTGACCCCACCAAGGGACCAGCTGTAAGACACTCCACTATTGCCGTGAGCAGGTTTTGAAACACCACTGATCATCCCCAGAATTCTGTCTTCACCCCCAGAATTCTCACTCTGGCATAAATAATTTAAGACAGCAATTCTAATGCAAGTGTAATGATGCTGAGAGGTGCCAGTTTGACAGATCTGGAGAGCTGCAGCCTGTGAGTCTCATTCTTCTCTTTCATGAGGACACAAAGCAGGAATTTGATCCATCCCTATCTACAACATCTGCATACACAGACTTCTCCCCAAGCTGGAGAGATCTGCTCTGGAGCCAGCCAGATAGTTTTCAAACATGGTAAATATAGCCTTTGGAGGAAGTTTTCCTGTGTAAGAAAGCCAAGGTTGCCTCTTTACAACTGGTTTCCACAGTTCAAACACCAGTTTTCTCTGTTACATAAATTATTTTACTAGAACACTTTAATATCCAGTAATGTTTTAGGTGAATCATGCAGCTGACAGAAGGTTTTTTTTGCTAAAGAAGTATACAACTGTAAGGTTGAAGGGAATATCAATGGGTGATGTTTTCTGAACTTCTCTATTCTGGATTCTTTCTGCTATCCCTCCAAAATGTAAGGATTTAAGACACAACCTTGTCAATTCTGAGAAGGGCTGAATAAATACTCAGTTTCTTTTATGGCTCAATCCTCTTAATATAGCCCAGAATAAGAATTGTTTCTTCTTCAAAACACCATGTTTGACTCATCATAAGTTTGAGATCTTCAATATTTCTGAGATCTTGCCTGCTGAACAGATGCCCAGCCACAAATATTCTCCACTTCATATCTGCATTTCAGTTCTTCCACAATGGAATTTATCTCACCTTACAAAAGCCACTCAAAAGTGAAGCATTTTTCTATGCAGTTCCTTGGGCTTCATCTAGTTGCAATGCAGAGACATCTGCATCTCTGGAGGGCAATTCACCCCAGCTGCCTGAGATGTCTGGATTTCACATGCACTGTTGCAACTTGTCTTTCAACAATTTCATCCTGTTTGGACTATTTCTTCTCCCAAGATCCCATTGAATTCTGACCTTGTAGCCCGAGTACTTGTCAACATTTTCACCTTGGTGTCTTACATGTAGGATATAAAGATCCTATTTATAGTACCTGTCTCCAAGTGGTCCCCTTTATTAATAGGTATGCTTAGAGTAGGATTTCCAATTGGCTTTCCAAAAGACCTTACTGATATTTTAGCCAAACTCTGCTTCCCTATTTTGTTGATAAGAAGTAGTGTCTGTGTCAGGATGTCTTGCAGGGACCATTTCTTTAATCTCTGTATCAAGGATACTGGCATTCATGTCTGAAAAATAAATTTGGTGAGCTTGTTGTGATTTATTTTTGACACATCTACAGAATTCTCCTTTTAATATCTTCTATTCTTAAGTATTAAAATTATTTTAAATAATGACTGGAAATTAGGCTTCCTGGTCTTCTAGCTCCTGCTGTTAAAGTATGGTGAGATTGACTTTTCTGGTGTTCATACAGTTATCCATGAATCCACAAAAATAATTATGGATGGTTCAGGTTGCTCTAGCTATATTTTATCAGTGAACTTGATGGTATGCAGCTTCTTTCAGTCGTTAAACATGTTTTTCCACTTTCTGATTTTTTTTTTTTTTAATGATCAAATTACTTTTGTGATTAATGCTTACATAGTTAAAGATTACTGCAAACAGTGAAACAACTGTTTTCTTCTGCCTTCTCTGTGATTTTCTTCTCTGCAAAGAGTGAATATCTGTTTTCCTCAGATTTCTAATGTGTAAGTGGATCTTGTTCTTGTATATTCTTGCAGTAGCTTTTCTATTTTTAGCTGTGTGTTCTATTTTCATCTGTTCTTTTTCCCACCTTTAGTTGTTTTTCCTGGATCTCAGTTTTTATGATTCCTTTTCAACCTCTACATCTTTAAGACATTCCTAATGGAGCCATATCAGCCATTCACTCTAATTTTGCACTATTCCCTTCTTTAAACTTGTCTTACTTAGAAACTCCTATTTTCTTGTCTTTGATTTCCTGTTCCTTTCCCTGAAAAGATCTTCCAGTTCCTTGAGTTTTTGTTTTAGCCATAATCCCTGTTGTGCTATTGTCCTTATTAAGGAAAAATGTGTGACTTCTCATCTGATCTTCTCAGACATAAGCTAAAACTTTTTTTTCTGCCACTTTTGCTTTCTGAAGTAACAAAGTGTCCTCCAAATATGCTGCAAATATACATTGTCATTCCAACTGACAGTTAATCAAATAAAGTCACTTATCTCCAGCAGATATTGCTTTTTGAATGCTTCAGAAGTTTGCTATCAGAAATCATCGTTCACCTCTTCCTTCTTACTATGTGTTTATAGCATGCTGTGGTGTGGACATCCCCCTTTTCTGTTGTCCTTCTTTTTACCAAGAAATACAGGAGACCTTCAGATATGTTTCTTGCCTTCTCCTGGATTTCAGAGCAAGTACATTTGCTTCTTTGTGTACAAATGAATTTCCCTAGTTTTTAATTTCTGGGTTTTTTTTCACAAAGTTTCTGAACCAGTATTCAGATCTTGCAACTTAGCATAATGTTTCTTGTGATGCATCTTTGCAACATCATTTTCCATTAGAAAAAGCTTCAAGGGGGTCACTTAATTTTATTTTTCTCGATGAACATCCTGAAAACACAAAGGAGTTCTGGGACTAACTTTTAATTTCTCTGGGAAATTCAGTTCACTGCTCAGTTCACTATATAAGAAACACAGAATTCCTACTTTATCCAGGAATAGGACAATGTATGTGTTTCTTTTTATAAAGTATAACTACTGTTACCTACCGTTTTTGCTGATCCACATCTTTCCCCTCTTCTATCCCACTACACGTAGCATGTATTCATTGATAGTAGTTTCTTTACATTACACTAGAGATAGTTGCTTGGTGCTTACAACAGGAATTAGGGCATATTTAAAATTGAATGTAAAATTTCATAAATGCTACAGAAACTTAAGGATACTTCATTAAAAAACTTATTTTTCTGGTCTTATTTCAACGATAGTAAGGGACATATTTTTGCTAATTTTCCTTCCGTAATTTTCATTCTGGATTCTATATTCATTTTGACTCAATAATTATTCCAAGATATAAAATCTTCACATTATGCACAATATTAAAACAAACAAACAGCAAACCCTGCTATTGAATCCCGTATGCTTTTTAAAACTTGTTTTTTGCCTGTTGCTAAGGGTAGAGGATGCGCAATGATGAAGAGTTGTAAAATAAGTTAGCTTAATGTACGCATTTCTGCAGAAATAAATCAGTCACTAGAGAACCATTCTCTTGGAAACCAAACAGTGAGGGTGAGTAAAGAGGTTTGGGAGTAGGGGTAATCAGCCATGGCTACATCTGCAGAGCAAAGACCAACAATAGTCTATCCCAGAGCATTGTGTAATACAACAAAAGTCTCCCCCTTAACCTTGAATCTATCTTTGTTTGAGCAAAGTCCATATTTAGTTCATATTTAGTTCATTGCTCCCAAACACAAGTGTTAGTTTATGAAAAAAAAATAAAAGGTCAAGCTGAGTCCAGCTGACCTCTTTCTTGTTTCCCCTCACACTCAATTTTTTTTTGTTTAAAAAAAAAAAAAAAGTTCAGCATGTTACAAACAACTCATATGTGAAAGAAATCTGGACATGAGCAAAGAAGGAATGCAGCATGATCTTTGCTGCCATTTAATCTTCCATTGTGCTTCCCATGAGACCAGACTACAGCTTCAACACCATAATTAAATAAAGAATTATGAAACACCCCCTGCCTCAGCTGGAATACGCTTTCTCTTCTCTAGACTCCTCCTGTGAATATTGGTCAGACAACACTGAATATCCACAATAAACTTTGCCAACATTTCTCACATTGGAGCTCAGATTTTATTTTCTGCTGTGCTAAACAATCTGTTTGATGACTGCTTATGACTTTATTGTCCTGTTCTTTGTGCCTTTTTCAGGGATGGTTTCTGAGGTAGTGTGCCCCTCTGCTTGCTGCCATGGTTGATGTCACCTGCTTCTGGTTCTCCTGTCTCCTGTCATAGAACTGTCCACAGGGCTGAAGGAGGCTTGAGTTGTCTTGTGCTCTTGTTACAGCAAATTGGGTAGACTGTTACATAGTCAACTATTCTTCCTGATGCAAAGCAGATGTTAGGGCTGCTTTATTTCTTCCCTGATTAAAATACTTTTTGTAGGATGAGGGGACCAGAAGCATAGCCTCTAGTCACATCCTCTCATCTCTTGTTTTGTTGCACCCAGAGATCATAGAATCATAGAATGATCTGGGTTGGAAGGGACCTTAAAGATCATCTAGTTCCAACCCCCCCGCTGTGAACGGGGACACCTCCCACTAGAGCAGGTTGCACAAGGTCCCATCCAACCTTGTCATGAATCCATCCAGTGATGGAGCATCCACAGCTACCTCTCATCCTAGATCTCATCCTGCCTTTCAAAAGGGATTTCTACATTTATGCCAGAGGGCAGTAACACTGTGTCATATTAAGCATCTTTACCTCTATGAAAACCAGGCTGTAAATGAGAAATGCCTTGGAAGAAAATGAAAGCTATTATTTTGGTTTGCTTTGCTTTCCTTTTCTTTTCTTTTTATTACAGCTATTATCACCATGGTAAAAGAGAAGACAACAGACATTGTAAATTTCCTTGTATATAAAGTGAATTAACAAATGGATGCAGTGACTTGTAGTGAATATGATGATGACTTGCAAGGGAAATTTACCAATCTCTGGAGGTTCAGTCTGTGTCAATTCTAAGCATCAATGGTAGCTTCGAGGTCAAATAGATGCAATATCTTGAATGTGTGTATCCAGTAGGATGTAGGGATATAGGAAAACTGTTCATAGAAACATCCTTTGGGTGGTTCCTACATATATTCCAATGCATTGAAATCCTCTTTCCTGATTTAAGAATAGAGTCCTGCTTTGTCTGTGATGTCAGGAATGCAGCAGTCTGGAGCATTAAAACACAACAAAGAGAACAGACCCTTGAAAATCACAAAATTACTGCATGTTTTCACTATGCCTGGTACTGAAAGTAACACTTGCTTAATTTTCCTGCAAGAAAAAAATTACAAATCATCTTTGAAATAATTTGGAGATTTACGAAGTTTTAAACTGAGGCTCATTCATTTAGTACAATTTTTATTTGATCAAACTTTATTTTAACTATAAACTTTGCATTTCTAAAAATAAATAAGAGGACATAGAAGATTTTTTTTTTCTTTTTTTTCAACTGTACTCTCTCCTTTCTTTGCCAAATCACATATAACAGCTGCAGACTTTATAACATTATATAAATGTTCTGACTGGCTGTAAAAGATTAAATATAAGATTCCAGTGCATAGAACAACCGGTATAAAGAATAACAAAATTGAATTGACTAAAGGCTGTTCATTTAATCTACTTTTGTTAATTGAAACCTTCATCGGGGAACAGAAAGAATCTCTTTTGCTTGTAAGGTGCTGTGGTGGTGGTAGTAGTTCTGGAGAAAAGGTACAATGTGAGTAGAATTCCCTCTGGAGATATCTGGCTTGAGAAGAAGACAAAACTATAATTTTACTTTAGCTCATGGCTCCCCCTTAAGTAGGTTGGGAGTTAGGGAATTCTATAAGGGAAGAAAACCTGGAGAACATTTACCATTTTGTTCCAGTTCTGCAGTCCCACTGGGACTCAGCTCTGTGCCAACATCATAACAGATAAGACAGTGGGAAGAGGGAGCCAAGAGTGAATAAGCTCACAGCTTGGGGATACTGCACTAAAGAAGATACATTTTGCAACATGAACCTCTCTGCCCTTTTTGCATCTATGCTACATTTAACAGCACATGATCTGTTTTCAAGATAGTTTCCTTCTGGAAGTCGTTCTCACAGCCTGATCCTGGGAGGTGTTAAGTGCCTTGAACTTCCACTGACGTCAGCAGGAGCCAAGCACACAACACCTGAGATGGGGCCCAGTGCCCTCCCCAGGCGCCATCCCAGCTGCTCTGATGACATTTAGGCACTTGCAGGAGCTGGCCTGTACTTTGTAATCAGCGTATCTGCCCCTAAATGTTCTGCTCTCTGCTTCTGGTTGCAAGCGCTTCTATGCACACAACTATAAACACAACTGCTGAGTCCTGCAAATGTTATTTATCTGTGGCTTTCATTAAAATCAGGACAGCCTTACTACCTGTGGCATTTAAATGCAGTTGCTGGGCTTGCTGGAGTCTCCCACGGGCAATCTATTGCATGTACTATCTGAGCTGTCCCTCTGGTACAGCAAGGGGAGGAAATGGACTTTTTACACTGCATGGACCAATTGCTAAGGTAACTGAAGGACAACGTCATTTTGAATGCTTACTTCATGCCTTGCTACCTGCTCTTCCTTCAGCATCAACATCTTCCTTGTTTCTCATCTGTCCCCAAGCTTGAAGTCCTAACATGCTTGAAACCATACAAGACTGGAGATGGCCTTCTTAACACCTGTTGGGAAGGTCAAAAGCACTTACTTCATGAGAAGGTCCAAATTGAGAGAGACTCCTCCAAGGCAAGGCACAAGTTTTCAGCATCTTCCGGAAAAAATGAAAATTTTGCTGGATAACCAAAGTCTTATTTCCATTTCTTTTACATAATGGTCTGAAATTCTTTTTGTTCTAGTATAATTTTATTGATTTCACATCTGAATGTAAGTTTTCAAAATGCCTTGGCAAAAAGCCCTGCAGCAGGATGAGGGACTCTCAGAAAAGATGCAGAGCAGATGAAGGAGGGGAGGGAAGAAGGAATGGGAGGATGCTCCCTTCAGAGAATAGGAGTGAATAAGTATGTCACCATGCTACAGGCTCCAACTGCATTGCCCAGGTGCTGCCAAAATATCAGGGGGAAGAAGAGGTGATGTGAGGATGAGCTTGGAAGAGTCTGATCAGGAGCTGAGACGAGAAACTCCCTATGCAACTAGTATAGTTTAGTCTCTGGTGAAACTATTGCCATCTGTTCTTAAACCTAACTAGTTGTGTTGAGCTACACCCCTGTCTGAAAAGCTGCTAAACCCTCAGCAGCCCAGTGATGGCAGGAAATGGAGCTGCTCTGTTTTTTTAGTCCTTGCTTGTGTTTCCTGCCTGGTGATTTCAGCTAGGCTCAGCAGTAAAAATCATGGAAATTGCATGTCCCTGAATGCCTCCAAGCTTGGATACTGAGCTGGAAGTGGTACAACGAGGAAGGTATAATCATGACTTCCTCAGTAGCCAGTCCTAGCTACAGGAGAAGGAACAGCCCACAGCTGTTGCCAGAGCATCCTGAAAGATGAGAGTTTTTTCAACAGTTAATTATTCAGCTTTTCCAAGCTAGTGTTATGCTTCTTTTCCTTGGCCTGCTCCCCCAAGAAAATCCTGTTTGTTTAAAAATATTGCTTATGAGTGGGGAAGCATTGCTCTTTCTTAAGTATCCAGATGGTGCAGTTTAGGTCATGTCGACCAGATGCAGAGATTCCAGGACTAGCAAAGACCCAAGCGGTGAATTCACATGTTCCAGATCATCAGCTGAAAGGAGACTTATAAATTGGAATCTGGAATTAGTTTGATCATGTTCACCTGGGGCTGCATTTTAAGCTATTTAATCTCTCTTCTAGACATGCACTGCTTGGGCAGAGTACTGCACGAGTGGGAATACGCTGCACCCAGATCAAAAATAGCTTATATCTGCTAAGGTTGAGTGTCTCTTCACTATCCACCTGTCCACTCACAATTCTAGCATCAACATGAATAGAACAAATTGGGTCTACCTACTTCTAATACTGCCTTTCATTTCCTAGATATCTGGGAATGCAGCTGTATCTGTAGATATTAAAAACTTCTTCAGCAGATAAGCTGGTTTTTTTTTTTTGCCCCTTTTTTTTTTTTTTTTTTTTTTTTTCTGATAGCAGTCATACAGAAGCCTTAAGGTCTCTTCTCCATCCCACTTCCCACTTCTCCCCTTTCTTCTCTCCTCAGTGTTTAGCACCTTCCTTCATCCCATGTTCTAACTCTTTCTACCTTTCTCTTCAGATATTCTTTCCTTGTCCCCCCCAGATTAATAAGTTTGGATACTGACAATGCAAGTGATTGCATCTGGGTGTCCTCTGTAGTTAATGGAAGGAAACTGGTACTTTTAGCATGTGATTCATCACACCTACCTTTAACTGTTTGCATTAGGATGAGACTAACTGTCCTCTAGAACTATGTATTTTTGCTTGGGTGAATCCCTACCCTATTGCCTAATTCTACCTCCTTTGTCTTCAGTGGGACTCTACATTTCTGGCTACCAATTCCTCCATCTCTCTCACTGTTTCATAACCACCTGAAGGTATGTTACTGAAATTTCACCTGCTCCTCAGACCTTCTCTACAGTCTACACATTGTTCATTCTTCTTCATTTTCCTCTGCACTTAACTCTTAATATAACTTCTTTATTAACTTCTGCATCACAGGTTGTTTTCTAGACACACATCTGATTACCTGACTCAGGAGGTCTGACTACATTCTAGGGACCTTCCCTGTCCTCTTCTGTTCTTTAAACACTCTGGTCTTCAAAGATCTTTCCTTGGGGATCTTGTGAACAACTGAACTGTTTTTTAAACATTTTTCAACCTGTTGCTGTTGTTGGTAGCCTCCCTTGATATATGCTGCTCCCTGTCTTCCATAACCTCCTGGTTATCTTCCACCTTCATAGCTCTTGTTCCTTAGTCTCTTGAAACTCAGAAGATATTGTCAAATTCTTACCTTCCTTTTGCTCCTTTCCTTTGCTTCTTCTTGCTTCCTTTCTCCTTTCATTTGGAGACACCATTTGACCCCAGAGATGAAGCAAAACTCTACCATTAGAGCTTTCGAAGTTGAGGCTCCCTGTCCTGTGATTCAATCTGTCATCTCCTTTACTTCTATTGTCTTAATCAGGGAGTCGGCTGTCACCTCAAGCACAATTTGCTGTCTCAAGCTTCACTTCATTGCCACTGACAGCAACTCACATCCCTTCCTGCCACTCACATCTCTCCTCCATGCTTCAGCTTATTCCTCCACTACATTTGCCAAATCTACTCCTGAGCCTGTGTATTAACAGTGCATTGTGTTAATGAGATATACTAGTTGTCATGATGAAATGTGTCAGTTAACTGATGATGTAAAAAACAAAATGGAAAGATGATAGTAGCCAAATGCAATAACACAGATCTCAAAAGTTTTCAGTTGTACCTGTGGAGGGAAACAGCTTGCCCAATGCAGAATGCACCCACACAAAAGGTTACATTTGATAATCAATTTACATCTGTAAGAAACATTCATATTTTTACAAAGTTAGAACCTACACTATGCTGCTTATATCATTGACTTGAATGTTAACAGCTATAATTATATTGAATGTGTCACTGAAACAGATCCTAAATTTCAGCTGGAGTTTGATAGTCCATAATTTTTCACAGATTTGTCATATGAACCTGCTGACAACTTTAGCTGCTATTCTTCATCACGCCTTAGAAAAACCGATGTGAATTTCCTGGGGTGATACACATCACACACGTTTCTCTGCTTAAGATTGAAGTCTGTAGCAGGCAGTACAGATGCAAGTTTCTTAAACTAAAGGCAAAGGAATCCATATACAATTCACAGTCTGAAGTCCAAAAGCATATACATCTAAAATAATGCTTCCTTTTGCTGCAAAATGAAGCGGTTTTATGTTCCAAAGTTGCTCCAGTCCTTGGTAAAACTAAATGTTTTTTCCAGTCATTTCACTTGTCCCTTTATTTAGTTATTTATGTTTTTTTTCCTTCCTGTGCTCTTCTCTCTCTCCAGAAATGAGCTCAACGATACTTTGCTCATTTAAAAAAAAATGAACAGTCTCTTTTGCTGGCATATGATGACCAGGTGGACACATTTCACTTGAACTCAGATCTCAGGTCAGTTATGTAACATGTTTGGATTATCATTAATAACACACTCAGGTTCTCCAAAAGTAGGAGTGCAAAGAGAAAAAGGGTCCCATGACCTTCAGAGGGATCTCAGCATATCCATACTCCATCAACCTCTGAGACCCCCAGTTGTACAATAACATGTTCTACAGAAGCATTGGGTGGAAAATGAAATTCCCAAACCTCTCAGAATATCTAATAAGTTTACATTCAGGTTCCTGGTTTGAACAAAGATTTAAGGAGTTCTTATTTTATCTGAACATTTTTCACCCAGCCTTGAAATAACACTGGATTTTGTTTTGCTTGAGAAGGGAAAAATTCTTAGCATGTGTGTGACTCAGAAGAAAACCTGTTTTATGCAATAAGTAAACGATGAATCATTGGTGGTTTACCACATTTATTTCACTGCACATGAGACATGTTGTTCAGTTAAATTTGGTAAGTCTTATTACCTGAAGGCCTGATTCTGCAGCCCTTGCTTGCACTGGCACCTGTAGAGAAGCCATTTGCAGAGAAGTCTGAGTGAAGTGCCAGGGAGCCTAAGCCAGCAGGTTCATTCCTATGCCACAAGGCAGGGGTGCTGAATTTGTCCCTCCAGGAAGAGCAACTTTCAGTGAACAGCACAGTCCAACAGCTTCAGGAAAGACCCAGATGGAATTATGAGTGTATTTCAGAAACTGGAATAAGCTAATATCCCAGTGTTCCTCCGAAAGGGATAGGAAACTAAGAACAGATAGAATGAGAACGGCTATACATTTCAAGACATAGTAATCTAGTTGTAATTAGGTGGTCACAGAGAGTGTCTCTGGCCATCCTTCAGTGCAACAAACACACAGGGCTACCCTGGATCACTGCAATCCACCTATTCCTCCTTCTGGGGTCACACCCATGGCTGTTAATTGTAGATGTTGCTTCTTAATTTTAAGAAAAGCAGTTTAAAGTGCTTGTACTTTGATATGCTGTAGGGAACAGGCCTACACTGGCAAAAGATGGACCAGATGATGTCATAGTCCCTTTCTATTACAGACTCCTGCAATTTCTTTTCTGTATTTTCCTGTTAACCCTGACAGCATCCAACTGCATGATACAAGTAGCAGCTCACAAAGCAGTCAATAATACAAATTTGACGCAGCATACCAGAAAATCTCAGAGCCTTTTCATCCTAACTAATGAAAAGTAAAGTAAAAAAAAAAAAAAAAAAAAAAAAATTATGTTTTGATATACTGCCAGATATTAAAAGCTCCTGGTAGACAGGAATCCTGGCATGCAGGTTTGGTACATGAATGACTCATGTTGTACTCAGGCAATGGACAAATGAAGCTGATGAACAAAGAATCAAACTATGCTGTGATTCATCCCTTGAAATGAAACTCAGGGCATTCAGGAGAATGCTATCTAACTATTTTTTACACTTAGTACTTCTTTGGTGAGTAATGAGGCCCAAACCATCAAAAGAACAGCTTTGATAACTCTGAAGCTATATTGACTTAGAAAGGAAACTTTACCAGAAACATTCTTGTAGACAAGTCAGGGTCAGAATCCATTATATGGGCTGTTTAACCTAAAGAAATCAATGACTTTTGGATTCAGGCATTACTTCTGCAATGACAATGATGAAGCAAAAGAAAGATAAACTGAGTAGAACATTTTTTCAAGCAAACTGATAAATGGAAAAGAGATTTTTACCATGAAAATAATGATAATAAAGAGGATGAAAATCATTGGTATCTGGTTGCTAATCATTATGCCATATGCTAGCAAAGCTTCAGAGTTTATGTATTTGGTTCAAAATGTTTTACCTGGATAAATGTATTTAAAGGTTTAATGCATAAGATTTAGTGTCCTACAAATCTTCACAGCAGCTGACAGCTTCCTTGCTGTTCGAAGAGATGAGCTGGGAAGATGGAAAATAAAGGTGCCCCTAGGGAGAGCAGATGGGGTGAGAATGATGAGGGAAAGGGATTTATCATGAGATGATTTGAGCTGAGATTTAGGGTGAAAATTGCCAAACAAGATAGGGACTTACAGACGTCACTTCTACAAACCAGGACAATCAATAAGGACTTAAACACCAGACTGCAGCAAGGAAGAAGGAAAACTAATGTCTTGGCTATAGAAAAGTGCTCTGGAATTTAACTTGTTTTAGCATACAAACAAATGTTGTTCGTTTGGGAGGTGTGTGAGGGGCAGGATGGGAGAAGTTAAGGAGCTGCAGTACTCTGAAAAACCTCAAAAAGTATGAGTGCAAGCTCTGTGACTTTCAGAAAAACTTATCCAAAGAGGATGTGAAACACAAAACGCTCCTCAGACTTCTTTCTGATCTTTCCTTAGGGCTGTATTTTGGGCTCAGAGAACATCTCCATATACACTAGCAATCAAGTAGTCACATCTACAGCTCTGGTTTCTCTCATGGTTAATCTCCTCCCTTATCCCCAGCTCTAACCCTACTCTGAAGTCATTATACTAAACCTCTGACATCTCAGTAACTTCCATAGCAACAGAGCATAACATCCTAAACACAAGATTAGGCACTTAGGCAGAGCCTGCATAAAAGAGGAAATCAAGTTGTAAGGGCAAAGGCTGTCAGCTGGACACCCACGACCCACCTGCCTGCCCTGCTCTGGTGAGAGAGAGCAAAGCTGCAGTAATAAAAGCTGGTGAACTGAGAGCCAACCTGGTCATTCAGTTTGCGGCACTCCAGGGAGGCATTGCTGGATTCCTGCTATCCTTCACCACTGAAGGCAATTTTTGTCTGGCTTCCTTCTGCCAAAGTGCTGCATACTCGATCTGTGTGCTACCCCATACGTACTTGAGCTGCTGCTACCCCTCAGTAGGTTAGGCTTGAGCACAGACAAAACCAGCACCATAGGTAAGCAGGACTATAATGCTTCTTGTACTCAATGCTCTGCAGCCAAGTTCATGGTCCGCTGTAATCTAAGATGGTCATACAGTAATTTAGACTCTCTTGAAATCACATTCCCTTATGAAGTTAGATTTCCTGAAGATAAAGCCCTGTTGACATGGGAAAGTTGTTCTGGTTATATAGACAAAGTTATGCTGGAGTAACCACACCCTGAATATCTCTGAGTGTGTGTAGACTCCTTCGGGTGTACAAGTGACCTTTTCAGTTTAGCCTATACCTCTTCTTGTGCTAAACCAGAAAATTCACATCGATACTGTATTAAAGGAGTACGCTTTAGTGAATTGGTAACATTAGGAGCCCAGATGTCCCAGAAAGTCTCTGAAGGTAGGTGGGTGCAGCTGGAAGCTGACTGAGAGTTTGACAGTTACAAGCCTAGCCACTGCTGCCAAACTTGTGCTCTGAATCTATCACCTTTGTTTAATACAGATTGCTTTTTTCCATTAGGCATGTCATTAGTTTCTCTAGGCTAATTTAAATAGAAAATAGGTGGCGTATCAGATAGGTAGTCCGTCTTTTCTAACTTGAACTAGTTAAACATTAGTATCAGTTTAGTCTTGGCTGGTTCAGAAAGATCTTTTTAGTCACACAGGGAGACAAATATTCCCAGAGGATAATCAGTGCTGTTGAGAGGGTAGATTTTCTTAGGGGGAGCTGAAAGAGTATTCTTGACACAAAGGGTCCCCATACAGCATTATGTCTTTTCACAAGGAGAGGAGGTCAACTACTGAAAGAATAAAATCTGCCAGATCTTGTAAAATATGGACAAAAATATGTATTATCTTCTGGCTGAACTCTTGGAAATCCTTGATGTTTTTTGGCTAAGAAGTTTTGAAAGACTGTTTTGTTAAAGGCAGCTCAAAATTCAGTCTGAAGCAGCTTGAGTGGTTAAAGTTTAATAATTTTTTTGAGCTACTGAAAACACTTACGGTGTGGAAATTGCTGCACAAACTTAATGATAGTTGGTACTATTGATGGTTGGTAACATAAATTCTTGTAGCTAGATAGAAGTGTTTTCTGTGGTTTATAGCTGTGGATACTCTTAATGTACAGATACAGCTCTAATCTGCCTGGAATCCATGAGTTTCTGGCCTCCGTCGTACCTTGTGATAGTCTTGGTAAATACTCCACTGATTAGTGGTGTTTTTGTTGGACTTGATTTCATGGATTGTTTTCTTTTTCTTGTACTACACAGGCAGCTCAGGGGGAGTCTGTAGCTTAATTAGTTTCCCTATCTTGATCAGAAATCAAGTTTAGATACAGTTAGCCTAAGATATACATCTAACTTGTTCCTATATTTTATGAATCTGATGAAGCAGCTTTCCCAAAGTATCTGTGTCACTTGCTGTTGTAGTCAACAGAAGAGGACGGGTGACTTTGAAAGTTTCCAGAAGAGAGTCAGTCTAAGTGGTCAGACCCTTTCTCTCTGCAGCTCTTCAAAGACACCTGTATTTCTCCTTCTGACTGTAAAGGGAAATTTAAGCACTTAACCGAGTGTCACTAGGTGCCTAAAATTTAAGTGCCAAGTGAATACTTGAACAAAGCCAATATAATTATTTCCCAGATTTATGGAGTTTAACAGTATATGAATACATATACATGCATATATATATATACATGCACATATATATCTATATATCCCTTCATCCAAGTTGGCATGTTTCTTTTGAGATCATTATATTTATAAAAATCAAAAGTTTATATGAAAACCTGCCAGGTAACACTAGTTTTGTATTTCTGATTTCCATTTTGATCCAGTTCACAAATACCATGCCTCCCAGAAGCACTAGCTCTCTTACCTCTTATTAAGTTTGCTGATCTGGCCTCACTTTGTCTGGTTTGCATTCTTTTTTAGCCATCAGAAATTTACTGCCAAAAAGTAGCACATTTCAAACTGCACAAGTTACAGAAGCAACAATAGATGATTCATTGGTTGAGCTTTAACTTGAGTACTCAGCAAGAAAATACCATGCAGGGATCTTTGTGGTAAGGGCAGCAGATGCAATGTTTTCCTTCTGTGCACAGTTACTTATTGCAAATTGTAGCTTTCAAGTCTTGATTGCACTGTAAAGAGGTGTGTCTCCACCATTGTCCATGTACGGTAAAGATGTACGATAAAATCCACGCTTTATATTTAAATCACCCCTTTTGCCTGCCAGTGAACGGAAGCCAAGAAAAATAGTTGTGAATATTTCATAAAGCCAAATGTTTTGTGCGCAACTTTTTCTGAAATTAAACTGCTACCTAAATTGGGTAGCAAATATTAGTTCTAACCAGCTATGGAAGAAAAACAAACTTGATTTCATCTTTTAAGTTCACCACAACATTTTAAATGGTTCCTTCTGTCATTTGGAGTGGAAAAAAAGCATTTTATGCTAGCATATATTTATTTTGAAGCACTAAAATATCAAAACGTATGAAAAAAAATAAAGGAAAGCTGTTCATAAAATGTAAACATGCAGTATATATTTCATGTTTTTCTGTCAAGACCCAAAACCTGAATCCCTCTGACTAATTTTGGTAATTAAATATCCCATGACAGTCTTCATCTGATAGTGTCAGACTTGTGTATTCTGGCAGAAACCTAAGCGTTGAACTCTTCTTAGTGTAAGAAGACACATCTCAAACTTCATTTTGGTTCCCAATTTAACCAAGCACTAGTTATGTGCTTGGTTTTAAAGCATATAAATGGGCCCATTGAAACTGATGCGCTGTGAGAGTTACACACTAGACAAATGACCAGATCTGAGCTTGACTGCGGCTGTGCAACTTGACAGGAGCTAATGGTATTGCTGAGATATAACTGAGGGCAGAGTTTGGCCCTGGTCCCATGCTTGTCATAACTTACCATACTAAGCTGAATGCTAAAGGTTTTGTACAAGGAACTCCATGCAGAACTCTGATGATTAATGGGATCTGGATGCAGAAATTCCTGTGGGCTACAACTGAAAATTCATTCTTCTATTTTGATGGCTGTTCATTTTAATACCAGACTTTGATATCACATTGTGCCGACAACTGTGGAATAGTCTAGCTACTTATATTTACCACTTTGTACTTCTGGAGGCTTGTGAAACCATTATGGAAGCGAGGCCTTGTGTGCTACGTGAAATTCCAAAGTACCCAGAAGCTTAAGGCTGCTGTTCACTTCTTCCCCCAAATTTTGTCAAGTCCTGAGAGATGTTGTTTGAGCTTCTGTAGCGACCGTTAGTAAATTTGAAAGGAAAGTAAAAAAGGATAATTCTGTTTATATATGCACTGGTACAGCCATGGAAAGGAATTAATACCATTTTCATTTGGTAACTTACATAAAAACATAACCATGATCCATTATATTGGGAAAGGTAAACTCCAGCTAGTTCTGGTTCTTGTATGGGATGGTTTACTAAAGAAAGCGCAGCATTATCCTGATGGGACATTTGAATCAACTCCAGACATTATGAACTGCTAATTTGCTGTCAGTACAATCCCAAAGGCTTTCCTTCGGATGGGCCTGGCAGAAACAAGAGTGTGAGATGGAAATCTTGACGAGATGAGGGTCATTTTTAACTGCAATTTTTCCCTCCATCTTTTACCAGTAAACTATTTATTTTAAAATTTTGAGTGGTATTTCTCCAGTGCAGGGCATTCTTGGTGTAGAGAAAATCTCTTAAAGAGTTATCACTTAGCCTGCTATATAGAGTGGTACACCTGAGCTGGCAGAATAGTGCTATCAAGAAATTTGATCTTTGATCCTTGAACTCTGTGATTACATTTATAATTCCACTAGCATGTCTGTGTGTTGACATTTAGCACTGTGTGAGTGAAGAGGAGGGAAGGATGGCAGACTGGGAATGGTATCATTACAGCTGCTTGGAGACAGCACTGTTTGCATGGCATAGATGTTACCTGCATATCTTGTTTCAGCAGTGTTTTTTCTAGACAGTGGGGTGCATTAGAAAAATAATACCTTGCATCCTTGTGGAGCAGCAACCGAGTGCTGCAGAGTTTTTCTTCTGGTTACCTGCATTTGCTGCTACTGCAGAGAAGATGGGAAAGGGAAAGGAGGAAGTAGACAGCATTTTCCAAAACAAGGCTCATCTACATGCCTGATACAAAGACCAGGAGTCAACACACTAGGCAAAAGCAAATCACGATTTGCCCCAATGCAGCTTAGCAGAAGGAAGCTGCTTTGATGCAAACTATAGGGCTGTCTGTTCACACTGCACATGTTCATCGACACGATTACTGAGTGCTGACCTCAGGTGCAGACCAGCCTCTCCAATATATGGCTCAACAACTCTTTTTGGTTTGGGGAAGAGAATGTGGGTGAAATAGAGAAGGTTCTAATCTTCCCATAAAATCCAGAGCTTGTCAATACCAGAAAAGAAGTTGCAAAACATATTGGCAGGAGTGCAACCCAAGTGAAAAATTGGTACAGGGCCGCCAACTGAATTGCACTCTTTAACTTTGTGAGCCAGTTGCTGTTCTCATAGGGTGCAAATCTGGACCAGTTCTCCTGACTCCAGTTAAGTATTTCAGGATTTATATCTTCTGAGTGGAGCTGAATTTGGCCTTCTTTTGTGAAGACTGGAGTTATAGTGTCACTTCACAAACTCCCGTATTTTTAGCAGCAGTTGTCACATCTAATCAAACACAAAATTTAGCAGGATGAAGTGAGAAAAGTGCATAGTTCAGGAGTTTAAAGCCAAAATTCCAAACATTTTATCCAGTCTTTATACTGACAGATAAGTAACCAAGTTTGTATATCTATATATGTATTTAAGAGTCATTCACTTTTGTGCTCTTACCAACATTCCACATCTGCAATCTGCAGACACCTCCTATCTTGAGTTCATTAAAATAAGTACCAAACCCTCAACAATGATATGTTATATCTTTAAAGTGAACCATTCACAATGTTAATTCAAAGACTATCCACGTTCACTTAGCAAGAGAGCAGGGACAATATTATGCAAGCTATTTTCCAATGCAAATTCCAGGTCATAAATGCTCACAAGTTTTTGAAAAGAATCTAGGGCTCAAGAGCTGATCATATAAATTAAATGAGAAAAGACTTACCAGAAGAGATTGTAATTCATAAGCAGAACCATGTGTACACATAGGGAAACACATTTGGTTCAGTAGGCTATTCCTTGTTGTCTATTCATTACTGATTATTCACTCATCTTTATCTTTTAATGCCCCCTATCAAATCTTTTCAGTTCATCATCAGCTATGGAGATTGGCTGACATATGTTTGCCTAGTCCAATATGGCATGAGGTAACATTACAGCTGGAGGTATTTAATGGAAAGAATGTCATATCCAGAGTGTGTTGTCAGTTACTCAAATTATATCAACGTAGTAAACCTGAAGAACTGATTCTGAGGCATTGGTGTATTCTTTTTCCATGATTTTAAGGAAAAGGCTTGGAATAAAGCAGGAAGTGTTAAAGAGGTGGATTAATTGAGAATCCTGAATTCTCAGTGAGAATCTTGAAAAAAGCAGTAAGTACAGCCTTCTGTGGTCATTAGTTTACTGTGGGACTATTTGGAAATTTATCTTTAGAGTTCAGTTACTGTTGTGAGACTCATTTGTTGAGAAGAAGTTTTAAGTCTGTTGCAAAGAGCAGCACAGGAGTGCCAAGTGAGATTGTGATCTTGTCATCCAGTTGTCCTTTGAGAAAAAGCTCAAGTTTTACAGTTCCTAAAGCAAAGAGGCAAATATCTGTGAAAGGAGGCTGAAAAAGAAACTGTTTACAGTAACTGTACAGCCTGACTCACTGTACACATATTAAAAGGAGTTATGGTGCTGATTTCAGTGGCTTTTTGAGAAACCTCGAGGAACCAAATGAATTCTGCTTTTTCTCCATTTCATTTCATACTGGGGGTTGACTGGCAGAAATGTGGAACAAGATAGTCCATTTGGCTGCACGTTTTCTGAGTTTAAATGAGGTGGGTGAGCATGCTTTAGCATGTGTTTGAATATCAACAACTTGAAAACAGGCAGTCTCTGTGGGGAAAAAAACCTCACAGCAAAAGGAAAAGCTTTTGCTGTAAAATTTTACCTGATAGTTCATTTTTTTTTTATCCTTTAAACATCATGGAATGAGTAAAAGTTTACTGGTAGGAGTGGGGTGAGGGACTGGTACAGCAGTACCTTGTTTCCACTGTACATCTAATATGGGAGAAAAAAGCATGGAGACGGGTGAGTGAAACATGGCACTTATGTTGTTAGAGAAATACAGGATCTGAGAAAAATAAATTCCACGGGGATTTATTTGGCTATGTGTCCATCTGGGCAGTATTTCTCCGCTTGAAGTGGGTGAGATCACTGTGAGAAGAACAGGGGCTGACTTGACAGTCCCAGCGACAACTCACTTGGTGACAGAGAGGAAGGAGCTCTGCCATCCTTGTGCCCGTTTTCCGCTCCGAGCAACAATCCACCAGCCTCCAGAGGAGCCTCAGACCATCTGACAGGTGAATTCAGTGATTCAGGTTGCTGGTAATGTGTAGGCTGTGTTTTCCCATTCCTTCACTCAGTACTTATCTGAGTTTCTGCTATGAAAGTTCACATCTGTTTACATGAAGCACATCCACATGAGGTGTCCCTTCCCATGCTCCTTGCTCCTCCATCTCCCCAGGACACATGTATCCTCTCTCTTAAGAGCGGCTGATCTGGTCCAAGCCCTCTCCCATCTGAAATTCCAGTTTCTCATTACAGCCCTGGCAGACAGCCCCCTCCCCATCTGCTCCTCTCACCTCCCACCTGGACATCCCAGTTTTGGCCCACTCCAGGGACCTGTGCCCTGGGGGGTTGTTCCATCTGCCCTCTCCCTTACCTCCACTGCTTTTCCAAAGCACAATCCTGTGGTGTCTTTGGCTGTTATTTGTTGTCCTGAAGTTGCCAGCACCAGTTGTAATTTTGCTAGCCTTAAGGATACCTTCACGTATATGTTAACTCATCCCACTGGATACTTCTGGAGCAATAACACTTCTAACTGTATTTTGCAGGAGGCGTCTTTTGAATCCCATCTCACTGGGATTTCCATGGAGATCCTGCTTCTTTCCCGGTCCATCTTCCTACAGCATTTCTACAAAGATTGTTGTTAATACATTGAATAATTTATTTTCCTTCTGTATTTCAAGTTGTCTTCCCCCCATATATCACCCATAGACAAGTCTGTCAGATCTCTTTGGATGTCCTGTTATCTGAGATCAGTGTTGTACAGTATGGCCTGTAATGCATGAAATTGGAGCAAGCTGTATGCTTATGCCGTGCGGCATGGCTAATCATTCTCAAATGCTATCATCAGTTATCTTGGAGGAGTTAAAAAAACAGAAAAAGACTCAAGCGGCCTGTGTCTGATTTAATCTTTAAAATCAGGAGAGACTTTGCAGTGATTAAAGAGCCATTTCCTGACTACATATTGATATGAGTTGCTTCCAAGTCAAATATGAAGGAGACTGACAAGCATTCAGTCTTGGTCTGATTGGCAGGTTCCAGCCTCATGAACAGCGATCTCTTTCCTGCTCTTGTTTAAAGGTGTTCTGGGGTGGTCTGTGTTTAATACATAACCATCTCCAGTAATGGCCCTGGTATTTTCTGTTGTAATTGACAAAATTGCACACTTGAATTTTCAGCATCCATGAGGACAGGTGGAAAGTTTTATTCAGAAACTGAAGGCTTCGTGTTGTTTTTCAATAGCTTCCAGAAGCCAGTCACTTTGGGAGCAATTCTGTATTCTGAGAAATGCCAGAAAAAAATGTGTGCTGAAGAATTTCTCAAATATTACCACAGAGCACTGAGTCTTTTTTAACATAAATTGGTAAGGCAAAACATTGCAAACATGAACAACAACAGTGTTGTGGGACACTGATCTTTGAAATCTGAAAAGCACCTTAGAAGCCCTTGATAAGCACAGGGGATACAGCATAGGGAAGATGTTTGGTAAGAGGGATTTGGTCCAAGTATTTCTACTAGGCTATTAGATGGTCATGGCTTTGTCATTTCACCTCACAAAGAATCAAGTTTCTTCATCTGTGAAATGGAGACTATGATAGAGAGCTCCTTCATAAAGGATTTTGGGATCTTCTTCAAGTTTATGAAAGATATCTTGCCATATGGTGCCCAAAGAAACAGGAATGAGACCCAGTGATTCAGCACTGTCTTCCAGTTCTACATACTGCAGGATGTAGAATGGTTTGTGTGAACTCAATATTTTTATAAAGGATGGCCTGGATTATGAGTTTATAATAGATAATCATGTACAAATGGTCTTCCATTTTTAGATTCCCCTCCCTTCAGAGGCTGCTTCACTGCACTGACATAGTTTTCCTCATAACTTCAGTGTGGCTTTAGGCAGAGACAGAGTACTTGCAGCTCTGGGAGAGTTAGTGCTGAAACCTCCTCAGTTGCAATTGTTCACACAGTCCTGTTCTTTCCTCAGAAATCAAGTCACTCCTACTCCCATTCCAGTATCACATATCATTTCCCTTCAGAAATCCCAAGCCTATCTTAACAAATCACTAAACTCACAAAAATATCCAGCATACTCAGGCAAAACATCATTAGAGATTTAGTCTGTTGTTTTTTTTTTTTCCTTCCATCTTATCCAGATCTGATACCAAAGATAAAAAGGAATTTTGCTGTCTGGATCATCTTCTCTCAGTTATTTACATTTTGTATTATTGCTAACAGCTAATCAATTCAAATAAAAACAAATACTTCCCCAACCTCAAATGTGAATAGTTTTTCCTGTGCTTTTATATATGAAAGATAGCTGATAGTTGTAATCCCAGGAAAACAAAAGTTTGCTTCAAAGAACTAAAAATGTACGAAGACATAAAAGAGAAAAGAGTTGAGGGATTCAAAAAGAAAAAAAAAGGCTTCAGGGAGTCATTCTGCTATTTGCAAAGCAAAATTGCCATTTCTGTAAATGATTATTTAATTGTTGATATGAATTTAGCCTGGTGATAAAATTTTTTCCTGGCTCTGACAGACATTCTCTAGTGGAAAGAAATAAATCTGGTGAGTTTGAATTAAGCACAATCGGATCACTGATTTACTCTAACTTCAACATCACTTGCATGTCATTGTACTTTCTGTTACACTTCTATATATGAAAATGCAACTTGAAAAGCATTAAAACTGATTAACTATGACATCCCTCAGCATAACAGTAACAAAAAAGGCAATCCCAAACTGTGGGACACACCTCTTGAGTGCCTTGCTATTCTCATGGGAGCTGGAAAATATTCTCTTGTCTCAGAAAAGCTTTTTTGCTACCTACAAGCAATGAAAGTGCTTAATGAAAGATTATAATTTGTCCGAGTGCAGGGCAAAACCTGAAACATACTCAGCAGACAAAAGTAATCAGTTATCATACAGGAAGAAGTTATTGTTGAGCTTTTTTTTGTTTGTTTATGGAAATAAAGTTATTAATAGTTAATTAGAATTAATAATAATACTAAAGCTATTAATAGGCCAAATGCAGAAGACCAACCTTCAGTTGAAGAGTGTGGGTGTACAAACCACGATGCCTCTATACTTCGGAAGTACCAGTGTAGTGCTTGGTGCCTCTGAACTCCAGTATGCAAGCTGGAGTCGAAGAGGCTAAACCATTTATTAGAGGATTGAAGTATTGAAATTGGAAGTATTGTTCACATTCAGGTGGGAGAAATAGAACCACAGAGGTATTAGCTTACCTAGCTCAGAGTTGTGACAAATGGAGGAAAAGAGCACATTCCCAAATTGCCTGGAATCTGAGGCAGGAATCCCTCTGGTTTCAGCGGGACAGGACTGGTCCCTGATCTTCCTTTGTTCTCCTCCTCTCCATCCTAGCCATTAAGGATTTCTTCCTCATTCAGTTCAGCAGATGTTACTTGCCTTATGCAAAAAGATGTTGTCTTAAAAAATTTCAGAGGAATGTTCAGCCTGTGGCTTGTTACTGACATTATTTATTTTGAATGAGGTCCAAGATCATAAGGCACATGGACAATCAGGCTATGGATAAAATGATTAGGATAGGGCTGACTCAGACCTGTTAGTCTGGCAAGGACTCGGCAGCGTATATTCCAGAAAGTCAACTCCCTAGGAATAATTTCCCTTATCAGAAGCTTTTATAATTCTGTATGAAATGATAGTAGAAGAAAATAATCCTACTTGAATCAAGGATACAAATTTTTTCCCCATTTTTTGGTATATGCAGAGGTGAGAACTATAGTCATAGCTCCACATAATACTTATATTTCTATCCTATCTTATATTTATGTCCTACACTTCTCATGCTAGAGGTCTGAATCAACAATTCACATTTATCTGTCTAAGCCTAGGATAAAATCTGTCACTGTTGTTCTGAATTCCTCTCTGTGACAATGTGTGAAAAGATGAAACTATTTGATTTCTTTAACTAGTCGTTGTTAAATTCTTTTCACTTTTTGTCACTTTGACTTTCAATTCAGGAAAAGAGATAAACTGGAGTTAAATTTTGTAAGAATAATCTGAATTTAACTGTATGAACTGAGCACATAATATACACAACAGTATTAAATTAGTAAAGAACAGTTCCTTTTTTAGGATTAATTTCAATGTGTTAATTGAAGTTGGAGACAGTGTGTAAAAAAATAAATGCATATCATAACAACTTAATTTATGTTTATGTTGTTTTTTCTTTCACTATTTAAAGGAAATTTTGAAGTTATTAAAAGCAGATAGAGAAACTGAAAAAAAAAAAAAGAAGGTTGAATAGTGCTACTATATTATCTATGTCTACCTTCTCTGGGCTGCATCCAGTAATTAAATTACTTGTGGTTTCTTTTTTTTTGGCTTTTATTTTGGTTATTTTTTAATTTATTTTTTTTTACAGAATCATTTCTCTACAATGTTATATACTTAAAAAAAAAAAAAAAAAGAAAGAAAAAAGGCAACAAAAACCTACCACGCTTTGTTTCCAGAAGGATTTAGCACGGAGATAGCTAGCATGAAGAGAAAACAAAATAAAGCATTGAATTTACTTAATTTAATAGTATATTCAGTTTTGCCTTGAGTTGCTTATAAAAAAATGTATGCAAGGAGTGTTTTCCTTAAAAAAGGACTTCTAAAGAGAAAAGTTTTTTAAAGGTCAGTGTGATAGAAGTAGACCTTTTGTTACTTCAATAATGAAGACATTTAATCCCATTTTTAACAGGCATTTTTTTCTGAAACTGTTTTGAAACATTTATTTTCTTATTCTGAGAGTAAAAGTCTCTTCAAGCCTACAAAAATAGTTTTCAAGATTGCAGAATATTAAAAAAATATGCCTATTAAGTATTCAGTGAATAAAACATGTTGAACATTTAGAAAAAGAAATTAGAAAAATGATCTTAAATCTGCATGGCAAAATGAGATCAACTTTCAAAAGAACACAAACATAAACTGTGAGTTTTTAATGAAATCGCTACCCTATTCAAAGTATCTGCAACGTTATTTTTTAAAGGGTAAAATTAACTTTGAGAGTGTAAAAAAACCAAACCCCTTTCTTGATTATTGAATGTGCACTGAATTAATAAAACATAAAGAAGTATGTGGCTCCTATGTTAATGGGAAATTCATATGTCCTTATCAGAATATTGTGGTTAAAGAAGTAGAGCCATATTCTCTCTTTCTTTGCCCTGAGGACTTTTCTACTCAAAACCAGATGGACATTAGAAAGAAGCACTTGAGCAAAAAGGGTATGTGAGTTTTCTCTGCAAGAGAGGGCTGCTCAAGGAGAGAGATCATCTCCCTCTGTGTCCTGAGCACAGAAGCAGGCATACGTTGGGAAGCCACTGCAGGCATCTCTTGGCTCATCCCGTAGAGCACCCAGCTCTGAGCTGGCAGTGCTGTGACCAGCACACTTGCACTGCCTGTAGTCTCACAGGGAAGCAAAGCAACCAACATTTTGCTATAAAAGAGCTCCAATAGGAAAAAAAAAAAAAAAAAAAAGAGAGAGAGAGAGAAAAGTGGAAGAGAACAGCTTCAGTGAGTTAGAGATGAAAACAGAGAAGCCAAAGGTTTCTGGGGCTCTTTCCAGTTTTACTGTTTGACACAATATGGACATTTCAGTGTACATGAGAATTCATATTGCTGCTTGAAGGGCTAAACATCTCTCTTAAAGCAGACCCAGCACAACCCTGAGCACATGCTTGAACATAAAATGAAAAGAATTAACAGGGGGAGGTCTGTGAGAGCTCGGACTGTTCACTTTGGAGAAAAGCAGGCTGAAGGGGGATCTGATCAATGCATATAAAAACCTGATGGGGGGAATGACAAGAGATATATAGCCAGTTCTTATCAGTGCCTAGTGAGAGGATGGGAGAAATCCTGAAATACAATAAACTCTGCTTAAAAAAGAGATTTCTTTTTTTTTTTTTTCCTCTGAGGGTGGTGAAACACTGGAACAGGTTACCCAGCATGACTGGGGAGCCTCCCTTCGTAGAGAAATTGAGAAGACATCTCGACATGGCTCTGGGCAACCTGATCTAATTGACCCTGCTTTGAGCAGTAGGGTTAGACTAGATGATTCCAGAGGTCCCTTTCAAACACAGCCATTCTGTGAGTGTGATTCTGTGAAATAGTTGAGGACTGTGTTTCAGTAGAAATTTTCCCAGAATTTCCATTCAGAAAAGAACATGTGCAGAGAGGCACCCTGAGGCGAAGGCTTCCTCACATTCAGAGACGTTCCTCAGACCACATCTCAAGGTGGGCCCCTGCTCATTGTCACAAGTTAGTCATTATCAAACTTTACTTTTCCAAACATCAGCCTACAAATGAGCTTTGCCATGATCACTTTTTTTCTTCTTTCTACTACTTCACAGCTTGACAGTCAAAGCTTTTCATGGCAGCTAACAGTCTTCGTCAAACATTATTTTATCTACAATATGGTCCACAGACTGCTTGTCCTGCAGAGATGTGAGATTCATCATTAAAACAGGTATCCAATTGAACCATGGACCTGCAGTAAGCACTGTGTTAGACATCTTCACACCTGCCTATCCCCTAACTAACCTTAAGTTGTTCCATTTGTCTGCAGGGTTGAAGCCTCACTGTAACTACTGCTCTTTTTCTCCTTTCCAATTCTTAACTCACAAAAAGCTGCTTACAGGGTCAAAATAAAAGCAGAAGTTCAGAGGGTTTTCATGTTGTTGAAGTGATCTACCACTTAGTTAAAGTGAACTGTAATTTTTCTTCCAGTGTGACAGTGACAAATGGTGTTTAAAAGTGCTTTGTAGTAGGCTATTCGGAATGCAAGTTTAGTGATGATTGACTTGATTTTCCTTGGATTACATTGCACCTACAGTAAGAGTGCTTCAGGAGAACATTTATTTCTGCTGTGACATAGGAGCAGTCAATCTAAATAAAGCCTATGAATACATACTGATCCTAAGAATGAGGGTCTTTTGCAATGTCAGTTTGTCTCTGAAAATACTGAGAAAACTCCTGATAAAAATGAAAGAACAAATTACATTTCCCCAATAAACAAATATTTAATATACTATTATCTGCATTCTTCAGGTTTTCCTTTTCTTGAGCTAGGCACCTTTCTCTCGGGTGCGTGCCTCAACTCTATCTTCCTTTCTTTATTATTCACACTTAACAAGCTTGAAGGGAAGAAAAAAGATTGCTTCTACCTAGTTTCAGTGCACTGTTAACAATCTGCAAGGAGTGTGTAATCATATGCAGTGCTGCTGACGGAAATATTCAGAGCTCTTCAAAGCAAAGTCAGCTAATTACCCATGTACCTACTACAGGACTTACTGCCCCATAGTGATTTATCCATGGGTCTCAAAGCTGTGCTGCAAAGACCACCTCTGAGGGGTGAAACGGAGGCTTCAGCCTTTCTGACTGTTCCTACTTAGCCCCACAGCCAGGACAGCTAATGAATGCCAAATGTGGTGTTGTGGAATTAGTCTACCAGGATCTATCTGAAGACTGCCAATTTGTCTCATGTAGGCCAGCAAGTAGCCAGATAACAATCTTAGGTAGTAACTTTTGGGTAAAATACTGGCCACTTCAAAGGCAGTAAGATTTGTGGCTGTTGACACTGGGACTGTGATTTCTCCCCTGGCTGCAGATGACTAGTTCAGATCTTAGCTGCCTGTTGATGGATTTAAACTATCTTCCAAGTCACCTAGACTTTGCTTCTCCTTGCCTCATCTCACTCCTGTAGTTTGTCTTCAGCTTTGGTCACTGACCACAAGGTTTATATATAAAAAGCACTAATCTCTTCTATCTTTACTGGTCTCAGTGAAAGCTGTTTTTACTCAAGCTGTTGTTGGTGATCTGGATGACATTGTACAGCACACAAGGAGAGCTGGTGGGGGGAGCGCAGTGGGGAGGCTGGGCTGTTGCAGAGGTTAAGAAAACAGCTTCCAGGAGCACCCAGCCTCCGCCTTCCCTTCGTCTTCTCTGTCATTTTGTGTGTATGTATGTGTGGAAGCATGTGTGTACTTGGAGAACATGATTTTTTTTCTACTTCCCTGATAAGTCTTTTACATGTGCCCTCAGGCAGATCTGTTACAGCACTCTGAAGGTTTTGTTGTTGTTTTGTTTTTAAAACACAAATTCCATGTCTGCAGGTTCCTTCACATATAAATTAGCACTATCTGAAATAGGAGGCTCTAGGAAGCTTAAATTACTCTATCACTCATGAGGAGCTATGTTGTTAGTGTTACTGATCTCCATTTCATTTAAAAAGTGAGGAAAACACAATTCAAATGTCTGCAGACTCAGCCTAATAAAAATGATAGATTAGATGTCAAACTGCTCCACTCCCACCCAGCCCCTCCTTTCTCCAATCTTCCCTTCTGTTGTTCAAAAAGAAGTCATACAATAGCTTCCTTGCTGCTCTTGGCTTTTGGAAACAGCCAGATGATTCTGGTAGCTCGGGGATTAGTCTATTTTGCTTGCACTCAGTGGGCAATGCTGTGTAAAAAACTTATCCTACTTTAATAATTTAGCTCTTTATGCTTCACTGGAGTTTACCAGCCCACCTTGTCTGTGGATCAGATTTGAGATTAACCTCAAACCTCTGCTGTCTGAACAGCAAAGTGGTTCACCAGCTCAGAGCTTGCAGGATACACCTATAATTATGTGAAGGTGCTTTTGCAGAATGAGCTGACGAAAGGAATCCAAGGTGGAGATCTGCTATTTTGGACTAGTACTCAGATTAAGTCCATATTGAACACTGCTGGTATTTTACAGACACCCTCAAAATACAGAAATCATTACAAATACTATAAAAGGAAATGATCTGAACACTTGAAAGAAGTGTCAATGGAGTTTATGGTTCTAACTGTATTGTATATTAAAATTAATATGTCAAGTGTCTGCCTCAAGAGTTACTCAGAGATAGTAGATGTTGCTGAGGAACATTTCCAAGCACTGGGACCAGACTTTCTGTACATTCAAAGTGTCAGAAGGGACCCTGCCACAGTTTGGGCAGGGCCCAGGCAGCACATTGCATACAGTACACATTTTCTTGAAACAGTTTGGCAGCTTGCACGAGCCTTTCCCAACAATCAGTTTGGATATGACTGTCCTGTTTAAGAGGGTAAAAGAGCTTAGTAATATAGATGCAAAAGCCATTCCCTGCCAGTTGGCTGCAGCACCAGAGAATGGCACTGGGTGCATTTATTTTATTAATATTGACAAAGCCAAAGAGGCCCAGAGGAATTTTGCCATGAGCTTGAAAGGACCCAACATTTGGCCAGTGTTGTGCAAGCATGACTTCCAATCTGTATCTCTCAAAGCACTTTACTAAAGGGACTAAGAGCTGGTCTCAGTTTACACAGAGACAGTTAAATCTGGAGAGGTTAAATGACTTGCATAGATCACAGATTTATCTGTGGCAAGGAAAGGAAGAGATTTCTGTATCAACTTAACTTCAGGTCTTTGTACCAGAGTCACTCTAAGCTTTCTCCTAGATGTGAAACCATCACGTTCATGGCCAAGCTTCAGTATGACTTCATCCATCAGATTGTTCTTCCTCCTTTATATGCCGTTGATTCAGACTATTTACTGTTTCGTCTTTTTAAGCTTAAAATCTTTCTGAATTTAAATTGGGAGAACACCCTGTATATTGGCCGGATTGTTACTTACCATGCTATAGCATCTGTTTGTATTTCCTTTATGTGCAAACCTGCTGTAAAAGTTATCTTGGTGAAATTTGGAAGAACCTACCATTGCTGTTATTTAGTAAACCAAAGAAATGAAACTGAAAAATGAAATCAAAACTGAAGTTGTCACTTCTCTAGTTTTTGACACTGCAAGCCTTTTTTTGTTTGCTTGTTTGTTGTGTGTTTGGTTTTATTTTGTGTGTGTGTTTTGTTTTGTTGTTGTTATTGTTGTACTGTGCTGCATTTAAAAATTTTTTAATATAAAATAAACATTATCAGTCCATCTTTCCTGACTTACATCTGCTTCGTTAGCCAGAAGGCATCTCCCCCTCACTATATATATATTTCCTCTTGTGACACTTGTGATCCCAGCTGCCAGTATGGTTTTGAAATGATGAATCAGTATCCGTGTCCTTTTTAATTACCACTGCCTTTACTGGCTTCTCTTTTCATGGCTGGATGGAGTCCATCTCTAACAAAATCTCCTAGCTCCCTCTCTGAGAAAAAAGGGGAAATATAAGGAAGTCAAAATATGTAGGAACTGTGACATCTCAGGGGACCATGAATGAAATAAAGAGAAAGGGTTCAAGGTATTTTCCAAAATAAAAAGACTGATCAAGCAAGTCAGTGCCTGCTATTCCCTGAGCATGTTCTGGGAGACAGTGGGCAACACTGATGCTCTGCCTGGAGGGATGGTGCAGTGGGCAACACTGATGCTCTGCCTGGAGGGATGGTTGCACAGGGGAGCTGGTGCCTGTGGATGCCAGAACCTCTGCCTCCTGGGTGTGTTTGGGTGACATGCATGCCTGTGGTGTTTATTCCATCCTCCCCATCAAAAAAAACCCCAAACCCCAACAAACCCAAACACAAAATTAAGTGTAATGATTTAGCCCTGGTAAAGCCTCACACAGCTTCTCAATCACCTCCCCCCCCTGCCCCCTCCTGCAGTGGAGTGGGGGAGAGAATCAGAAGAGTAAAAGGGAGAAAACCTGTGAGTTGAGATAGACAGTTTCTGTGAGCAAGCAAAGAAAAATTAGAAATTCATCCACTGTTTCACATCAGCAGGCATTTATTGAGACATCTCCAGGAAAGCAGGGCTCCATCATGCATAACGTTTACTTGGGAAGACAAATGCCATCACTGCGAACATCCTCCCTTTCCTCATTTTTCCACCAACTTTATATGCTGAGCATGACATCATATGGTATGGAAAATCTCTTTGGTCAGCTAGTGTCAGCTGTCCCAGCTATGTCCCCTCCCAGCTTCTTGTGCAATCCCAGCCTACTTGCTGGTGGGGTGACAAGAGAAACAGAAAAGGCCTTGACACTAAGTGCTGCTCAGCAATAACTACAGCAACCCTATGTTTTCAAGACTGTTGTCAGCACAGATAAAAAACACAGCACTATATAATCTACTATGAAGAAAATTAACTCTATCCAGGCCAAAACCAGTAAAATGAGGGGAATGAATGAGGTAAAGAATGAAAAATGGAAAGAAAAGGAAGAGGAAACAGGGGAAAGTAAATTTATGGGTAAATAACAAAATGACCAAGTTAGATAAGCTCAATTTAAGGTTACAACCTTTATTAGTGTTTATATGTACGAGTCATATATATATTAGATATCTTAGCACATGGTGTGATCTGTAAAGTCAGTACTGTCAGCAGAGCCTGTAGAGTGACCCAGCTGAGCGATCAGCAGTGGCTTTATGCAATTACCCAAGGAGACACTGTGAGATTCTTCAGAGCATCCAAGTCATACACGTGCAGCTGGCAGATGTGGAACAGAACCTGTTGGAAAAATCCTTCAATGTGGGGATTTGTGTTCTTTTGGACTGACAGCTAAAGGACAAACTCATCAACTTAAGACATGCTATATGTTGCTGAACAACTATTGACTGTGATGCTAATAAGGCCAAAATGTTTAATAAATTTTTAAGTAGCAGGCATCCAACTGGCAGTGTTGTTATGGTTTAACCCCAGACAGCACCTAAGCACCATGCAGCTTCTCTCTTACTCCTCCCCACACCCCCAGTGGGGTGACGAGGAGAATCAAAACCAAGTTTTTGATAACATAAGTGTGATTAAAAAAACTCTGGAAGAAGACAAAGTTTTCAGGTCCTAATCATCACATCTCAGCTTCTTTTCACAGTTTAGGTGAAGTAAGGAGGCTGCCAGTAAGCTTTCAGAAATTTTTCTGGCAGCAGTGACAGAGACTGAATTTTATAAACAATTTTATAAACTCTCCCTGGATGGAGAGTTTCTCAGTGGAAGGAGAAGATTACCTCCTAGGACATTTAGCTTTTTGAAACTTGAACGGATGCACTGAGCCTGAGTCCTTACAGTCAGAGCAGAAGTCAGAGCACTACTGGTTTTGACTGAGCCTACATTCACCTAAACTGAGGACCAAGCTGCCTCTCAGGCAGTTGACAAATATGGGAGAAGTTTCATGGCTGTTTGCCCTGCTCTGCCACACACAGATATGGGGAACTGCCACTTTTCACAATGGCAGTCCTTCCAAGGGCTTAAAATAAAAAGCTGGTGACACATGGGGAACACTGCATTTAAAACTGGCTTGCAAGATTTGATTTTTTAGAAAAGGTTTATGTATTTCAAACTGTCCCCTCAGAGATAAGCTGTTGGGAGGAAGCAAACAAAAAACCCAGAGCAGCAAATACCAAGCACAGTGATACAGGAATGTGAATGTAAGATATATGAAGAAACTTCTGCCTTCCACTCAGCATTCAAGGAGTCTCCTCTGCAGTACTGTGGCCAGTTCAGGCCACATTTGAAAAAGATAAGGGTCTAGTAGAGAAAGTCCTGAGGGTAAGTAGAGCTTTGGAAGTACATATGACTGAAAACCTGTGTTTGTCTTAACACAGAGAAGAGACACCTCATAGAACACATGAAAATAGATTACAGGTACTTAAAAGATTGTTATATGGATAACAGAATAAACTCTTTTCCATGTTATTGGGGATAATACAAGGAATAATGGGCTTAAATTAAAATAAATAACTTGTAATTTAAATAAGTTATCTGCAAAGAGATTAAACTCTGGGAATGCTGAAGGTTTATTATTTAAGAACAATTAAAACATGAATATTTAAAATGACAGAGGTTGAACTGGGTTGGGAGCATCTCTAGAGGTTTCTTCAGTGGCTCTTCAAACCAAAATAATATGCTCAGAGGAAATGCTCACTCTGCTGTGACTGAACATTTCTGCTTTACGACAAACGGTATGTAGTGAGTCCTGAAGAATATCTGACTTTTTTGGGGTCATAATTTTATCTGTTTCTCCTAGCTTTACTTTCCATTTGATTGCTGTTGCAGTCAGATTGCTTGATCAAGTGATGTTGCCACCTCTTGCCTTTGTTTTTCTCCCTTCCCCTCCTGTGCCCAGTAGCCTGAGTTTTCCCTCTTGCTACTGCTATTACTCAACACTTCACTTCAAACAGTTTCTCTCAGGGTGGAAGTGTAAGATACTTTCCATCAGTGGGTTGACCTTGGAACCTCTACTTTGTGGAAACTGAGTGTGCCACACTGAATCTGAATTTAAATCATGTGACAAAGTCAAGTGAAAAGCTACTGAAGGAAGAGACCTCTTCTTCCCCTGTAATTTACCAGAGTCACTGCTGTCAAAAATGAAGAAGATGGATTCTGCTCAGATGGATTCTAATCAAAAGTTATGCTCAATAGCTTAGCCTGTTGGGAAGCCAAGATCCACAACGTTTTCTGGCTTCCAGATTACTGATCTAGGTGGCCCCTAGTAAGTGTTCAGTGCTAAACAAACTAAATGATTACTTCCTCTAACAATACAGGGTCTCTACTCTGTAGAACTTGCAAATCTGCCATAATGTAAACATCCTTCCATCATAACAGAAACAGATGTCTTTCTACTAGGTAAGTTGCTATGTCTGCAGGTGCCAAAAGTATCACCCATACTATTTGCTTTCTGGCTGAAATAGCAACGGGTAAACTTTAAATAGTTTGGTGAAAATTCTGTTATGGCTGGATGAAACCTGAACTTCTGTGACCTAAGAAAATCAGGAGAAAGGAGCTGTGGAAGTCTGTAGTTTTTTATTTGAAACTGTCAAAATCTGCAGAAATCAGATATAAAATTTTGTGTCCACTTTCAGGCTGTGGGAAACCAGCCCACTGGAAGAAAATTTTTGACTGCTATTGACCCTGTTCATAAAAGAGTAGTCCCATGAATCCAGATCCTGTAGTTTCATTCCTGTTCAACTCTAGAAATCAAGAATTAAAGTTTCTTAATAAATGAGACTTCTTGCATGGGCTGGGAGACAAATCATCTTTCTATTTAAGGAACAGAGAATACAACAAACAGGGAAATACAAATACATTATTTTTTGAGGTTCTAAAGAATATGCAAAGCAGAGACTGAGAGGTAATTTTTACCTCCTCAGAAGACATCAACATCTTATTCTGGATAAATAAAAAAATATCAGAGATTTGTAAGCACAGAAGACATATCAATCCTTTGCAGCATACTCCCTGGTAAACCACTGGAGATAAATTTTTCAAAGAGCTTGAGTTAGTTTTGACTATATCTGAATTCTTAATCTCACTCTTTACTGTCAAGGTTTTTTTAAAAGTTGTATGTATTGAAAAAAAATGTGTTGTCAAAATGATCATAAATTCTAGCTCCTTAGAGAGGAAAGAAATGTTACAAAACCTTCCATTATGAATGGGTCATAGACTATTTAAGAGTGTCTTCTGTAGCAAATGACACTTGTCCATGCAGAGGAATGATATCTCAGGAATTATCGAAATATTGCCATAGCGCTTCTTTTGACTCTGCTGAAGTATCTTCTGTATCAGACCACTTTTACTACCCAATATAACAATTCTGCCTCATCTCACAAGGTGAAGAGGAAAATTAAATAGAGGACATAAAAATACATTTGCTTTAAAAAAGTTTTGTTAAGCTTCCTGACAAAGTCTAAGGTTGTACCCAGGAGATGCTCAAAGTAACAATGGACCTGAATGTAAAACTCCAGTTTCCTGAATATATTTGCAGCTTGTTTATTCATTTATGAAACACAAATGCTAACCCTATATAAAAGTTGACTTCTACTTAGATCCTAAAGAGCTCTAGGTCCAAATGTCCACATCTAAATTTACATATATAGTTATGAAAAATAAAAATCCCACTATTATTAAAAAAAGCCCCAGCAACTGTGCTATGTTTTCTAATAATGTCTTTTTTAGTGATTAGATGTTGTAGTGATGGGAATATTAGAAATAGGGCTATATGCACCTCTAAGACTTCTGTTAATTTTTGTCTCTTGCTACTGCTGGTATTGCTGTTCTGAGATGATGGTCACATTAGAAAAACCTAAAGTAAATGTGTACCTGAAATCAATACACTGTGCCTCATATCAGCTTGCCAAAAGACAATTGCAAAGTAGCGCCTTTTGTAATTGCTTTTTCTGACATTATTTGTGTGACTTTCCCTCATGTGAAACAGCATCTAAAGAGCTAGGGAGTCTTGCAAGACAAACCCAAATGTTATGAGTCAGTTTGTACCAAAATGTGAATGAAAGATAATTCATACAACCACGTTAGGCTTGGTGAATGAGGGAAAGAGATTTATCATTTTGGAAGTTGCTAATTGTGCCTGTTTCTCTGTTTGGAGAGGGGAGTCTGTAGGTCTGGGCCGGTCGCCCCCGGGGACCTATCTGTTAACTCACTGTCACCTTCTCTTAAGATACCATCATCTTGTAATGCTGAGCAATAAAATTTGTAATTCTAGGTTGTTTGAAGCCCATAGCTAAAGAATACTAACATGGTTTGTTTACACTAAAGGAGTTCACAAGAAAAACTTAAGTAATTAGATGAGGATAATGGGTAGGTACCAATATTAAGCTGTGCCAAATATAAACTGGTATTTCATACAGAATTCTATTTAGCTTTTCTTCACAGCAGAAAAAATGAAGTATTAAAATGTCTGCAAAAAGATTGTTTCAGAATTAAGGAACTATTTTCTCCCAAAGGACCAGCTCATCTTGGAGTTAATTGTCATTTTAACTGCAGATATACTAATTTATGAGTTTAGGTTCATTCCCATGAACCACTTACTTTTTGCACAGATAGCGATAGGATACACTCAGAGGTGGTCATTTATGACATCAATGGCTATCTGGCTAAACACAGTATTTTTATTTTTTATTTTTTTTACGGAATTTTCTGTCTTATTCATACTTTGTTTCTAAAATATACACATGGGCTCTGATTCAAGAAAGTTATTTTACTCCAAGTCAAAATTTTGCCTTGCAATGGGTCATCTCACATACATGATGCTTGGAGCGCACTTTGCTAGCGTTCTAAACTGATGTCATGGCAGACTTACCTACATAGTTAATATGTGAAGAAGTAGACTTGAATGGCTACAGTGTTTTAATTCTGTTTATTGAGGTTTAATCTATGAGCAGAATCACCACTCTTCTTTGACCTGCTTTGGATCTGACTGGATCAAATCTCTCTACTATATTGTCTTGCATTTCTGATTCCAGATTAACCATGTCAGGTATATCATCAGACATTTTATCTTACATATAACAGGTATTGCTAAAGAAAACTGATGCAATACTATCTTAGGTGTTTCTCAGACACAAAGAAAATGAATAATGGCTATCCAGAATAGTGACATTTTGCTGGCATTGAGACAGTTCTTCACCATATCTGAACTAGTCCAGGTAGTCAAGATTTGTACAAGCAATGTCCCTTTAGCTAGTTCTGCACCAGTAAGCAGGCTTATTATTATATGGCTTTGAGGTTAAGTGACTCTATTTTACCATGTCCATACAGTTAAACTCTTATCTTCCAAATTTGGGGTGTTGCATCCAAAATCCTTATTGTCAACAATTCCTGTACTGTGCTAAAAATTCTATGATGCTTGGTAATTGTTGGCAAGAGTGACAGATGGTGCAGGCCAAAAATATCTAAAGGCTCTTCTAAGCACAGTAATTATACAGACAATCAAATTCCAGTGCCTGGGACCATTATCATGTACCAGTATGGATGCAATCATTAACAGTGACAGGAGTTTCAGAGGAAGCACAACACCAGGTGCTGAGGAGCTGCAGTGTCTGGTGCTGCACATGGATGCACTCTGAAGCTCTTGGGGATGCTTTTAGACAACGGTGGTGGTAGTGCCTAGCAGAGGTAACAGTGGGTATGCACTGGCCTCCTTTTACCCTTCTTTCTGTTCTTCATCTCTGAGAGATGAAATGTGGATGTCCAAAGTGTGAGAGCTTTGAGAGATGGGTAGAACTGGAGAGCCCTCAAAACAGGATCTGGGCTAATTCCAGGAAGAGCCATGGAGGGTCATGTAGGAATGAGCCTAGTAAAGTTCTTTTGTCACCTAATCTCCTCTAGAAGAATGAGTGTTTGATAGCTAGCATTATGGTTGCTAGAATAAGCCATTCATCTTCATCCACCATCAAGGACAGAGTTTTGTTCTGTGTGACATTTTCAGAATAAATTGGTTCTGTTTTTCTTTTAGCCTATAGGACATTTTGATAACATCATGTGTAAATATCTATAATTTAACCCTCTGACATTAACTTTAATGTGAGTGTTTTTAAATGAAACTGGGCTAATATGTCAATCACTGTTTGTTTTCTTTATATTACTTTTTTAACCTCTGAGACAAAGATGATTCCTTCAAGAATTTTCCCTTGCCCCATTGAGGAGCTTGTTGCTTCCAAACAGTGCTATTGATGAAATGATATCTGACATGTAATAGCTTTTTGGATCAAGAAAAAACACCTTTGAAATATTGAGTTTAATAGCAGATGACTAGATGGAGCCACCACTCGGTTTTGCTCTGACATCAGTATTTACAGGCAGTATTAGATGAAAGTTAAACTGGCATTTTTATGCCCATTCTCATGGTCAGATGCTTGGCAGGACCAGATGTTGCTCTTGTTTTCTTCCAGCATCACCTACAACAGAATGAAATGTTAAACATACCCACTGGAGCCACTGGAAATTGCTAAATCCTGAAGACCTGGGGGATGCTCACAATTACTGATCCAATGAGTTCTACTCTGCTGATTATTGCTGTGATATTGCTTGGCTTCCAGCACCTGTGGTAATATACCCAGAGTATGGGACCACCTACAGCCACCACAGAGGCTTTTTGCAGTAAGCTGACACATGATATGTAGATGAACAAAAATAATTTTTCAAAATCAGGTACTTTGTTTGTGCTTAGAGGCAAGTTTTTGTTTTTTTTCCTTCCACAAGTATGTGTGTCCACTCTTGGAAATAAGGTTCTTAAATAAAAAAGTGGAAAACAATTTCATCATTCATGTTTCTGTTTTAGTTTAACATATTTGATGTTCCTATTAGTTCCACTTGGAGAGAGAAAAAGGCTTTCATTCTGCATTAGTTGATTGTTTCCATCAGTCTCCCTTCCCCCTTCCCCCCTATTTTTCACACCTCCTACTGTGTATGAACGCCTGCTGCACCATTTATTTTTGCAATGTGTAAACTGTTACTTCCTCCAACAAATCAGATCTGCTTAGGGTGAAATTAAAGATCTGAAGAGGTGACTGTCCTGCTGGTTTTGACGTTTTAAGATTTTAGTGCTATGCAAGAAGCAGCTGCCTATTTCTGCCTATAGATATTTATTAAATCTCTAAAGGAATTATGGAATCAGAAATGAATTATTTTGGCATAAAAAGAGAAAGAGAGGATTCTATTCCAGGAAACATAAGCTGCAGTTCTTGCAGTCAGATGAGATCTGGCAAGCAACAGAGTGAGAAATAATTAGCCTCTCTTTGGTGCCTCCAAGCAATGGGCAGGAGTGCCTGGAACTCAAATTTTAGTGCCAAGGTTAAAAGTCATGGTACAGGCTGATTTAGAACTGACAGATTTGTGTGCCTAAGGCAGAAGATGGAGTGTGGCCTCCTTGTACGGTTCCTGATCCCCATTCTGCAAATCTCTACTCGTGAGTTATTCACATATCTCAGAATAACTCCCCTGGCCTCAAAGGGAAGATTTTTTCCTGTACACAAGGGTTTGTAGGATGGAGTTTGTACGTTGTGTGCTACGAAAATAAGCATGATGCAACAGTGTAGTCTGATATCTCAAAAATGATCAAGGTGTAATTTCAAGGACAGAAGCTGACATATATATCCAGAGGATGATACAACCTGTCTGATGTGTCCTAGCACAGGACAAGCCATCTCACTAGCCCTCTGGATATGCCACTGTCTGTAAAGGGATCTGAGGCTGCCACATGGGAGGACAGGCGTGTGCTTTATGTGGCTGATGAGGTGATAGGAATCTCACATCCAGGAAAGGCTTTTGGCTCACAACTCTGACAAAGCAGGCTTGTGGTTTTGCATCCAAACTACTCTCTTTTTTTTTTTTTCCCTCTCAGGGCACGTTCATAACTGTTTCTAGAAGTATAGGCTGTTAAAGGAAAGGAATCATCCCCTTGGTGGATAGACTTTGGGCCAGATGTGCACCGTAATCATTGAAACATTGTCCTCTTCCTCATCCCCACTCTCTCATCACACCATAGATGATTCCAGCTGCATTTCTTTTCTCAGCTTGCTGTCCATAGAGGGATTAAATCTAGGAAAGCAACCTGACCTGCTCCTGGGAAGAGGGAAGACCATGAGAATAACTGGGGAACATCTCCAGTTCAAGGTCTGAGTCCTCACAATCCATTCACTTTTTAGCACCTCACACCAGTGCTCTAGTTGAACAAAGACCATTCCTATCTCTTATTCAAGTCTATTCACTCTTTTTTTTTCACTGCAATATATATATCTCACACAGCAGTGACTACTGCTTAGCTTCACTGGCTGAGGTAAATGTCATAAAACAACTGGAGTTATCTGTAGGGGCCAATTCAAAGCCCTATTGCATTTAAAAAAAAAAGTTATATGAATGCTTCTTATCCCTATAGTAACTGCACGTCTTCTAGTCATGTATTAAATGATGTGACTAACATCTGTTTTCTGTGGTTTGTTCTGTTTTGCATCCTCTTCAAAATGATAGAATTAAATCTGTTGAGTTGAGAGTTCTGGTTTTGGTCTTTTCCTTTTAAATGTACATGAAATGTAAGAGAGTGAAGAGATGCAGTCTGCACTCAGGACAGGAGAGGTGACAGTGGTGACAGCCTTTAATCCCTGTGGGAGTTTTCTTTGCCCTGGGGAAGTTTGTAGTCACACTTGAGTTTTGTGTTATGAAGCAGTTGCACCAGGGAGAGACACAAAAAAAGAAAGAAAAAATCCTAAACTTGCCCAGTTAGATGTTCCATTTGGGCATGGCTGTGAAAGCAGTTGGATGCTTTATTTCAGTTTGTACTACTTTAAGCAATTGAGCTCAAAAAAAAGATATTCTCCAAATGCTCATAAACTGCCAGGCAAATGGTTTGATAACAGCCCCAAATCAGCTGTTGCCTGCTGGAGCTGTGATGGTGCTCAGGAAAGCAGCAGAAGCTATTCAGGCAGCTCTGAATGACCCATCTATGAATGGTAGGACTGTCTGAACTGTGGAGAAGTTGAAGGCTGGATCACTGTGTCTCTTGGATGCAATGACCAGGACAGAAGACTTAAGTACACCTGAAGCAGCAAAGTACACTGTTCCAGGACCACCTCTAAGACCTGCACATCATCCTTCAAAACTGGGTGTGTTCATGCAAACTGCCTGATGGGAAAGATCCCCAACCTGATTTAATGTATGACCAGTGCTGAGGGATGGTTTCTGTTTAATTTACTAGTGTGAGCAAACCCTACAGAGACACAGTGTAGCAAAGGGAAACTTTCTTTTTCTTTTTCTTTTTCTTTTTCTTTTTCTTTTTCTTTTTCTTTTTCTTTTTCTTTTTCTTTTTCTTTTTCTTTTTCTTTTTCTTTTTCTTTTTCTT
>JANVCC010000018.1:9569404-9678064 GCA_025345505.1 Todiramphus chloris collaris
CTTTTTCTTTTTCTTTTTCTTTTTCTTTTTCTTTTTCTTTTTCTTTTTCTTTTTCTTTTTCTTTTTCTTTTTCTTTTTCTTTTTCTTTTTCTTTTTCTTTTTCTCTTTTTCCCCTCATTTGACAGTGGCATCTCTGTATCTTTATACATAGACTGCTCTAACTGACCTCAGGGGTTGCTCTTGTACTGAGATAGTTTTATTATTGTCAGGATGAAGGACTTAAGTCATTACAAGTTTTTTTCAACTGATTAAGAATTATCAGGAAAATTGCAAAGGTGAGACAGACCACTGTACTAAAATGCCCTGTAAGGAGACAAGATTTCTTATTCAACTTGGAGCTGAATTAGAAATCTTCCTCAGTGATTCTTGAAGCACACAGAGCTTTTGAGCAGCTATTGCTTTGGAAGCTGGTTTGTTCAGTTTAGGATGTAGGTAAAAGTGTTTTCTTGCGAAGAGAATAATTATACACTCCTAAACACACAGAAGCATCAAAATTCACAGCATGCTTTTTACAAGGGCAATAAAGTTTTATATGCATACACAGAAGAAACGGTTTGCAGCAAAATACTTAATTCACCCAATTATCCCCCAAACTAAATGGATGGGAAAGAAACTGGCAAAATTTGGCTCTTGCTTAATTATTTAACATTTGAACCTTTCTGTTCTTAGCAATAAATTCCCATTTCTTGGTGCTTTACTTGGTCTGGACTCTTGTAACTGCACTCTAAGCATTTAGGAGACTGCCCAATGTCAGTGTGAAGAATATGGGAAAGGCTTGACATCAATTACAACATTACACACAACATAAAATTTAACAGCTTGAATCAGCCTTTCATTGCTATTTAAAGCAACTGTGTATGGTTTTTCTAAAATGCTAAAAACTAACCAGCTTCTAAAAGGTCTAAATTTCTCAACAGCGTATTATCTTACTCTGAGGTTTTTAGAATGTTATTTCAGTTCTGTGGTATAACTCGGGGGAAAGTCTGACAGGTAAGTGGATTTTTTAAAGTAAAAAAGAAATTAATCTTCTGGGCAAAGGAGAACTCTGTGGGGTAAATTAAAGGAAATAAAGTCAATCAGATTCTCTGCTGGCTTGCACTTTTTGCAACTCCTTTGAGAGGAGGCAAGCTGGGGCAGTGAGTCTCCTGGGCTAAGACCTAGGGAAGAATTTGGTTTTTATGTTTGTTCTTAAATAACTGGGAATCACATTGAGGACTTGGGTGGCTTGGTGATAAAGTGTTGATTTTCCACCTTTGTTGCTGCAGTCAGAATTTACGTAGTGGCCTCAGCTTTGTCTTTCACTGATGTGCAATTGCCTCATAAAACACCAGTTTCTGCCCAGGGGAGACCCAGGTGGAGCAGGAGCAGGACCTAGCTTACCTCTCACCTCCGGTAAGGGTGGTCCCTCCAGGTCAGAGCTGAGGTCGCCCCGAGGGCAGCATGAGGAAGCTTACTTGTCCTGCAGCTGCAAATTCTGGGCTGTGGGTAAATAAAAGGCTCAGTTTCTAATTTTTTAACTAAATAATCAGATAAAACTTGGGAAAAGAGAGATCCTGAAAATGTTCTTAAGAAAAAAAAAAAAATTCCTCAGGAGATCTGCAGATATGTTTTTACTCAGTGCACTGGAGTATAATTGAAAAGCCACTTTGATACAGAGTGAAATGGTTGCACACAGACCCTGACCATCCCACCTTTAATAAGGGGTTAGTGGGGAGAAATATATAACTTTTACATCAGGAATGTTTTGGTGATTTTATTTACAGTCCATAAAATTTTACTTCTACGAGCTGCTGCTGTCTGCCAGGAGTAGCTTTAGTTTGTCCTGGATGAGCAAGGATGTTTAGGGAGTTTTATTTCACACTCTATGAGCACCAGTGTTTTTTTGAAAATATTTTTTCCCAACTGAAGTATAGTTGTAACCACAACCTAGGTCACAAATATTTCCTGGAGGGGTTGTAAAATTTTCCACAGAATCCAATGGTTTCATTGGTGATATTTCTTCCATTTAGAATGTATCAGTTTTTAAATATAGCGTTTTCCCTTATCAACACTGGGAATTGCATGTAACTTGTATTGACTGTATGGAAAGAAATAGCCACAGGCGTTAACTTAGAAGTCTCAGAATGTCTCAAAAAATACTGGAAAGATCTTTCAAAGGCTTCTCATAATTGTGGGTACTCAAAAATCAGATTTTCCCCTGCAAAAAGTAGACATGTTCTGTCCTGCTACCCCAGTTCTCAGGGAGAAGCCAAAGAGTGGAAGAGCTTGGGTTGGGACTATGTCATATCCCACTTCCTATGAGCTGACCTAAAGGAGACAAGGGGGATGAGATTCCCAAAAGCAGTCAACAAGGCCTCTTGTTTCACCCAGGGAGACTGGTGAAGGATGATTCAAATTCCATTAGATCTCAGGCCAACACACACACACACATACATATTTTCTGCAAAGCATTTGAAACATAGTCTAATTCCTCAACCAAACACTCACACCTGCTCAAGGCAAAGGCTGGAGTCACCTCAAATGTATGTGTTGTGACTTGATGGGCAGTATGAATTAAATTCTCCCATAAAAAATAAACATCAGAAAAGAGAAACTTATCCTGAACCTTAATGGGGGAAAACATCCCAGACTGAAAATCAAGCATTGGCCACAATGTTGTCTGGAAATGGCACCAGCTGGTCGTTTACCTGATACTTGTTTGGAATATAGTAAAAAAGATTGTGAAATGAGACATTTTTGTATTGTAAATTATGTAATAATTTATTCTCAGAAAACAAAATCTGTTTCATTACCTCAGTTGTTTAAAGGTCCCCAAATCTCTGTTTAGTTTAATGGACAAAAATATTTAATAAAGTATTATCTGCTGTTGGACAGTAAGACTTTCAAGCTGCAGCTTACACACTTTGAACATCCCCCAACAATCCAACCACACAAGACATAAAAACCCTAATCAATGCCATTTTTACATAAAAAGCAAAAGACTATGCTTCCCATCATAAAATGTTATGGTGTTTACACAAAAGCTGCAGCTAACATCATAAAACTCTGGTGACTTCCCAGTGGGGTCCTCAGAGGACACTTGGCTGTGTTAGACGACACACTGATTTCTAGCACCGAAATAACCTTAGTTTCCTTTCAGACACTAGATGTGTATTGCTGCTCTAATCAAGTGGGCCTTTCGATGAGCTCATACTGAATGCCTCATTCAGAGAGCTGCCTCTCAAGAACTTAATCTCCAGTGGTTTTTTTATTGAGACAGACAAGACCACTGAAAGTAAATCAGAAAACCGGTAAATTACATTATTTTGCTCTGGATTTTCTTTAGTGGTAGGAGTGGTTTTGTCCTTTTAAAGGAACACCTCTCCTAGAATATTATTCAATAACTACAATATGTAATCCAATTCTTAGAAGACTTAAAGATCATCAAGAAAGAAAGGAAAGGGAAGGGATGAAAGGAAGGGAAGGGAAGGGAAGGGAAGGGGGAAAGGGAAGAAGGGAAGAAAAGAAAAAAGAGAAAAGAAAGGAAAAAAGAAAAGAAAAAAGAAAAGAAAAGAAAAGAAAAAAGAAAAGAGAAGAAAAGAAAAGAGAAGAAAAGAAAAGAAAAGAAAAGAAAAAAGAAAAGAAAAGAAAAGAAAAGAAAAGAAAAGAAAAGAAAAGAAAAGAAAAGAAAAGAAAAGAAAAGAAAAGAAAAGAAAAGAAAAAAGAAATGAAAGACTATCAGAAAATCTCTCCTGCTGAATTAAATTAATTTTAAATGAGGCATATACTGAGATTTTCTATTTGTAAAATGTTTTTACAGCACACAATTAAGCAGACTTTTCTCCAAAGACAACAAACTTACCATATTTTCAGAGAAATGTCAAAGGATTTTTATAAAATAGTCAACATCAAATGTTTGATTTTACCATAGGGTGAGTAAAGCAGAATGATGTGAAGAAAATAATAAAAATATGACCGAAGTCTCTATTGTGGCTTAAAATATTATATAAGATTTAAAGTCTTATAAAACCTGAAGTCTTCTGGTAAAAATTTTTTGTTATAAACCAAAAAGAATAGGAAAAGAGAAACGGTTGTTTTCTTTCTGTACTTGAACCTTCACAGAAGTTAAATGAACTGAACAAATTAAATCCTTTCTAGACAGTTAGACCAACTCCAATTATATTTTGTTGCCAGAAGAATTTACTCCCCCTACTCTCATTATTTACTTAAAAGCATTTAATATTAGTGTCTAAATCATAACAGGACAAGTCCTACTCTTTCCAGCTAACAGGAGCTGGGGAGTGTTTTCTAGGGAATAGGATCTAGTCCTGCAAGATCAGAGATTGCAAGATCAAATGGATTGAAAATAAAGATGAATTGTGTCACATCACAGGTCTTAATTTTAAGACAACTCATTGCAAAGAGACCAGAGCAGCTAGTTTTAAATTACAGAGAAATTTTGGAATGAAAAATGGAGAGATAAAACATGTTTGTTGAGAAATCCTCATCTTTAACTAATAAAAGCTTTTAATGCGTGCTTTTCTTTCCCCTCTTGCTCAATTAAAAATATGTTAATACAATGTTAAGTTTGAGATTTAAACCCACAAGAGTCAGGAAATTTAGAATTAAGACTCCCTTGGGAACCTTAATTCTGTTCCCTTTGTGCATATTATATTTTATGATAGGGTCTTTCATTACGTGATCGCATAACACTGGGGTTGTGTGACACGCAAAGAGTGGTATTGAGTAAGTGTGGTTTGTTATGGAGGTTAAAGAAATGTCAATGTCACTAAGTAGTTTTGCAAAAATGTAACAATTGCAGGCTTTAAAAAAATATTGTTTCATTATTAAAAAAAAAAAATCAAGTATAGCATATTGTTGTACACAGGCACCTTTTTCTTAATAACAGTATGTGCAAATGCAAAACAAAAGAGATTTTTCTCTTCGTTTCTCCGCAGACTGCTCTCAAACCCTTTTGGAGATGCTCTTCGAAACCTATGCAGTAGTAGGTTAGGAACCTTTATTTTCTCTTTTTATCTTTGGAAACAGTGTATCAAACCGTGGAAGATGCTGGATTACTGTTCTGCAAGATGAACTGTTTTGGTAACCACAAAAAGAAGTTTTTGGGAACTTCTTCCTCTGAAAATGAAAATGTTTAAAAATATTCCTGAAAAATATTGAATATGCTGTTAGTAAGGTGTGAGTCTTGTCAGCTTTTGAGTTTGAGGGATATTTTCAGAAGTACTCTCCTCAATTCTGGGAACAATTTTATATTTGATGACATTAAACTGTATGGGAGACAAAGATCTGAAACATTACTCTTCAACCTCTTTTGACTGCAGGGGCACTAACGTGCTGATTTCAGTTTGGACATTACCTCGTAGATGTGTAAGTTCTTTAGGACTGAGGTCTATCTTTAAAAAAAAAGAATTATTTTTTTTATTTATTTTTTTTTTCATATACACTACTCCATCAGTGGAAAAACTTCAAAAGAATGAGTAGTAGTTCCCTGATGGGTGATTGGAGGAAAGCTTTCCTGCTATGCGTGTGTGGCAAGTTTTCTATGTAATGGTGCACATGCCAGGTCAAAAGTACTGGGATATATTAAGATAGGTGATTTGAAAGACAAAAGACATCCCAGTTGTCTTGTCCAAGTAGGGCATGTGCTACAGCAGAAGTGGTTGAAGTGTTTCAAAATTGAAATTTATTGAGAGCAATGTTTCAGAGAATGACTTGGAGGCATTAGTGGATGAAAGACTGAATATGAGCCAGCAATGTGTGCTCACAGCCCAGAAATCTGCCCATATCCTGGGCTGCATCAATTGTGGCCAGCAGGTCAAGGCAGGTGATTCTTCCCCTCTACTCTACTCAATACCTACAGTGGGCCTAGAGGAAAGATGGGAAGGGACTCTTCATCAGAGAGTGTAGTGATAGGATGAAGGGTAATGGTTTTAAACTGAAAGAGGGTAGATTTAGATTAAACAGTACGAAGAAATTCCTTACTGTGAGGGTGGTGAGTTTCTAGAATGGGTTGCCCAGAGAAGTTGTGAATGCCCCCTTCCTGGAAGCATTCAAGGTCAGGATGGATGGCCTTTTTAATACTACTCCTTTTATATATTTTCTTAATCTTTTACTTCACAGTCAGAAGTAAGGTCTGTGGATGGGGAATCAGGCCTCTGCAGAGTCATGTGGCAGAAGAGATACAAGATGGAGAATAAAGGCACATTCCTCCAACCCCAGTATTTGCATTTCTCCTCTCCTGCAGGCAACACTGTGTAAAAGAGAGAGGGGCATACCAGGGCAAAGGGAGTACAATTCATTTGATCTTGGGATACTTTTGAACTAGGTCTTAATAAACTCTTCTGCTTTCCACCACACTTTCTGCCCCTGCCAGTCCCAGTCCTGCTGTCTTACTTGTGCCATAGAGTGGTTTACCCATGAGTGATCTTGGATGGGTGAAGAAGGTTGTTCAAAGGGCAGCTCTGAATGTCTCTCACACTGAAGATCTGGTGGAGCATGGAGTGAGGCAGTACAGGATTCACAGTGCACTGGTAGTATCACCTGAATGGAGATGCTGTACATTTTATTTTTGTTTGCTCTATGACTGCATGATGAAAAAGACTGGCTTCACTTTCAGACAGACTTCTCTCATTTTTCTCTTTGCTGGGAACAAACTGCTTATACTAGATGGGATTTTGGTATCATAACCATCAGTTTTCTTCTTTTGTCTGTGTCTAGACTTTTGCTGACCATGAGGAAATATATAGATTTATAAAATTGATGGTATATGTGTAACGTATAAATCTATAATGTAGAGTTACATGTACCCAATGGAAGCTGTCTCCTCTACTTGCTTTTTTGCATGTAATCAGCCTTAACCCTTGTTAGAAGTTCCTAAGTTGTTTCATGTTACTTGGAATGTGTTCCAGGTTTGTTGGTCCTCCCCTCTCATAGTGAGGTTTCATTAGGTCATGAGCTGATCCAAGAGTTTGTAAACAATACTGTCCCTGTCCCTGCCCCTCACCCTCGCCTGGGTTCCTGCTTTGCTTGTTTTATCTCCATTGCTTATCTTCCCCTGTGGTGGGCTGTTTCAGCCCAATAAACTGATTGAAAAGCAATCACAAAAAAGTTGACTGCTGATTAGTGAGCTGAGTGGGCTCATTAGGTGGTGAGATGAGGGCAAGAGCTGGAGCACTGGCATTGGTTAGACAACAGTGAGGGAGGGAAGGAAGAAGGGAGAAAAAGGCCCTTTTTTCAGAGGCAGCAAACTGTAAAACTGATAAAAGTTCATTTTGATACAAAAAGCTTAAGTGTCAACACTTGCAGGGTGAACCAGCTACAGAAATTAAATGACTGGATAATAATAGTGATTTTTTTTAATGAGATTCATCCCTGCCCTTATTCACTGGGTGAGGGCACAAGCCCAAATCTCATTAAATTGTCACAGACTAGAACATTGTATAAATTAAGCAATGTAATACAGCTATATTAAGTGAGATGAATATCATGAGATGATGGCTATACCTATTCTTTTAGACTTGTTGATATAAACCTAAAAAAAGAAGAAAAATAAAATGCTGTAGATTCAAATTATCAATATTACTGATTTTCAAACAAAAAGTTTTTATCTGCAGGAAAAACAATAGTCTTGATGAAATCAATTTCAAATTAACCAACTTAATTTGAAATATCTGTTGCTTATAGGAATCATTTTGAAGTATGTCAATAAAGGTGTTCATTAAATATTACCCTAAAAGTTCCTTCACTTTCCATACGGCGGGAAAACATTTGACGTTAACTACTTCTTTTCGATTACAACATTAATTATATTTCATTGTACAGTTGTTAATAAGCACAATGATATTTCCACACCCTAAGGCAATTGTGACATATGGAAGATTTATTTTCTAATCCATCTCTGTTGCCAGTATGATGAGAGACTCTGAGAAAGCAGCTCTCATTCACTCCCCTCCACAGTCTGTAAAACGAACACAAAGAGAGTTTGTAATCTATCTTACAAACTTTGAAAGAAAAGTACTGAATTAAGTATTCTGATTCTGAACAGACTGCTATGCTGCTATGGAAAAGAGGATCACTCAAGGTCACACTGAAGAGATGGTTAGGTTTCACTTTTTTTTGCTGCTGTGTTCATATTTGCTTATTAAATATGCCACCTGTAGGTGGTAGGGATTGTTTATTTTATACAGATGTGCTACTATTGGATATTATGTAGGGGTCAAGTTAATTTCCTCAAATATCTTACCGTGTCAAACATCTTTTCTTTTGAATGTTGTTTTCTTTTTCTTTATGTATGGGGCCCTTTATGCTGAATCAGTAGCTTATACACTTGCAGTTAAATATGAACTGGTGCTGTGGCTTCAGTGAGTCATCAGTTTACTCTTCTGCTATCTGAGAAGTCATGCAAAGGCGAGATGGAGGTCACTCCTTTATAGGAGTTTGGTTAGCTTGTCCGATTATTATGATGCGTCCTAAAAGTCAGTTCTGATTATAGACAAAGTATATATGGTGAGATTTCTTTGCCATTCAGACAAGGGAGGTTTTAACATCAGGACATGACAGCTTTATGACTTTCTCTCCATGACCTGATCTCACTCCATATGTTTAATTCTCCCATCCCTGGAACGTTTAACATAAAGGTACAGAGAGGAAGTATTTCTAAGTGTAGATATACCCTGGTTTTGATTTTATTAAGTGTGTTTGTGTTAAACAATGTGTATCAAACAAGACCTACTCTCGGGCTCAGTGTCCTGCTCCTACCTCTGCTGCCTGGGCAGAGATGGGGGAAATGTGGGGAACTCCTAGAGCAGCACCATTGCATTGTTGAGTTTATATGCAGCTTGATGGCTAATGTGGCTTCTGCAGGTCCATGTGTGACCTTAAGCCACTAATTCTAACATGGTGTTCCAGGAGGAATCTCTGGAGAATGAAAAAGCTGAAATTGTGGGGTTTACCTCAGAGCAGCTCATCTGGTTTGTGACAGAATGTCTGTTAGCTGCTGGCACTTATGGGCTCTTGTCCTGGAGGGAAATTTTTTGGTAAGTTTCATCCCCAAAAGTTCCAGTTTCTGCAGCGGGAACACAAGTGCCATAGGTGAGGAAGGTCAGGAGACTCCAAAAGCACATTCCTAGTGCAAACGTAACAGCACTGTAGGCATACTCTTTGAATGATTTCATGCTATTGTGAACTCCCATTCCAGTTTCATGGAACTGGGATTTTTTTTTTTTTTCTGATTCTATCAACTGTTCTACAACTTCTATAATTTACTTAAATAGCATGACAAGGATTCAGATTCACAGAATATTAATCATATCTTTTTAAAAGTGTTATCTCTTCTTCTAGTTCTACTAATGGTTTCTCAAACTAGACCCTCGGAGATCTTTGAGCTATTTGAACACAGTCGCAAAAAGAAATAAGAAAGTGGTTGAATGTCCCTTCTACTAATGAAGAAACTGAGGCAGGTGCTGAAGGCTAACTTTACTATGTCTTCAGTTTAATAAGAAAAGTGTAGTCCTCCCGACTGAAAACAGCCTGCAAATGCAAGGCAGTCCCTAGACTCTGAGGCCTTTCTACCCTTTCCTCCTGTAGAATAATAATGAAAAGTCATCTTAAGGGAAATGTCCTTTAAGGTTAAAAATAAAGTAGGGGAAGAAAACAAAAAAAGAATTTGTTCATTGTCTCTGCTCTCCATCCTGCCTGGCAGCCCCCTTTATGGTCTGCCTTATGGTCCTGCCAGTCAGGAAACAGGAATTAAAGATCTGTCAATCACAGATAGCAAATAAACACTATCCCATGAGCCTTTTCTTTTGCAATGTGTCTACCTAGTCATCAAAGCCATTTCCAGCTGTTTTTGTCTCTTCCTGCATGCTGAGTGTGGCTGATGAGTATTTGAAACACCATTCAGCCCACTGCTGGCTGTTAAATGCACAGCATTTAGGGCCACTGCTGGAGAGGATGAGAGGAGAAAAGTGCACAACAGGATTACACATGGTCATCCTGTTTGTTAGTGCCCGCTCAGCTCCCATCCTGTGTCCTGGACAGGGCCCCTCTGGGAGGGTCACCTGGAGGACTGCAGTTTCTCATCTTGCTTTGAAGTCACCCCCTGGGAGGAAGTGGGTGGGCTGGGATTTGTACATTACCCAAGAATAAAGGATGTTAAACTCTTGTCTTCCTGAAAATGAAGCCATATCTCCTATTGAGAGGGCTGCTAGAGGTGATGGGAGAAGAGAACACTGTATCAGACAAAAATCTAGGTGAAGAAGAGCTTTTCCTGTGAGAGAGCAAAACCACCTTATGGTTCTGTGTATTTCTAAGGCTAACTCTCTGGAAGCTGACTCTCTTGGGGAAGCACAAGCTAAATGTATTTCCTTACGTTTAGGGACTGGAAGGGAACACATTTCAGAAAAGAACATTTCACCTTCAAGATAATTCCCCTGCAGCCTATAGATCCTGTCTTCCCTGAATGACATCATAGATTCTCCTTGAAGCTGAAGGTCTCTCTATTCTCTGTTATTTTCTTTCTCATTTTGTCCTTTCTTCCTTTTGCTTTTCCTTTTTTTTTCCCTTTTTTTTTTTTTTTTACCACTTCATTCAAGTTTGTGTGTATTGTGAGGACTAGGGAGGACAAGTTACTAACAGGGCTCAGACTTTGTAAAACTACAACAACCTAAACTGTGCAGCAGATTTCTGATTTTGTCTTAAGTCCAAAGAAGAATTTTTAGGTTTATTTGAGAGAAGTCAACCACAGTTTCAACTCTTGAAGACACACAGTGATTTCTGACAGAAGATAGTAAATTGTAGAACTTTAAGGAAAGAGATCAGGGCAAGTTCCTCACTACATTGCTGAATGTGCGTTTCACTTTCCCTCTAAGAATCATGAAACAGGTAAAACATTGGAGAAGAGAATACTGCTGATATCTTCTGTCTTTGAGAAGCTGTAGGTGAATCAACTGCTATTAACAAAAGTCCTTAATCTTCTTTCAGTGGTTTTGGCTGTAGCTAAAGGAAAATCATACTTCTTCATTTTATCCTGCATCCTTCTTCTGCCAAGGAAATAATTTCAGATTCTCCAGCAAGCCTCACTCCTTCTACAGCTCAAAGCCTCATGCTTGCCTTCGAGATGATCAGGAAAGACATACAGCCCATGTATTCAATATGCTAAATCTATGTCTTCTTTCCCCAAAACGACATTTCAGTGCTTACTATTATCCATGAGGCAGGTGAAAGGAAAGGATGTATGTGCGTGAGAATGGCAATGCTGGATCAGGTTAACAGCACCCTTGGCCCCGTGTCTTGGCTTTGACGAATGCCAAGGGAGGCGTCCAAATCCAATGAAGGTCATGCAGAGATATTTTCACCTTCACACTCCTCCCACCCAGCCTCCAGAAATCCGGAATTTCCTGAGCATGAGGTAACATCTTGGTGGACCTAATATTAAGCTGAGTAAATGCTTTTCTGAAATCATTGTATTTGTATCAGTGCAGATTGTAAGCAGCCAGTCTAGATGTATTAGATGGCACACAAATGTGGGACAGAAGGGCATTCTCTGTCCCACCAGGACCATACTAACAATGAATTTACAAAGCTGGTATGTAAAACCCATTAAAGAATTTGAAGTAGAGGAGAATAAGGGAGCTATGAGACATAATTAGTCTTCAACAGTAGCAGCACATCAAGTATCTACATATTTTCCATTTTCCTGTAGATATCATGACAGAGGAAAGTCCAACAGGAGGGCCTGAAAGATGCTTTTTGCCGAGGAGGGACAATGCAAAAGTCATCCATCCTTTCATTTTCTTCTTATTTTTCCTTTTAAACTTTTATAATAATTGCCTTTTTTTTATTGCTTACAAAATATTCTTCTTGAGCATGACGGGAAAGTATGTGCAAAAATATAATGTGCTTCTTTGACAACTGATGATAGGGATGCTCAGGCTCTATACCAAGGAAGATTGGTTTGGTATTCATGAGAGATGGGAAGAGGAAGGTGGGAAAAAGATAAGGAAAGATATGAAGATACAGCAAAGAAAGCAATTAAAGGAGGAAAAAGAAAAAAATAAAATTGATGTGGTTAAAATGATGTACTGGGAAAATTATTTTCCAAGGGACATTCTGTGCTGATATGAATGGAAACGATGCTGTTGCCCAGGAAAGAAATCAGTACAGTCTTTGTCCTAAAAAACTGCTCAAGCTCAAGTTTTCTCTCTTTGTTTTCTTGTGAGAAAGGGTAGTAAGAATTACCATTCACTAAACACCAGTGACCTATTGTAAATCCCTGGGATCAGCAAACAGCCATGATGAGTGTCAGGCAGTAATTCCACTGCTGCAGAGCGGCAATTCTTCAAGTGCTGAGTGTGGAAGAATTTGGGGAAAATTAAGTTCCTACCCACAGGTTTCAAATTTTTTGCTTGTACTGTCCAATAAAAGCTGTGAAGCACATAGGTACAGTACCCACTTTTTCCTGATCTGACAAACTCTTCATGTGTTGTTTTTTTAATATAAAACTGCCATGTTTGTGTTTGTATGGCCATAAAGCTTTAAAAAAGATTTCAAGTTATTAGTGTGGGGAAAAAAAAATTAAAAGCCTTTAGAAAGTATAACAATGTGCAGTATTTTCTCTCACATTAGAGTTCATCTTCTCTTTGTCTTTTAGCATGAGCCTTAACACTAATTATGCTTCTTATATTTTTTCAGTGATTTTAATGAATATGATGTAACTGAAAAATAAGCACTTGTGTACAGAATATGCCAATTTCCCTCCATTCCCATCTCTCTCATAATTCATTGCTTTACGCTGGTTCCAATAGCCACTCTCCCTGGTAGCAGAAATACTGTAACTTTGATGTCTGTCGGCTTCTATTTCTTTCTTCTATCCCCTTCAAGTATATAGCTTACTGCTCTTCTCCAAATGGCAAAAACTCTGAGGAACAGCCCCTTGCTTAACATGTCAAAATGTGAGCTCTGGCTGGCAATTGCTTTAGTTTCGTTCCCTTGAGATCTGACAGTGCCAGAAATCAAAGCATAATTTTGCAGATGTTGAGATCCTGCAAGCCCCCTAGGTTGCAAAGCTAAGCCATAAAGCCAGCTGGCACTGTGTACGTGTGCTAAGAATGTAAAAGTATACATTTTTAGTTTTCAACCAACAATGACCGACTGCTGGTAAATTCAACAAAGTAAAGCATTGCTAGCTTTATTTTTGGAGAGTAAGTGGCTCTGTGCATTCCCCTGAGCTCTTCTTCTATTCCAGTGCTGCTGTTTTAAAGATGCTGTTCAGAAGTATAGAAGTTTCTTTGGTGCCTTTCCAGCATATCTGCTGTTCTTTAAAGGGATACCACACTCTGACAGCACCTTCAGTTCACGGCAGAATATTTAAGAGTTATTTCAGCAAACTTTAACCTTGTTGATTTCAAACTGTTTTATCTGTCTTTTAAAGGAAATGTATTCAAGCGGGAAGGAAGAAAATCCACAATGTCTAAATTAAAATGAGAAAAGATGATGGGACAGCTAGCAGGCTCATCTGCAAAGAGGCACTAGATAGCCAAAATGTGTGTGTGAGCTTAGACAGATATGGCACGATCCTGTGCTGTGCACTATGGGGAAATGGAAAAATGTATATTTAAATTTCTGAAGAGTTTGGACAATAAACAGTAGCATTGTGTCTTTTAAGCTGGATGTTTCCTTTCATATATTTGAGTCTTCGTTCAGTGCAGCATGCCTTTGCTGAATCTTGAAGGGAGAGATAGCTGGTGATGCCGTAGAGATGTTTTCTGAGATGTTTTGCATCTAGGTCTGCACTGTGAGAAAAAGTTTTCCACTTTTAGAATTTGGAAATGCTTTGCTTTGGATAAAGCAGAGGAATTTCAACTTTTATATATGAAACCTATTCAGTGGAGAGACTGCCCCGATCCAGAAAGATGTTATGATCTTGTGATCACCCAGGATTTGACAGAGTCAACTTCAGACTGGGATGATCGAATTCACCCCTGGATAAACATCAGGCTGAGTCAGGATCTGATCGATGCTGTGTGAACAAGGCAGCAGACACTCATGTTTGGTTCTCCAGTGTGCAGCCCTCTACTCTGACTACCACATTACTCTGAGCTTTTATTTTTCCCAATTTTGATCAAAATTCCAGGACCTGAGGAATCTTTCCTAAAGCAAATTGAACCTAAAATGCTAGGTTCTCATGCACAGTTTATATTTCAATGAAGTGGTATTTTCCAATGAAAGAAAAAAAAAAAAAGTTTAATTGAAAAATTCCTGACAAGCTCTAATCCTATTAACTTCACTGTGGTTGCACATATGCTAATGAGAGCCGTGTGTGTGAGGCTGTTGCTAAATTTGCAAAACACAATACCCAGGACATGCATATTATATGTAGTTTGACACAGGCACATATGGTTTATATTCTGTATTCTAAAACAATATTATGAACATTTTATAAGGTTGCAAAAGTGAGTATTGTAAATTCAAGAAATGCAAAAGTTATTGAGGCATGCACTTTGGACTCTCCCTCTCTCCAGTATAATTGGCCATATACACCTTCTACTTCCTTTTCTCTCCCCGCTTGTCCCTCTCATATTCCTCTTCACTCTCTACAGTGCTTTTCCTCTCTGGATAGCCTTCTTCTTCATCAAATAGCACCTCACACATGACTCTAACATGGCACTAGATGCTATCATGAGCTGCTATTGCATTGCCTTATCTTGTCTTCCTTCTGTTGCATCAGGTTAGATTAAGTTCTGCAGAGAAAAGGATACCCACTCCATGGAGTGTGGGCAGTGAGTATCATGTCGGTGCACTGCTCTTGATTGCTCTTTGGACACATTGCAGTAAGTGTCCAAATAATTATATCTCTAAATAATTATACAATACAATAATTAACTCTCTAAATACATGTGTTATGACATGTATTATTGTTTCTGGGTAAGCAACTGCTAACTTACAAGGCATTGCTTTTTTGACAAGAGGTGTCCTTGTGCATGAAAATTATGTCAATTTTTCTATAACAGTGCATCTTACTTTACAGACAGAATCACAGAATCACAGGATGGTAGAGGTTGGAAGGGTCCTCTGGAGACCATTGGGTCCAAACCCCTGCCAGCGCAGGATTACCCAGGGCAGGCCACTCAGGAACACATCTAGCCTCTCTGGGCAGCCTGTTCCAGGTTCTGTCACCCTCACAGTAAAGAAATTTTTCCTCATGTTGAGGTGGAATGTCCTGTGTTCCAGTTTGTGTCCATTACCTCTCATCCTATCACAGGGCACAACTGAAAAGAGACTGGCCCCTTCTACTTGACATTCACCCTTCAGATATTTGGAAACATCAGTTAGATCCCCTCTCAGTCTTCTCCAGGCTAAACACACCCAGGTCTCTCATCCTTTCCTCATAAGAGAGATTAGTTATTACAGACACACATTTCGTCAAGAAACAGAACAGGCAGAGCCAGTTGGGAAAGATGTAAACTAAAAGGGCAGGAACATCTCACTTTTCAGCAAAATTACTGTCTAGTGTAAGGTAGGCAACTGTGCTCCATCATTTATCGATGGAGAAAGATGTCAGAGCTGAATTGCCCTTCAATGTTACCTATCTTAATTATCTATCTTTGGAAGGGATAAATTGTCTTCTGGAGGCACTTATTCTCTTTAATCAAGAGATTTTAACCACGCTGCTTAGACACCATGACTAATTTCTAGATGGCTAAGGTACAATGAAACGAATCTCACATTTTGTTTCAGTTTTAGGTGACTCCTGAACTTCTGTACTGAGTCCTGTTTTTTCATTGTGTGTGGTCTTGTGCTGATGCTCAGATGATGGCGGAGAAGTTGGCAAGAGGGGGACTGTACTTTATGTGTCCTGAAGCAGAGAGGCTGATCTAAGTTGCAAGTTTTGTGATGCACCACAGCAGTTCTGGCATATACACGTTAATGTAATTCTGACCTGAAAGGGAGTGTTTTTATTCAGCTTGACAAGCTAAAATATTTAGAATCCAGTTGACTTGACCCAAAAGAATGTACTTTGCTTACATTTTCCCTATGGAAAATGGAAGCATTTCTGGAAAAAGGAACATTTTCCCACAGAAAACCGTTTTTCACTAACAATAAAAAAACCTTAAAAAAAAAAGTTTTTATGGAACAATTCCAACTAACTGTAATTATAGTACATACATAAAAGGGGCCAAATTGATGCTGTAAGGGCATTCCTAAATGTAGTCTATCCATAATCTTCGACTGCTAGTCTTTGTAACATCATAACTTTTGAAAGTTATGAAATTTTTGTAACATTCATAACTGCTTAAAAATTCACATAAATGTACTGTATTGTATTCTATTCTGTGTACGGTACATTGACCTATACTGAATTAAAGGACAAAAATATGATATGGGCAGTCATCCATTAGGCATTGTGCAAAGACCACCAAACTCATGTCCATAACTGAATCTGTTGCTATATCTGATTCCAGGTCCCTGAAGGATTCAGTTTTATATCACTATCAAGTTGAGATGACATGCAAATGATAATTCCTAAAGTGTGAAAAAGAATTTGGCTATTTTCAGATGAACTGCAATCCAGTTTTCTTGGAAGTAGGTACATTTTAGGGAGAATGGAGGGTTGTTGCTCTTCCCCCCATAACCCCCGCTGTAAGTAACAAGCTTATTGCATTTTACACCCAGGTGTTTGCCATAGAATCTGACACATAACTGTGCCCTGGAAAACTATAAAACAATATAATTTATAGAAATAAACTGAGTGAGAATCATTATTTTTTATTGGTACCACTTAATGTGCAGAAAAAGCATACTTTCCAAAAATATGGAATAAACGTTTTGTTAGCCTTATTGGGTCCAAATGTTAGGGTTTAAATTATTTTACTATGCAAACTTTCTTTCATATCTTGGCAGTAGTGATTTCCATTTTTATTCCTTTGGTATCCATAATCTTATTAGAATCAAAAACATATGCTTTGAGATCATTGGACAGATCCCTTCTCCCACCCTACCCCCTTCTCTTCATGTTAAAAAATGCACTGAAAAGACTGACACTCTAGTATCGAGACTAAAACGAATGGTACAGGAGAAAACGATGCAGACTACCAAGCCTGAATGGGAAAATTGTTTGAGAAGTATGGCTTGGTTTTCATGCCTTTGATTTGTAAGTCATTAACGGTGTAAAAGTCTCCAATCCTTCTTCTGGCTTCCATTCGGAGCCTCCCTCCCTGTCCTGCAACAGGAGGTGCTCGCACCAGGATTGCAGGTTTACAATACAAAAAAGAGTACAAGCAGGTTTGAGCTTTATAATGCTTCTGGGGATGTAACACTTGCTGCAACCCATACATCTTGATGTCAGAGAATTGTATCTGTGGGGCTGAAACGTTAGCTTACTGCTATGGATTTATGAATGTCTTTTATTTTATTATTTCTTTTATTGGTAGAGCAGTGACAAATCTCTTAACATGTGAGCTTAGCAGTCTGGGAAATGTATGCACAGTCCACCTGGTTGCCTTTTATCCATGGGATACTCAGCAGATGGCAAGGAGTCGGTAGCCTTTTTTAGATATTTTCATGGTAGCAGATAGATTTTTTTTTCTTTCTAATTTGTCTTTCTAAAAGCACTTAAAATTACATAAATTAGTGTTCATGACAAGTTCTGGATATTAGAGGTAAAATATGTCCTTTTCTCATCTGAGGAAGCTACTTCATCCTTTTATTTGTCTATGGTATATGCTGTGTGAAATAAGTTTTTTTCATTCTGATGTCCAAAGCTGGAATGGCAGTTGAGATTCCTGTCAAAAATGTAGGTGAAATATGAATTAAACCAGTTGCAAATAATCCTAAGGCTTCATATAAATGTAGCTCAAAGGTTGTACATAAAAATAAATGCAAGCATTCTATTGTATGTATATTCAGCATAAATGCACCAAAACCATCCTAATTCCACCTGGCAGTGACATCATGTAATGGCTCTTTGAATAAGATTAGATATGTTTAACATTAAGTATAATCCAAAGTCTGAATTTCTTAAGGGAGCAGTCATTTACTGAATTGCTGCCCATCAGCTAATGATGCTTAGAAACATCACTGGGAATATGTGAGCTGTTGCTACATTTTTGGGAAAGAAAATTTTGATCACTGTTGTGGGAGCAGAACAGAAATCAGTCCAAACAAAATTGTTGCAGCCTGTGCTTTTTTAATGACATTTTGAGACACTCCTTCTTATTTTGAGATTTGCATTCTGTTTTTAGCTGGATGAAGAATCCCCACTAATTCCATAAAGCCTGATAAACACCTTCTAGGTATAGAGGATACTGAGGACTTTCAATCAATTTTACTGGCATGGACCAACTTAGAGCCAGTCATTGAGAGGTGATAGGCTCCCGTTTCCTTTGCTATTTGATCCACAGTGCTATCCTGACATCTTTGGATATGAATTGAATCATATGTTGTGATTCTGATGCTTTAGGGAGCTAGGCAAGTTTTGAACCTACCCTTTAAAGATGGCACTGAATTTCATAGTTTTGTCTGATCCATCATTTACTTGCCCTAATACCAGAGGTTGTGAGGTAGTATTATACCTTGAATTTTAGTAAATAAAGTAGTTGAGTACAACATAAAATGAATAACTTAATCCACTTCTAAAATATTCTCAGATATCCAAGACAGAGGAACTTTTAATCCAGAAAGACACATCCATGCTCAGAGGTTGAGTTGTGACAGATTCCTGGGCCACTTCATCCAAATATCAAAGGAGATCAGAGTTGCCCCAGGCACCTTTTACAGCTAATGTGGAGACACACATCCCTCAGCCTGGGTTCATATCACTTATTTTTACACACCTGAGGATGACCTATGCTTCCTCCATGGAAAAAACAAGTACCTCAGGAAAGGTAGAGGTTCTTGCCTCTCTCTCACCATTGGCTAGATCAAGAGCCTCGGATGACAATTTCCTAAACATTACCCAATTTATATGCCATGCTATTGTCTTCTGATTAAACTGAGAAAGAACAATTGTGGTTTGTTTGAACTTGTCATGAACTGAGGCAGTTTATCAAATTGACATTTATGGCTGAACTATAAACTCAAGTCAAATTTTTCAAAATGGTTATGCTAGACCCCAACCCTTGCATTTTGGAACCAAAATAAAAGGAATGCAATAGGTATGTAAAGAAAAGGATATTGATTTTAGGCAGTACTAAAGCAGCTCCTATACAAGTAATTTTTAGATACCTGAACTGGAAGACAAATATCACTACTTTCTGCTATTTTTTGTTAAACAGTAATTGGACATACTTTCTGCATGATGGAGTAATGGTCTTAGCTATAAATAGGAAACTGTTGAAGATAATTAACAGTGATTTTTTTTCTCTTCCAGAAAATATCCGTAGAAATAACAAAATTAAAACAAAAATATTTTGCTGAAAAAGAGTAACTTTTCCCGGAAGATGTGAGGACTGTTTTTCATTAGTATGAACCATGGGAAATATTGCAGCTTCATCAGTGAAGGCCTGACATACGATTTCTATCAAAGACACATTTGATTTACCCTGGGCTTATTCAGCGCTACTCTTATACAATGTTCCCTACCAGCTGTTGTTGCTGCTGTTTGCTAGTAATTGATTGCTTTGTTCCTGGCCTGAGAAACAGTGTCACTTAGTGCTTAAGCTTCTAACAGGCTACCAGTTTCTTCCTTTAGCAAATATTAATTGTGCCAAAAAATATGGCAAGGCCTCTAACAAAACTTAAGATCCAAGTAAATTTTTGAATTTGGTTGCTTAATTTCATCATTCCCCACATAAATTCTACTGCAGTGAGTATTCTTGACCCTTTAAAATAACACAAATTCACTAAAGTATCTGCTTCCTTATGTATCAGACACATTTCTATTTTTATCTCAGCAATGAATCCAAGAAGTCAAATTACCCATTACTAATGGTCATGGGGCTGCAGTAACTGAGAGTCCAGAAAATGCTGAGAAAATGCCTGAAAATATCTTTGGGAATGTACAAGAAAAGCACAAGTGTGTGCACTTTGCAGTAAATGATTAGATGAAGTAATCTAGATACATATTTTTTTTGAAAGCTCTTTAAAGAGTAGCACTCATGGCCATTCTTGTTACGGATTTTCATTCTGGCACCATTCAAGGCTACATTACACAGTTGCGTCACTGAGACTTCAATAGGACTGTGTGCAAGAGTAAATGTGTCAAGGCCATGAAAAAGGACTAACTTGATTTCCTTTTTCAGTAGATGGCACTTGCTGAAATGTGCAGGGAGCTGGCCTTGAGGAATCATGGCTGATACATATTATGAAAGTGTCGAATTCAAGAGCAGAAGTGAGACTAATGGATTAATGTAGGGTTGCTTCTCTTTCTTGGAGGTATTTTTTTTTTAGTTTCATTTAGAAAGATGGAATGTGCATGTGTAGATTTGTTTAAAGTTAACCAATGTTTACATATAACTGATGCTGTATTTCAATCAATTGATTCTTACAGATGCGTTCTTTACGTCTTGAAAGTCCCCTTGTCAATGTTAACATCCTCATGCGTGTGATTCCCTCCAGAAAAATGGGGAGTTCGTGAAAAATTCCATGGCCCATGCTCTCCCTAAAGGTTCAGAACTTTGTTGTTTATTCAGCTATGTTATTACCCTGAGTTAATGAGATCTTAATTAGAAAACAAAATCACTTTATATAGAAAAGGAGAAGCCACAAGTTTACTTGAAGGTGTATGCAGTCAGTTTGGGGAAAGGAAATACAATACATCACACAATATAAAAAATGCTTTGGAATTCATGTAATGATGGGTTCAATAATTAGATTAGGCCTTGGCATTCCTGTTAATGATGCAAAGGAAGCTAGATATGCATTAAACATTTGGTTGATTTTATTCCAGACAGGAGTTGAAAAAACCCACTCATTAGTTCTAATAAGTGTGAGCGCTGGATGATTCACTGGTAAGAGTACAAGTCAGTTCATATTTATAGGCGTAAGATCTGGACCTAAATATGCAGAAAGAAAAGCCCTATGTTTTTCTTCAGTGGTCCTAACCACAAGAATTTTATAAACATTATTTCCTCTTCATGTGTGTCCAAAGGCAAAGGTGAAGAAAATTTTTAAATCTCGGAGAGAAGAACTTGTACTGGATGTTGCCCAGTCTCATAATACTGCTTTTAAAACACAGACTTTTCTGCAAAGGAAAGAATCAATCCACTGCTTTGTGTTCAAAAGCTGATCAGTCGAGTTGTATGTGATTAATGAGTAAAGATCAAACCAGAATATTCTTCTGAAAAGCATAACTGCAGATGTGATTTGACCATTATGGGTGTCCTGGGTCTGTTCATGGGGTGTCATAACGACTCTCTGATCCCACGTGCAGAACTCATCAGAAAGGCCTGGCGTCATGAAATACTAACATAAACAGTTTATAGCCAAGGAAATTGTGATATAAAATGTCTGAAGAAGAGAATGTAGGCACAATGTGTGTTTTGAAACTGATTTTAGGACTTGGCTGAAAAGCAGGAGGGGAAGGAATATTGAAATAAAATGCACAAATATCTTGTCCACTTTTTTCCTATTCTATGCCAAGCTGTTATTGAATTACAGTGTAGCTAGCATTTCTAAATTCTAAGCATTTGTACCATGACGGTATACTTAAAAATAGTGAAAAAAGTATTTTCAAAATTGACATTTAAAATTCTGCCTGCCTCTATACTCTTCTTCTTGAATTAGACTCTGAAGAGGGTCAAATTTCATCATCAGTTTTCCTTGAAGTGCATTTCACCACTGGATGGAAGTTCATAATTTTTGTTTTCATGCCAAATCTCCCCCTGAGCTCCCATGGGCATCTGCTTTGCTCCTGCCTTGGCCTCGAAATCACTTTCTTTAAGATCTGTGTATCTTGAGCCTGTTTGCTACGTGTATTTCATAATATTGCAAAAATAAAGGGAAAAATGCATACTAGTGATGAAAATACAGACTTCATTCTTTTGGGAGAAACCAGCATTGGATGAATTAATGGTTTTATAAGTTCATAGCCAAGTGAACATAGGTTGTTGACTGTAGATTACTGTCTCAAAGCAGCCAGGGACATAAACCTAAGGACTTTCTGTGGAAACACTGGCTTCTATAAAAGATCTATGAGAAAACACCACTTAAGTTGGAAAGGAAAAAAAAGAACCAAACCATAACATACTATCCAGTAGAATGCCCAGAAAGTGCAAGAGAGATTCTTGTAGCACTCTATAATGTTTATGTCAATGTTAAATTTATGATTGAGGAGTTTTTCTGTACATGTTGTCCAGCCTTACTTTCTTGTCTGTTCTGGTTCAGGTGCAAAATCCATCTTCCATGTTATTTCTAACAAATTATTTCTTACTAAAATTAAATGTTCAACTTTGGCTTAAACCCACAAACGAATGTTTTGGGGAATTTCAGTCAAAACTGCTTTTCTTCAGTTGTAAGTATGAAACAATATGCTCTTCACAGCTACTATGGCAATAAAATTTGTACTTAAAGTCTGACTTATGTATGTCCCATTGAGTGTTCAAGTTCAAGCCAAGTTTTAAATAGATTGGTTCAGTAGCTTTAGAGGTCTGAATGCATAACATTCATAAACATTTCTTCAACTAAAACAGCCTAAACAAATTCCATTTGGACAATTTCAGGACATTCCAGAGCTTCTTATGGCCTCTGAGTTGGTGACAGACCAGAGTTATTCATCTACATGACAGCAGGGTGTAACAACCTTGGTCAGGGATCTGGGCCTCTCTGTGCAGAGGAAAGTATATGTCTAAGAAGGAAAGATGCAATTTTTGCAAGCTACTTGCTAAAGATATATCACTATGAATATTTATGATTACTGGGTGATTCTTGTAATAACGAAGACACACACAAATTTAAAGATGGATAAATAAATCTCTGAATAATAGATTTTTCTCTCTGCAAGATAAACCCCTTACCTCTTTTTTACTTTCTTTTTTTCTGTTTAGACCCAACCCAGAACAGATATCTTGTCTCAATAACACTCTCAAACATTGGAAAAGTACTTAAGACAAAATGAATCTATTTCACTTTTCACAGTAGATTATCAGAGAGATTTTACAGAGCTTTAAGTACAGAAAAGAATATCGACTTTTCCAAGATGAGGTATACCAAAGGTTCATGGCCTTGCTCTCCAATAGTCATCTACTGAGTGCAGAGTAAGGTTAGACTAATGCACTTCATCTCTCAGGAAGGGTAATGTGAGAATTAAGGGCATTGGGAGGTAAAGATGCATTAGCTGTTCATGTGGAGATCCAGTGAAGTTACACCCACCTTACTGAAAAAAAAATACAAAAACTTTTGAAAATTATTAACAATTATTTTTACAGTTCTTTAAACTTTACACAGGATTGAAAGACAGCCCTCAGCCTGTGCAACCCATTGTCTAATTTTCTTCTAGAAGGGTGTAAAGAGCATCTACTTAATTTCTCTGTGGTTCTTTGCTCCTATATCATTCACATTCCTAGCACTGAGAGCCCGGGGAAACCCCGGAAATGTCAAAATTTGTTGGTATAGGTTTACAGCAATGCTTTTTAAAATTTTTTTTTAATAATGAAGACCCCTTTGTATCCTGTGTTAGCTCTTTAGGACTCTGCCTTTCCAGTGTCTTGGATTATATTAAGACCTCAGTATCCTTCTTGTCATTTAAGTGAAATCTTCGACAGAACTCCCAATAACCTTAATTATTAATTAATAAGCAGGCTATGATATTGATTCTTAACTGTGGCTGTGATCTCAAAAACTGAAGAATGAGTAAAAACTTTTTGTCTCCATACACTGACAAGTACTCTACTGTTGATTGAAGAAAGAGTTAAATTATCATGGTAATTACAATTATTATGGTTGCGATATTATAGATGTTTCATGTTCTTTTATATCCTAAAAATATCATGATTATCTGAGATTAAATCTCTCAGAGTTCATAATACTTCACAATTCATTTTATGGTAACTGGTAAAATTTTCACATTTTCTTTTGTTGTTTTCTAGAACAAGGTAAACAAGTATCTGTCAAGGCTGTATTGGGAAGAATTGACCTTGCTTTGCCTCCAGGCATTGGAATAGGTGATCTCTAGATATCCTTACTCTCTTAATTTCTGTGCGTTAGTGATTTATAATCATGAAGATTTTTCAGTAACATTGATTTCTAACTCTCTCCTGGAAAATTTATTAAATAGTAATAGGGACTAAGGAAAGAGGTGTAGTAGGAAGAGTTTAGTAGGTAGGTTCCCCAAATTCTTGCAGATGTCCACTAGCTATGTTAAGGTGATCATCTTTCCTTTGTAACCCTCTTATGCCTCATTCGTGTGACATGGAAACAATTACATGAAAATGCAGATGTAGATTCCAGTAATCTCTTTGGAATAGATAAATAGACTTTGAAATAATTTACAAATGATGCACAAAATCTGTGGGCCATCTGCTCACTGTTGGAGAAAAAAAACATGTTTCTCCCAATAGGCTTTTTATATACAGAATTGCTTTTTTTCACACAGCAAGGAGGAAAACAATAGATAGCCAACAATCTGGAATGCAACTCACTCACCCACACTCTGTGAGCTGCATTATGATCATCTCTTTTGAAAGCAATTAGGACAAGAACTGTGTATATATTAAGAAACTACTTTTTCCTCAGCCACATGTTCAGCCAGGGCGAGGACCACTCACCAAGAACTGCCTGTGTTATCTGTTCTCCAGACAACAACTGAATTAAGGTGTGTGTAAATGGAAGAAGTCAAGTTGGGATTATAGCAACAGGTCACAGTGGGTGCTACCTATACTGCAATATCTGCTTCTGACAAGCTCCTAACAAACTTGAGCACAATTGCTTCTGGTGTTATTGAAGTACCTTGTGGAGCTCTGCCTATGCAAATCATGGACAAAGCTTTCTTTAAAAGTCATTCATATTGCGTGTATAACATAAAAATCTACTTTAATTCAGAAGTAGGAATGAACTATTACACATTGCCCTTGTATTAGCTGATTCAATAGTTGAAATCCCTTTGAAGTAATGACATGTATACTGCACTGTAAGAATAATGGTCTAGAGGTCTTTTGTTTGATTCTTAGTCATGTAGGTCTCATAAATATTACTAGTACTTGCACAAGCCAAGTCACAGCGTTCTTGGTGGCAGAATTGTCAGCCTAGACTTATCTGATCTACAGAGGATAGTCCTCTACTGTGAGTCATAGTCTGCACGTGGCCATATCAGCACTTCAAATTTTCTTGACAACCCCATCTGTGTCTGCTGGCAACATTCTCTAGCTTTGACCAGAGTGGAAACAATTCAGTACAGTTCTAAAGTGATTAAATGCTGGTTGCCAAACAATAAGATTCCTGTCTAAAAAGTGGCTCACCGCAGCTTACAGTCACACGCTTTCTGCCAGGGAGATCCCACTGAAAAGTCCTGATGTGAGAATGATGAAATAAAACGTTGGCAGGATTTGATGTGAATTACAGGCAGGTGAAAGGGATCATTGCACAGTGGGAGGTCAGGTGTGTTATCTGCCTGTGTCATCATTCTGACTGAAGCATCTTCATGATGACTGTGTGATAGCCCTTGAGCAGGCAGGCATACGGATTGCAGGCTAACTGGTGTGATGCATCAGCTCTTAGTGTCGGATATAAATCAATGAAATGTGAAACAAGTGGATTCCAGTATGCTGATAATTTGTAGGAAAGGTCAAGGGTAGAGTCCTGAAAAGAAAGGGTACAAAATTCTCAGGAAGATGTGGAATACTTAGCTATTAAATCCCACTAGACTGCTACAGGTCTCAATTTTGGCATCTGGTTTTATGAGATATCGCAGTCCTACTAGGAATAAAGTCAAGATAGTCTGAGTGTAGCATGTTTCCTCCATTGTAACATTCATTTCCTGATTTCCATAAGCTTTTTGAGTTTGAAAAAAAATGCACACAAATAATTTTGAAGTGTGCAGCTCCAAATGTCAGTTTTGGCCAATTACGAAATGTGACTAACCATATCAAAACAGAGAATACCCTTCTAGTAGCAAGTGGTCTGAGACTGCATGCTAAAGCAGATCTTATCAGAGATGATTGACTTCTATAAAGTCTGCTGATATAAAAGTTAAAATTAATTGACTGTAGTTCAGATCTGTGAGGTGAGTTGCTCAGATGAGATTTTAGTCAACCTTACACATATGCTTTCCTCAGTTACTTGGGCAATGTTTTCTATTCACCTGAACTTAAATGATGACTAATATGACTAAATTTGGAAGAAAACGCTCAAAATCTCAGTCACTGGCTAGTGCAGGGCCATCCTTCCATTTGCTGTATCACACACAACTAAGGAAAATCCTGCTGAGCTCAATGAGTTAATTCAAGTAAATGCTTATCAGTAGGAACTAGTGCTCTATGAAGAAAAGTAAAGCTGATTAGATTCATACTTGCTTACAGTAAGAAGAGATATATTTTTCTCTACTTCTGACATCAAATTTTACTTAACCCTGTGAAATATCTTGGTACAATTGGTAGCAACGCTGTTGTGGCAGGATGCTGCCCCAGGGGGATCCTGGCTTGGCTGACTGTCATTTCAAAGGCTCAGAAATAAGAGCTGTTTCCATCATTTGCAAATTTAGTTGAGGAATCTGTAGTACAGCAGTGTTGTCACACAGCATTCCCACATACGGTTTTTGTTACCCATTGTCTGTTCAAAGTGCTAGACACTGGCCGTGTGACTCCTATAAAACTTTCTTTTGTAATTTATTTATCTAGGAAACCACAGTTTACACTCAATGTCTGGTTTCCAGTGAAGTCTTGCTTTTATTTCCAGATGAACTTGCTGAGGCACAAAGAGGTCAAACAACTAGTGAAAGGTCACTCAGTGATATTAGCCAATGGCGCAGGTCAAATCACCACCCAGTGCCTTCTGTCTAGTTGGTAACTCTTTTAGGATTTTGTTTTGTTTTGTTTTCTGTTGTTTGGGTTTTGGTTTTGTTTTGTTATTTTGTTTGTTGTTTTTTTTTACTGTGCTGCAATTCTACTCACTTGTTTAAACTGCTATTTTATGGAACCTGTAGTATAAAAATCCCATGCATTACCTCAGAGTTGCTTCATGACAGTATTTGTGGAAAGCCTGAGACAAGATAATTTTTCAGATGTGAACTGCATACCAGTTGAAAGTATACACTGTTGTATACTCCACAGGCGTGGTGCTCTGGTTGTCCAGAGCTAGCTATCTCACAGATCTCACTCCTTTTCCTTTTATCCATCTGCACGGGGCACTACTGAATGGAAAAGAGTGCAAACAAGCAGCTGAAACATTAATCTTTCCAAACCATTCTGGCTTAGAGCTGTCACACGTACCCTACAGTGACTACAGATTTGGGATCAACTCTGGTTATAACAATATAGTATTCATACCACCCATTTCAACTAAAATGATTGAAATTTGATCCTCAAGGGAATCTGATAGGTCATGTCAGTTCAACAATTTCTTCTTGCTTCACTCATTCTGAAGTTAAGAAAAAGTGTTCCCTATGATAATGCCTATAGTTTAATTGACTTATTAGGATGGCAGACTTACAGACAGCAGGACCAAAGGAAAAGAGTCAGGACCAGAAAGGAGAAAGATCAAATAAAAATAGTACAATAAGCTTTAGTAGTCATACAGCATTTCAAAGACAGTAATGTACCTTTAATTACAACATCATCCAGTCATTTGTTTAATTCTGCTCCAGCAACAGAAACTGAGTTTTTTAATTGAATAGACTGCATCAGTCACAAGAAAAATGACAGCATAAGGAACAGAACAAAAATGAAGATACTTTTTGCTTTTATAGAACGGACCCCTTCAAGAATTGTCTGCTGTCACCCTGGGTCTCAGCCTCCATCTCTGTGTGCTATGTAGACAGCAGAATGGCTAATGAATGGGCGGGAGAACCAAGCAGTGTGGGAGGACATTGGTGCATGATGTTAGGTAGCATGGAAAAAACATGTGGGTATGTCTTCATCTTAGACCTGGGCAGTGGATCTATATGGCCCAGCCTAAAGAGACAAGAAAGCAGAAGGATCAAAATAAATGGAATAAGTACATTTTATTTGACTGCCAAGAACAGAAAATCCCTTAACTCAATCTTCTGATGGGCTTTCCCTGCAAATGATTGTTGATGGACTACTCCCTCTCATGAACCTGGTTCCTGGGAGAGGAAAATTAAGTCATTTTATAAGTATTGTAAATGCTCAGGGAGACACTTTATTGTTCTGTCTTTGCGTACATAAAAAAAGCTGTATCGCATTTGTGGTTATGCACTGCATATAGTGCTGACAATTCCACAGGATCAAAAATCACAAGCCTGATTTGCAAAATTGTGGGATTAATTCCCAAAGTATGTATATATTTCATCTGATTTATTTAAAAAGCATTACATTGAATTGTTTGGTCTGTCTTTTAGCTTTAGAATTTTTCCCATCCCTTTTCAGACCCAGAGCACCTTGGTCCCCTAGAGGGTAGCCTTAAGAGTCTCAGCTCCCACAAATGAATGGGGTAAGATGATTCAGTGCCCTGTTCCTAGAGCTCTCCAGTCATTTCTAGTCTCATCAGTTCTATTGCCATCCATTTATCTCTTCAGTCCATACAGTTCTTTTTCTCCTCTAAAGACATATATCCTTATTTCTTCCTCTATATTTCCAATAGAATGCTATTTTGCCAACTTGGAGATCTGAAAATAGACATCTTCCCTTGCTTCACCAATCTTTCCATTCAAAATAAGGTCCATCTTCGGATTCCTCCATTTCTCCAGTTTAGTGAGAGGAGGGATGGTGAAGGAGCACTCAAGAGTCAGAAGTCTAAGGATGAAGAATTTTCTTCCTGAGAAGCTGGGCTTTTCCTGTCCTCCCTTCTGTAAGAATGATATTTAGTCCTCAGTGAGGAGGATGAGCAGCTGACTTTCCCCATTAGGTCATCTTCTCTGGTACAGGAAGAGTGGCAGACAATATGAGGTTTTTTTTTTTTTTTCCAGGAAAACTAAAGAGGAAGCTGGAGCTGTTCTTGTTGAGCTGGCAATGGGTGCAGCTACAAATTACATAGTCTCCCCTCTACCCTCCACCAGATCATACAATAAAGACTGTTTCCCGCTGTACAACAAATTATGAACATCGTGTCTGCAGAGTGCACTGATAAATGTTGTCACCAACCATCTACAGTCGTGACAGATGGCCTTGGCTAGAAACTAGATCCTATTTTTGTCCTTTTATCATAGGGTCCATAACACCTGTCAGAGGTCAACATTGTTTCACAGCAGGGTTTGCCTCCCCCGATGGCTATGCTACTGTTTCTAGGTGGAGTTCAACTTGTAATAACCTGAAGCCACAGAACATGCTGGGTCACAGGAGCTTCAGTGCTGGGACCCAAGCCCCATCTTGCCTGATGCTCTGTGCCTGCCAGCTGCCAATACCAGCTGTTTCCTGTTGTAGATCTACTTCACCACTGAATATTGTGAAATGTTTTTAGCAGGGATGGGAAGTGTCCAAAGGAAGCAGACAGGATGAAAGGAAGGAAAGTTCACTGTGGCTGCTGTCACTGTAAAAAGAGCTGGGAGTAATTTGGAAAAGAAATACTGAAATAGTTAAAAACTTAAAATAAGATGTTGCTGCTGCTAGCTGTGTTCCTGTCACTTTCATAAACTATATTTCCTTATTCAGATAATTGGAACAATTTATTTTCATCTTTCTGCTAAGGTGAACTAATGGTAACAATTTCTAGCACTTGAATCTGATCTTGGGACATTTCCAAGAGACAGCAATATTTTCAAAACTTATCTATGTGCGTGTGTGTATATATTTCAACACAGTTACTAATCCTCTTTCTGAATTTTTGTCTTTGTACCTATACACATGGAACTTTAATACACGTGAAGATACGTATATTTCAAAGCTGGTTACACTTTTCTGAAAAGTGATATTTAGTTAGAGATTTAGCTCTGTCTAGTTTTGGAGTTCAGTCCTGTGATCTCTGATCTTGCAAATGGCCCCTGTGACTCTGTCATAAATTATAAAGACAAACTCACCTCCCCACCCTGTTATTTAGGCCTTGCAACTGAGCTGCTAGGGACATAGCCATTGTTATAATCCATTTACAATGAAGAAAAATGAGTTAGAAAATAGATGCTATTCACCAAATAATATTCAATGTGTCTGTGGTAGGTTATAATCTCATCTTTTCAGATGTAAACTGTGGAAAGTAGGACTTGGGTTTTTTTTTTTTTTTTTTTGTATTAGTTGGGAAATACAAAATGCCATGAGACCCTGAACTAAAATGTTAATGCTGTATTATAACAATAATAATGATAATTAGAAACAGAACTAAAAAATCTTGACCCCCTGCTCCCACTGTCTTGTGTAGTTATATTACAATGTTGTTCAAGGACTTGCATCAATGATCTTAGTTTATTTGCTTGGATTAGTGCCTGACCCATCTGAGAAATTGATTCTATGACCTGAGCTGGTGTGACATATTTTTCTGCTACTTTTCCTAAGCTGTACTCCAGAAGTTAGGGTCTGAAATAATTTTAGTAATTTAAGAAATATTGTGATAATTTGGACTATGTAGTAAATTGAGTCAAATTCAAAAGGATTAAATCCACTTCAGGCATCCAGTGTGATGCATGAAGAAAGAAACTGTTTGTCAAGTTATAAATGTTTTTGTTTTTAAATATCTAATGGAGGAAGGAAGTTTTTGTGATTGATATAAAGACTGAACTGGGAGTTGTAAGACCTGGGTTCAATTTGCAGCTCTTCACAGACTTCCTGTGTCACCTTGAATAAGCCATTTACATTTCCCAGTTCTTCTCTTTTCTCTCATCAAAAAAGGATTAATTATATCTACAAACATCACAGGAGGTTTGTGAGACTAACTCAAAAACTGAGACGAACAACTTCTAGAAGTTCTGGCTCTTGGAAGTTACAACCTCATGTTCTCAATATGCTTACAGTATTAGACTTCAGAGCACCCTGGAGGGTCTATCTTATGTCCTCTCCTTATGAAGAACTATATTAGATTAAACTGCATGGAAGAGATTTTGTTACTTGGTACTGTGCATTTAGAATGGTTGGTTTCTGTAATCCTTACATTGCTGCTGATCTGGTCTGGTGTCATACCTGTGACTCTGTAAGTTAAAGAGTTGCCTAGGATGCTCATGGTATCTGCAGTAAATATAATATTTAAATTAATTTAAAAGTGAGTAACATCTGTATAGGGATATAAAACATTTGGAGGAGACTTGCAAATTTTCACAGAGTTGAAGAAGTTCTTGCGCATTATTAAAAGTTTGTAATTAAAAGGAACTTCATGTTTATAATTTTTTCTTTTTGTTAAACAAAACTTAATTATTTTTTATTTGTAGTCATTGACATCAGGATACATTCACAAATAATGTATAGTTTGCATGTGTTGGTCTGTGTATACATTTACATGTGTGAGTATGCATTTGCTCATGTAATGTGTATGCATAGAAAGAGTTGCCTCTGAGTGCATGAACTTGTGTATGAAACTAGGAACAATAATTTTTGTATTGCAGCTGTGGCTGTTTTCAACATCAAAGCAAAATGAAAACAGTAAAAGTAAAAGAAAAGAAAGGGAAAAAAAAAAAAAAGAGAAACATAAACCAAAACTATTATTAGAGAAGAACAAAGGAACTGATCCCACAGACAGTTTTCCAACAGCTGGCAAGGTTCATCAGCTATTTTTACTGGTCTGGTCCTGTTGACTCTGTGATTTTTTTGTGTTTTGTTTTGTGTATTTTTTTTGTTCATGAGTATCACTTATGGTTGGATTGATTTCAATTATGCAGGTGTATGTGTTAAGCAAAACCATATTGAAGTCAAGGAAGTGCAAAAATCAGCACCCTCAATAGTTCTGTAGACTTGTTGCCTTGATCTGCCAGGTAGGTGGCCTCTAGGTAATATGCATTTAACAACTGATCCAGCATTTCAATGAGCCTCACTGGACTTTTTCATGCTGTAAAGCAACCCTCCAAATAAGCACCTTCATTCCTGTTTTATAGTGAGCTGAAAGAGCCTCAAGACTGTCAGCCATTGACATTCAGAAGTAGCACCGGTTCTCAAACAATCAAAAAATGGCTCAAAACCCCTGTGACTAAATAAAAGTAGGAAAGCCCTGGTTTCTTTTGGTTCATTTTTTTCTAGCTTGCAATTCTGGTTTAGAAACTGGAATCTATTTTATAGGAGGAAAGCTGAGATTCTTGCTTCATCATATGAACCCAGGAGCTGTAGCGTAATGGAAAAGAAACAGCAAACTGTCATTAAGACTCAGGATGCAAATTACTAGAGTTGGCAATGCTGAAGTCACATATTCCTCTACTTCTGAATCTTGGATTGACTAAAAGACATGGGTTTTCAGCATCCTGCAGAAGCTGTGCTAATATCCAAAAGTTTAATTTCATCAATGATTCCTGCTGAAGCAACTTCTCTCCCTTTTACAGGGATGATGAAAGTATTGTAGCTGGCAGCAAAGCTTTTTCACCACCAATAACTTTGTTCCAGAAATACATTGTGAAGGAAATCTCAGACAATGTTTTTAAGAATGTACAGATTAAAGAGGCTTAATTGCCTGAAAGATGGGTGCTGCCTATGAGGAGGTAGTGATTTACAGTAAATTCTTTGGAAAAATTAACCACTGTGATAAGAGAATGTAACTGCTGACTGAAGAGGAGTAGCACTTATAGATAAGGTGCAGATAGGAACAACAAAAACAATTTGGTTTTGTCTTTCTTGGGAATATTTTCAAATTATGTCATCTAAAGAAGACATCGATTTGCTGAAAACCAAAACTATATATAAAGTCAAAAATAAAACAAATTGATAAGAGATTGTTTGCCCCATGCTATGATGTTATGATTAGTTTGTGACAGGTGTATCATTATTATTTCCCGTTGGGTCAGGTTCATAATTCCCTCTTGGCATCTGTTTCTGGCAGTGCATTGTTTATGAACATCTATCTGGACACAGGCAGGGAATTCAGATACATAGTTTTCTTTAGAGTCCCTGTAGGGATACAGTGACCTCCAATGTGCCACTGTTTACTCCTAAAGGTTAAGTTGGAGCTGCCTAAAACTATCCAATGGGATGGAACAAGTACAGGGACTTGGAGTTAAGATTTTCTTTCAAACTGGCAGCTCCTAAACCTTGAATGCTGACTAGGCATCTTCACTTACTTCAATACAGAGCAGAGAGAACTTTGCTGAGGAACTTTATTATCTGAATTTGAATAATTGTTCAGAAGTGAAGACTTGTGCTCATTGTGGGAGGGATTTAAAAGCATAGTTGCCTTTCTCTGACTTATCTAACTTATCCTAATTAACAGTGACTAAGCATGCTGGCTGTGTAGATAAAGGGAACTTGCTGCATTCCTCCTTCCTGGGAGCTGAGCCACTGCAGAGTTAAAAGTGCAATAGTCATGGGCACAGTATGGGCCCCTAAGGCTGAATGAAAATGATACCAAGGTCGAATTTTCCACCTGCTCAGTACATGACCCTACCATTTGTCATTTTGTAAATGGTTGCCTCCTTCAGCCTGAATGAAAGAGCACATCATGACTGCTCTGCTCTACATAGAAGACAGTGTCCATGCTCATGCACTAAATTTTGCTTGTGTTTTATGAATTAAGACTTCCTGTGGGACAAAGGCATAGACAGGTTGTTCCTTGCTTTGCATATTGATTACTTGAAGCTCAGACTGGGCTAGCAGTGGATCTGGTTTACTTAAAGAGCAAGAGCAAGAGCAAGGGTTCCTCAGTTCTTTCCCCAGGAGCTGGAATGGAATCACGTCTTTCTTTGGGCTACCTTTAATTTATATACACTGAACCCTTTCAAAAGGACGTTGTTAGATTTTGATCATGACCATTCTTGGGGTAAGTACATTTAGCTTTGGAATTACTTGATAACATGTGGAATAATATTTACATTGGCCTACTATGAGAGGAAAACATGAATATTTCAAACTGTGTTCCACATGTTTACATTTTAAATCCTCCTAAGCCAGCTAATTTTAACACTGAGTCTGTACATTCATTACCTGGTATCACACACTGAAAGAAAATGCCTGTGGACTAGAGCTCTGGTATCACACAATCAAAGAAAATGCTTATGGACTAGAGCTAAGAGGTCATCATTCTGATTTCTCTGCAGATACAGAATCATTCTCTACAGAAATATTTTTTCTTAAGAATACTGTTTTGTCTTGGTTTGTGTAGAAAATCAATGGTTCTACAATGAGTTCTTTTGGGAAAGTGTTCCACTGGCTGGTAGGCCTCATCATTAGGATCATGACTCTGATATTTAGAATATTTTTTTCTTGGATCATTTTGTTCCTCATAATTTATTTTATTTTCCATGATGTTTCTTTCTCCATGCAAATGAAAATATCCTTCTAAGGCATCATCAGAGTGTTGAGGAGGGTTTGAAATCGTGCTGTGAACCTTCATAGCTGGAGTTTGGTCATAGATGACTTGATTTTGTTGTCTGCCAGTAGGCATCTTGTGTTCTTTCAAGCCCAGTGTGGGATCCTGTCTGGCCTCCTGCTGCTAATCCACAACCTATGTCAGATCTTGCCAGCCTTATGTGGGTGTGTCAGAGGGTGTCTCTGATGGCATTCAGTACTTGTGTAAAGGCAGCTGAGTTGCACAAAGAACATCCATCTTAAGAATGTGAGGCTTCAGAGTAGGTTAAGTTTGATTTTGCATGACTTCATGTGAAATCTTATGAAAAGTTTTCTTCAATCAGGATTCCATGCTAAAAGATGGGCATTGGGATGTCTTTTTTTTTTCTGGCTAGGGATAATCTGTGGTTATACCTACCTAGTTTCTACAGGATGGAAGAGGTATGAGAAGTGGGATTCAGCTTTTAGACCAAGATGCCTAAATAAGCACTACAGTCATTGGGTTTGAGCCTCTCTGAATATACCGGCTACCCCTCAAAGTGGGTATTAGTAGCCTACATAATATCCCTTGCTGTGGAAGCTGAATCTCATGAACAAAATTCAGCTGCTTTGACATACATGTCTACTGTCATCTGAAACCAGCAACACAAGCTGTTTTACCTGTAACATAGGGTGTGTAATGGACGCAGACATATCTGGAGAGTCTGTGGAGGTAGTGGAACTCCTTAGACCATATAAAATGGTGCTAAGTACCTATGTTTTACCTATGTTTAGACAACTGTGTCTCCCCCTGAATTTCTGAAGGATGAATATTGAGATGTCTCTCAAAACCCAATAATTTTATTTATTCAGATAATTTAACCATATGAAATCTTTCTTTTGTTGTTGTGTTTTAGTGCCTTTCACTATTGGTTCATTTAGTGCATCTAGTTTATGGTATGACAAGTAGAAGTTAAAATAGAAAATAAGTTGTAATACATTGATCTGTGATCGAAATGTGCTTAAAAAGGATCACCAAACCAGGGAGCTGTCAAGTACATTATTACAACGTCTCATGGACACCTGGCATATTCACATTGTCATCTGTCTGAGCATCAAGATTGAGTATCCTGGTTGGAATACCACACTGACAAGTCCCAAGAAAGGGACTGATACAGACTTTTCTTTACCAATAATTGAGAAGCAACAATTGCATACTGAAAACAGAAACTAACATGCTTGCATGCACAAAAAATTATCTGTCTGCTTATTGTCCAACTTTTAGCTTGGTCTAGTGTAGTAAGAATAATTCCATATGAATAATTTATTTCATGAGTCTTGCAACAAATTTTAATTATAGAAGTTGCTAACAATTTTTTTTTTGTCAGATCAATTAATTATTTGAACTTCTGTGAAAATTAGAATGCATTCAACTTATTCATGACTCCATGTATGAGATGGAAAATACCAAGTTTGTTGTGTTCTACTTCACTGTCATGAGCTGCACAGGAATTTTTCTCTGCTCAATTTGTATGTGAATATATTTTGGGTACAGCTTTTTGTTCCATCTGCTTTAATAAATGATGACAAAATTCGTGTTGGTGAAATGTCAGGCTTAGGACTATGAAGCATGTTAACAGTAAGTAAATGCAGGAAGAACAGATAACTACCCTTGTTTAATGCTTTAACTGAGGTATATGATCCTTATGGAGGAGAAAGATCCAGGAAACATGTTAATTTGAATATGAGAGGAATGTTATTATCCTATGGACAAACATAGCCTGGGTGATAAGTGGGTTGAGAGCAGCCTTTTGGAAGAATTGAGTGTGCTGGTTGATGAAAAGCTCACCATGACCTGTCAATGTGCACTTAGAGGACACAAAGCCAATTGCATCCTGGGCTGCACCTCTCCTGTGAAGAAAGGTTGACAAAGTTGGGATTGTTTAGCCTGGAGAAAAGAAGGCTCTGGGGTGACCTTATAGTAGCCTTCAAGTACTTAAAGTGGACACAGAGGGAAGATAGGAAGAGACTCTACAGCAGAGAGTATAGTGACAGGAGGAGGGATGATAATTTTAAATGGAAAGAAAGTACATATTGCTTAGATAGAAGGAAGAAATTCCTTACCATGAGGGTGGTTAGACTCTGGAACAGGCTGCCCAGAGAAGTTGTGAATGTCCCTTTCCTGAAGTGTTCAAGGCCAGGTTGGACTGTGCTTTGAGCCACCTGGTCTAGTGGGAGGTGTCCCTGCCCATGGCATTGGGAGTTGGAACTAGATGCTTTTTAAGGTCCCTTCCAATCCAAACCATTCTATGATTCTATGGTTTACCTATTTTAAGACAATGTTCTGCAGACACAGTTATTAACAGAACTAATAATGAAATATATCAAGACTTACACCCACAAATTCAATATTACAGTTAGCCATGCAATAATAGCTGTGCAATAGACCCTGGAATTTTGATGCCAACCCTCAGAAGTAAGGGACTACTTCTGGTGTACTATGTGTCTTGTGCTTTACATGAAGACCTGCAATGTAGAATATGTCTGCATTTCTGCTGACCCTGTGTTTTACAAATCAAAATATGAGAAAAACAATCACAAATCTGGAGTTCTTTTGATTTATCTTCTATCATCAGGTCTGTTAGCTTTGAAGTCTTCAGGAGTTTCTGCAGACTTGAAATGTTTTTTTTTAAAAAGAGAAAACTAAGGTTTGTAATTAATCCTGAGCTGAGAAGTGATTTAAAAAAAAAAAAAAGAGAGAAACAAACACAACCCCTCACTGAGGGACCCCTTATGAGAATTGTGAGGGTCCCCAGTGCTCACCCCATCACTCCCCTAATGTGTTTCCCTTGTATAACTGCATATTCATATTTGTCATATAACTTTATTAACTCAAACGGGAAAACACCACAAATACATTGCAGTATGTCTTTTCTCACTTTTCCATTCCCTGCAAGCAGTACTGATGGACTTCCATGTCAGTCATTGTTTTTGGAGGACAATGAAAATATAAATTGCTTTTACTTGCATGCTCCTACTACAAATATGCTGTTGCCTGCAATTCAGATGACAGGTCAGCTCAGGGTTTCACAAGTGTTATTATCTTGTTTATCTTTTTTAATCACCTTAGATATCCTTTGTAATCATGGCTGACTGACATGTGCATATCAGTAAATGCAGAAATTTACTTTGGGTCAGTTAACGGGGTCATAAAATTACCAGATGGGTAAACGCAGCTCTACCCTTGCAGTGCACAAACGCACTTATCCAAGCTGGAAAATGATCCAACCACACCCTGCAGAGCTGAGGTTGTGCATACATGCAAAACTACTTGTGTGGATGCGACTGCAGAGAATTTAAAGCTGAAGCCCCAGGGAAGCAGAGCTGAGGTGTGCCTGCTGTGGCTCTCATGGCAATAACAGGCATAACTTCCAATCTGGCAGCTTGCTTCAGCCTGAGCTAGGGGAGATTAGATTTCAGGGTTAGGTCAGGAAAGTTGCTCCCAGTCTTAATTCTCTCAAATACGACCCATTCCTGTCCTGCCCTTATCTCTGTGTGTACCTGAAGGTTTTGATGAGGAGAGGTGAGATGAAATATGAGTGTAATCATACGCTATTAATGGCAAGAGTGTACAAATGTAAATGTATCTAGGCTTTTCCCTTTGAGCCACCATCCTGCAGTCAGTGCAGACAATCATTTTTTTTTTTTGTCCCATCTAATTGGTTTAAACTGATGTGTTTTCAAAACTATGTTCACAAAGACGAGGAAGAGCAACTTCCTTTTTCTAACAAAATAAGGTTTTACTACTCCTGTTAAGGGTAATTTTCACAGAAGTGCTCCGCTGCTCATTACTATTCTCCTTATATTATTTACATAAGCAGAGATTAAAAATACTTTATGTATTTACTGAGTGTTGTTGAAAGGTCAGTGAGCACCTGCTGGTTGAAAATATTTCTGCACGCCACCCCCAGTTTTTCAAAGTATACCGTCTTGCCCTCTGAATATATAAAATCATTACATAAGTAAACATATTTTTCTATATATGCACATAATGAAACATTATGCATATTATAAAAATACATGTTAGTTTCATATCTTCTTTTTAAGCAGGAACTAGTCAAGTCTACCTGAAAATGTGTGTGAACAAAATTATAAAAAAGAATAAGAATATATTTATACTGTAATTTTGGTATAGTAGTTTACCTGCAGACATGGCTTGTCATGTTTTTACTATGTCTGTCTATTTTCTGCAGATTTTTATGGATGTGATAAGTAAGGCAGATGTGAACTTTACACTCTTTAAAAGGAGCTAAAATTTTTTCCCCTCCACTCAAACTTGCAAAAGGTAGTTAACTTTGTGTACTGACATTGGCAAAGCAAACTGAATGTAGAGCTGCACTAGATTAATTGTACTAGAACTTGCATGGGATCAAAACCTACTGTTTTTGATGGGAACAAAACCAGCCTCAGTGTAGAAAGCTTGTATTAAACTTTGGTTCAGTAGAAGGTATGGAAAGAATATAGTTTCTTCTTAAAATGATTTATTTAAATTGGTAGACTAGAATTATACTTAAAACCAAGTGTCTAAATGCACCTGTTTAAGTCAGCTTCTTGTTCTCTCAGGTATTTAGGCATTGAATTTTCCCCATTAGCAACATGATTGACACTGTGGTCCTTACAATAACACATGATTATAACTCTGAAAATAGCAATTACATAAAATGGAAACCAGATGTTGCATGGAATTTGACTCTCTTGGTTTCTCAGTGAAGTAGATGAATTTGTAAAGCAGAAAACCACAATCATTATTCAGATGGATTGTACATGAATTAATGACATAATATCTAAATCATATATGGTTGAAAATAATGATTAACTTCAGCTATCAAGATAAGCTAATGGAAAACAGATTTTTTTTAAGAAAATAATCAAGGACATGCTCTTTTCAATATATTTTATCTTTACAGTAATAACAAAACCAGACCTGTTTTACCATTTCTTTATCCCTCAGATATCAAGGATATATGTTAAAAGTAAACTCTTCACAACTTTTAACTTCTGGGAGTGATCTGAACAACTATTCCTGTTGTTTCTCATTGAAGGCAAGAGCTTTACCTTTTCAGGCTGGAGTAAGTTTGACCAAATCACCTCTCTTCAGTGATAACATTTAGTGAGCAAGCTTCAGCAGAGGTTTGATTTTGCATCTGCACAGCCTGGTAATGGTCAGTCTGTGCAGCCATGTCCATGACACAGACACACTAACAGACACCCTTTGAAAGACCAGCAGAGCAGCTTGTAGTTTCACAGAACTTTAAAGCATTTATAACAACAGCATCACACACAGATCTCAACCTTCAGTTAGCGGCATCCTAAGCGGTTAAATTTATGAAAGCCTTGGCACATCATTTTCACTATCGTGTATTCTCAATGACATCATCACTGTAAAATTAGGAACTTTCTTTCTCTCTTTCCTGCAGATGTGGAAGTTCGAAATTGCATTCCATGGTCCTGTGCCACATTTCATCAGCGTTTTTCCTTTGCTTTCTCCAAAGACTGGCCACATGTGGTGTGTAGATTGCTGGTGCTGTTTGGGATCTCATATCAAATACTGCTACCTAATCCCAGGCGGACCTTGGCAGGCCCACACCTGCAGCTGATTGAATCCTCCCGGAGTACAAAGGCCTGATTTACAGCATCAAGGATACAGGGCCTAGTTGCAGCTGGGCTCCAGCAGGAAAAGGAAGTTGTTCATCATCTTGTGTGCATTTCATTAACAATAGTGTACCCGATATGTAGCTTATACAATAATTTCAAATCACTGACAGAGAGCATTATGGTATTTGGCATTAGGAGGAAAAGTACTTCAGGATGGGCAAATTAAATGTGAGCGTGAGGTTTTCATGTGACCTAGTGAAGGTCCACATGCTGATTTACACTGGGAGGGCTAATCTTGAAATATTTTCTTTCTTTAACTTTATCCCATTTCTTCCCTTTTGTTTGATGAGATTGATACAGCACTGTGAACCTTGGTGGATGAGCATGAGGGAAAGCCTCTTCAAATTATAACCCTTTCAGAGGAAAAGGCCTGAAAAAGAGTACTGAAGGAAGGGATGATCATGGCTACAAACCTAGTGTTGTCTTTAAAAACAAGAAACTCAGACATCAGAAATTTTCAGAAACTTTGCCACGGCCCTGTAGGAACACAAAGGTATTCATCTAATGAAGTTTTCAGATACCCAGCTCTGCATTAGTTAGCTGTGTAGCCATGCAAGTAAGGGGCACAGTTCAGACGATGTTCTTCAAGCCTGGGTGTCCTACTCTTGCAGCATCTACAGTGCCATGATTTCAGAAGAAGTTTTGGGTGCTGTTCCCTGGCAGGACAAGTCTTGCACTCCTGGCACTGGTCTGAAAAGACTGACTATTCAGGGTTTGGCTCATCTATAACAGATGATTCTTTACAAGAAAGTTGTATTCTTTGTGAAAATGTGTCTCTTGAGTGTTCATCTCACTTTCCCCCTTTTTAAGATGACCTTGCTTCTTATTTCAACAGAAGAATATTTAGTTTTGGGGGGATGAAGTTATGTTTTCTCTTCCACTTTCCCTAATCAGAAGGTTTACAAGCAGGCTCACAGAAACAACTATTACGTATCTGAGCTTTTTAAGTTCAAAAGACACAAACTTTGGTTGAACAGTCTCAAAACCGAACTCGCAGTCTTTCTTCAGAAACAATTAAGTAGTTTCCTGGGTAAATGGTATTGTTTACATTCAAAATTTATTGCATTTTTGCAATTGCAGTGTCAAATATAATTTAGATTTGAAGGCATTGAGCTGCAGAAACTTTAAAAAATACACCAAATACCTGTAGAAATTGAGTGAAGTTTTGGTGCTGTGAGGATAGGTAACACTAAGACAAATCAGAACTCTCTTATTTACTTGGTGATCAGGCAATTAAGAGATATCTTGAATGACATAACATTTAAGAACTACACAATTATAAATGTGATTGCAGTTTAGATGGGGTAAGATTTGCACTTAAAAATTTGTAGTTCGTTATTTTTATTATAACATATCATAGTCTAGTAATGTTCTTATTGAAAAAGAGCACAGAAAAACACATAAAGCTTTTCTACTTGAAAAAAGGATGTTAATTGTTCTTCTATATGCATGTATTTCATTAATGTGCAACATGAAGTATTTTGATAAAAACAATTCTCTCTAATTTGTAAATGCAGTTGATGGCTGCAGTTCTTTAATCAAGAAATAGGTTTAAACAACATAATGTTAAAAGCCTACAAAAAGAAAAATAGTTATTTCTCCAACTCTAATTCTTGTGATCACACCTTACATGTGGCAGTTGTGTGAATGCCACCACATTAATTACTGTGGTTCTCTGAAACAAACCAAAATTGATGTGTGTAGGACATTATCCAGAAGACTCATTTGGGTAGATATTTTTAGAAGTATATATCACAGGGAAAGCTCATCTGTGCCTGTTGGTTTGCTGTGAGACTCCCCTTGGCTTCAGTGCTGTGAACTTCTGAAATTAGTGACTAAACATTGTTTTTATAGGACATATTACACTGAGAATAGGAGTAGTGAAGCTCTTTCTGTGTCTTTGAGATGATTTTCTGACTTCATCCATATCCTTTACCATGCCATGGTGGGCAGTATTTTCAGACTCGCTTTCATGGGTACCCTGTTATACAAAAATTATAACTACTTGATTTACCTTAGCCTCCTCAGCTTTTTTTCATTGTCGCATGTAGTGTCTCCTTATCCATCAGTCCCAAACTCGTAATTCCTTACTGACAGTAAGGTCTGTGATAGAGACGCAAGCCAAAGCCTTCAAATCAATTCCTGTTTGCTTTTTCTCCCCTAACATTTACTCTTCTTCTCCTTCTCTAATCTTATTAAACTAGTCATGTGTAGTATTTTTTTCCTCTAGCATGAAGTATATATGTGGTGTGTTTGTAGGACAGGGGTATTTCACCAAGTGTTTGAAATCAACAGACACCCAGAAGGAGCTGATGCCTCACAACATAAACTCCCAATGTACCTATGAGATACCTCATTATTCCACCTTGTGAGTGTCAAAGACAGCCCCTAAACCCTCATGGTATCCAAAAATACCTTTTACTCTCTGCTCCCATAATCATATACATTCCTGCTAAATGCTCAAAATACTTGTCTGACCAGGCCATGTGATAATGACCAGCATCATTTGTAAACTTCCTAGACTCAGTTTCTCTACACTCTCTCTCATGCCATTTTGCTTGTGCCCTAGGTTTGGAAAGCATTATGTGGAAATGATTGGCAATAGGAAGACTGAAGAGATTTTCCCTGGATTGAATATCCTGATTTCACAAAGGGATGAGTATAGGATAATTATCTTACATTTCTGAATCCAGAAATATGAATCTAATTGAGGACTGGAACAAATCCATTGAAATTGTCTGTAAAAATAATTTCCCTTGAATAGTTATCCATATAGTATTGTTGCTGATACAGTTGTAAAAAACATTTAGCACTTTATAATCCAATCTCTGCTCCTATGCAGGCCTGGGAACATATTCTGCTTAGAAGGGTAACAACTTTTACAAAGTGTTCCTCATGGAAATCACCTGGAAAACTTCCAGGATGGCATTCCAGATGTTATAGTTTTAGCAGTCACAGAAATGCGCCACACTGCATTTCCAGATCCTACGTACAGTAAAATGATTGTATGGGGTAGCACATTCACCTTCATCTGACAGCACCATTATTGAATTGTTTAGCATTTGATATGCAAGATGGGATAATCTAAGATATTCTAAAGAACTCAGTCATTGATGGCTTATCTCTGTTCACAGAAAAGCCAAGAGTAAGACCCAAGTTAAATTCATAGAGAGCAGAAAATCTTTGACAATTCCACATATGCTCTCAGAGTGGTCATGTACAATTCACAATTGTACATGTAGAAGCATGTGTGTTGGGGAAAGGCATCATAATTTCTCTTTGAACATGATTCCTTTGCTACAGGTATTTAATGAACTACCTTTCTGATATTTTGGCAAAATCTTTATCTTTTGCCTGCCTGTAGTGTCAAAATTTTATTTGTCATGGTACACAATATGATGACTTTAAATAGTGCAGAAATTACTCTGAAACATAGTCTACAACATTTAAAGAAAACATTTCATAATGGGACAATATGTTCAGCTCTAACTCTTATCAGCTTTTAGGCTGTTCCATGAGTAATGCCTCAGGGTTTGAGACATCTATCAGACAGGCTGTTAGGCTTTTATCTTGGTGTACAGCAATATAAATAACACCAAACCCAAAGCATGGGCAAAGAATGAAACTTATCTTTAGAGGCATGTCAAACTCAGAGCTCACATGTAGCTTAAAATATTAAATTTTCTATATTTGACTGCCAGTTCATTAATAAAGCTTCTAGGAATCCAGTGCAGATTCAGCAGCCTACCATGCTAGCTACTGCCTAAAATGTACATATTTTAAAAAGCAATATCTCTTTCAAGAAATGACCACAGAAATATAAAATAAGGAACAATGACAAGAATCAGAAAGTCTGAACAAGACCATACAAAGAATTCTTGTGTTGTTTCAAAGACTTCAAGCAGTGAGTTTTCTGTCTCTTTTCTGAGAAGTGGATTTCATCACAAATATGTAGAATTGGTACAGGTGCAGATATCCTGTGCCTCTTTTGTGGGAACAGAGTTTAAATGAGACACAGTACAAAGATATTAGCAGTCTTGCACTCTAAATGGAATCAAGCACAAGAAACAATGGTAAGCAGCTTCTTTGTGTTGCAAACTACTTGATTCTGAGGTAGCTTGGAGGTCACTTCATTCTTCTCCCATCATACTTCAACTGAGGTAGCTTGGAGGTCACTTCATTCTTCTCCCATCATACTTCAAAATTCTGTGACATGAGGAAAATAAATTTATTGATTTACAAAACTTCTTGAATGTAGTTTATTGGCATTCTATTTGTTAACACATCATTCCCTCTCCTGATACTATTTGCTCTCTAAAGCCCCCTCAAGCAAGATGCATATTTCTTTTCAATTGTTCAGCATAGACAAGTTTTCTACCTTTTTCAGAAAGAGCAAGCCATTGGAAACTGCAGAGTATACAGGGAAGATCACAGGAGGAGAAGTCCTACCCCATTTATTTATTTACTTACAATTCTTCAAACACAACCTCTTAATGATGCTAACATGCAAGGATCTTTCCATCCCCTGTAAAGTAACTACACTTTACTTTAGGAGAAAATGTCTCCTTAGAACCATTTCTATATGTAATCTTTCTCTTCTTGAACATTTCTCCAGAGGTTCATCTTGCCTCCTTTCATTTCAGTTCACAAATCATTATTTTTCCAGCCAAAGACTCCTTTATTTGGTAAGTAGCAGAGCAGAACTTTATCCACATGTTGTCACCACTGGTTTCCAAAATAGCCTATTCAAGTGGGTTGGCAAATTTCAACTAAAATGTGTGTAGAAGTGAAAACAATATCTGGCTTCTTGAGTTACCAGACTTAATTGTGCCAACGTATGCTTTCATTGCCTGTTGCTGTTCCACAACTTTCTCAAACATAAACAAAACAGAGTTCCAAAATATTAGAACTTTCCAGCTTTGAGAAAGTTGTTTTCTTCCTCAAATCGGGTAAGGGATTTTCTAGCTGTCAAAGAATGGAAAAAGTGTTCAAAAATATTTTTTCTACCCAACTGCCTTTTAATGCTTATTCCATATTGCTTTCTACCCATCGTGTTGTTGATGCATTAGAATATACAGCAGGGGGTAGCTGCCTACCACTGACCACCTCCATGCAGTTTTTGTGTTGGCAAAACTGTCTGGCGGCACAAAACTGCCAAGATGTAAGCACTCACAGGCCACTATTTGAATGCCCGCTTCACCCATTTAATTGCAATATATTTAGATATGCTAATTAAGAACCACTAGTAATTTTTTTTTTTAGTGTTGTATAATATAGTAGAACTGAGCTTGAAGGATTTGGAGAATAGCATTTTAACCCTATCAACTATGTTGAGTTTGAGAGTCATTCCTGTAACCACCTGCTATTTACTGTGAACTCTTTGACTCAAACATGTCATTAGATGTGTGTGTATGGATGTACTCATACATGTTTTGTTCATGCTTCATAAACTATGTTTCATAAAACTAGGTAGAACACTCTTCAGGAATGAAGATAGCAGCGGACAGCTGTGGATTAAATTTCATTGTTCAGTGGGAAAAAAAATTATCAGATGAGAGCAACATCAAGATGAGCCCAGAAAACTCCTTATCCTAGTGCTAGGCAGGTATGTGATCTGGAATTTGTTTGATTTCTTTTTTTATGACCAAGATTTGGTGCAGTATTGCTAGCTTTTCTCCACAAATGCTTATCTCTAGCAGTGCTGCTACAGAAGAACAAAATAAAATGCCATTACCCATGTAAAATTTGATTTATTTTAATGATCCCAGTGAGTAGGGGTATGGTTCTCAGGTTAAGCAAAGCACTAATTAAAACAGCTGTTCTGCCCTGTTTGCTTCAGTTTCCTAACTACTTCAATTCTTCTTTATTACAGTTGTTTGGAGAATTTTTGAGGCTTGAATTACGAGGGTGTGGATTAGAAGCTGACTAGCCTAGCTGCAACATCTGTAAACTCTTAATTTCTGCTACAGCAGGTGTCAACTTTTCCCTAGATGACTGTCCTGCTGTTGTTCTGGTTACATATAACATTGTCAACAAGCTGTTTGTCAGCTGGTTCTCTCAAGTTTCCTTTCCTTCATGACCATTGGTCAAGCCAACAACTGGAGAGGATCTAGGGTGGAATTCCTTTTAGTCCTGTACTGCTTGATTTGAAGTGTAATCAGACAGTTCTGAGATCAAGAAACAGCGTATGAGTAATTGTGAGTGACACTGTCTTTTATGATACTATACTTTTCAAGGAGCTGCAAATTGTAATGCATTGGAATGTGAAGATATTGGAACTAACTTGACTTCCTACTTAGCAAAAGCCATAGGAATTCCCTGCATGCCTGAGTGTATGTTTCACTAAAAGGGCCAATCTAATGAACACATTTCCAGTGATGTAGAATTCTAGGCTACTCTTAGTATGTTGTTCCTTTAGTTAGCGATCCTCTCTGTAATTTCATGCCTGAGTTGTATTGCTCCATATTCCAGCTGTTGGAAGGCATTTTATCTGCTAAAATACTATTCTCTTGCCTGATGCTATCAAACTTCATTTTTTATAGATTAAAAAAAAATAAAAAAAACTTAGTTTTTGTCTCATTATGCTCATCACAGCTGACCCCTTGTGCCTTGCAAGAGACATGTTGTTCAGTTCATTAAAAGTTCTTGTGACGATACTCTGAACCCTCATCAGATCTCTCCATCCATATATTTTTGAGCAGGCTTAGTTAGTGACTAGCTGTGAGACTTTCTTAAGACATGCCATGGAACAAAAAGTCCTGATGAGAGGCAGAGTATGTTAACCCAGGCTCAGTGCCACACTGATAGCTGTGTGCTTAGCTAACAGTGAGTTTGTTCCAACGGCTGTTGAAACCAGTGGCTGAGCTCCCATTGATTTCTCTGGGTTCTGGAACAGGCACATGTCTTTAGGACTTTACAGATTTTTTAATAACAAAATTACTCTGTGAGATTTTATGTCTGCTGTGAACTTCTATTTAGTCCCAAGTGTCTTCTTTCTGTTATTATTTTGGGTATCAATACCAATAATGAATAGATTAAAAAAAATAAAAAACCAGTAAATCTGAGTTGAAGCATCACTTCCTGCTCAGTTTTCCCATCAGATATAAAAAATTCAATTTCCAGTCTTTTCACTATTTTATTTTTTTTGTCATTAACCATTGCTTATTAACTTATTGTTAATAGTTTAGTATTTCCAGAGTAACTCTGATTAACCTTTTTGTATCTCAGCCTGATTTGCTAAAACTTGCCCCAAGCTCAGGGTCCTTGCTGATGTCAAAGGAGTGTCTGCTTGCTCTCAAGTAGCAGCTGGCAGTATGAAGCCACTTCAAAAGATGCTGGAGTTAGTTCACAGTTTCCTACATCTGACTGCACAGGTGAAATCTCCCTGCCTGCATGTGTATGCTCCAAAGACTGATGAATTCAGTGGTCATACTCACTGGTTCCTCTGGGCTTTGGAATAAGTATTTAGGGTTTTTGTGCTTTGGAATGGCCTCATGCTTTCTCAGACTCCAAAGTTTCTAAACCAGTGTATTCAGTCTGTCTCTATTTCTGCATGTTTCCATTCTTCTGAAGGAAGCAGAAGATGGAATATGAGCTGGACTGTGTGCTTACTATGTGGCAGCTGATGCGTGTGCCACAGATTGGACACTGCTGCTGGAATAAAGGAAAAATAGGTTTATGGGCAACTTTATGGCTGTAAGAATAATGTAAGTCAAAAAAGTGCCAAGAAAATCCAAGAATAAAATTCCAGGGACCTTTTTTAACAGAATATGAAATCTCATTTTGAAAACACTTTGATACCTCTAACAAATAATTTTCCATTTTCCTCCTAATTGCCTGGAACAAAGAATATATTTGTTCCTATTGCTCAGCCCTTTCACACCCAAAGTCAAAATCACATATCTGCGGGTAAAACTCTTAATTTTTCTTAAGTAGATTCTCTATTAAAATTTACCTCAGTGAAGGTGTAGTAAATTTGTTTGCTAAAAACCCAAAGAGGCAAAGCAAAGAATGCGTGTGGAGGCATGTGCCCGTCTATTAGTCTGCACCCTGGAGTTAAATCAGACTAGCTACAATGACATTATTAAGTTTATATTTTTGTCTGAGAGTGTCTTCTGGCTTTTTTTAATTCACTGAAGAACATACAGTATGTTATTCTTTGACATCAGATATCTATGATAACACAAGACTTCTGCTGTCCTCACAGGATATTTTCTTTAGCATCCTTTGAAAAGCAGGAAATCTATTGGAAAATTCAGAAAAGGAGAAAAAGACTTGATAAATAGGAGTCTCAACTTGTTTCTGTGATGAATTGTCTCCAACAACCTGGTAAGTAGAGTCATTCAGTGCATATTTCCATGATTAACTCAACTTTCATTTTAACTTTGCAGTTCACCTTTAAATATTTAGTTTGGTTCCTGTGGACAAATGTTGATGTTGGCTCTCTTGTCAGACTGATGAAAATGTTACACAGATGTCCTTTGGTGATCCAGTACCACTAAAAGGCTTGCAAATTGCTAAATGATGAACTCTCTTTCTCCATCATTCTTTTGGTTGGTAGCTTTCACTTAAGAACCTTTCCTACTCATTCTGTGTGCTTGTCTTATGTCCCTGCTCTTCCTTAATGCAGTAATGTCTGACTGAGTTTCCTGGTTGTAGATAAAACTGACTTCATTGCACTCTTCTGAGAAGACTATCCAATTTAATCTGCACACGAATATTATTTCTCAGTCAGGTGTTGCATTTTTTTCTACATAAACACACACACCAAAAAAGTGAAATCCTCTTTCTTCTCATTGTTTTCCATAGCTGAATTGGTAACAAAGGCACTGTAATCTCTGGCCCTTTTCCCTGACTGGTCATCTGGGGAATGTTCTGCTGTGCTCATTATTTGAACTAGTTTGTCAGTGTTTTTGAGGATCCTCATACTGCAAGGCTGGGAACAAACTAGTGAGAGAGCAGTATTCACACTAATCTAAATGCCTAGAGTTAGCAGACTGCTTTCCATCATATCCCTGCCATAACCCATCGTACCCCTGTCTTATTTATAATGCAGATTGCTGTCTTTAAAGGGGAGACTGGGATTTTGGTTATAGTTGCATTCAAATACTTCACCCATAGTTACATATCCAGCTGCAGAACACTTGAAAGAAGAAAACTTGAATAACAGTCCACAAGCAGCAAAGCTATGTTATCAAAAGGGTTAGACTAAATTGCTCAAGCAGAAAGAACTTCTGTGTAATGCTCTTTAAAGTCTACTAGCTCCTCTGTTCTTTCTAAAGACCAGGGAAGGGGGAGTCATGATACCTGTCTGTTCAATATTGTCTCATCGCTTAAAGATCAACTTTGGTTTTGACTCTTCCTTCAAAATCCAGAGCTCTCATAGGCACTCTCTTGGCACTTTCTCACTTGCACATAAAAACTCTGTTTTCTGAAATTAAATTCCTTGTACCCTCTAAATGCTTTTTTCACCTTCCTTCAGACTCACATGATGTTCAATCTATGCCCTACTGCACTGAGCTTGACCTGTAGAAAACTCAATGCTTGAATAAAATAAAACCCAGAAATCCCAGCCATTTGGTGTCAGTAAAGTTCTTACTGTAAAGTTCAGATACAGACAGACCCAAACATACCATCTTTTTTCTTTAATCAATTAGACCAACTCAATGTTTGATCTTGCCTATAGAGGTGAGAAATAGCTTTTTTCATTGATGTGGATTCTGTACACCATAATTGTGCAATGCATGAGAACACTTTTCAATGAATTTATTGATTTCATGTTGTCATCTATGAGATATTTTTAAAAATTCTTAGTAAAACAAAATCTCCTATGTCTTGAGCACTGCATCTAGACAAAAGTGCAATGATTTCACTTTACTTAGCATCTAGCTGGAGTGAATGACACACACCACAGTGAAAATTTTGATGGATGAACGTGGTGTCTTTTCACTATCTGTAGTTTCTTCAACATCTCTTTTACTTTTTTGCATGCCATTTTCTAATGTCTTAAGGACAGCTTCTGAAACCTAGACTATTGTTTCCATTCTTTGTGAAAGCTGTCTTAATTTTAGCAGGTGCAGTTTCATTCCTTTAGCACACATAAGATTTTGGCCATATCTACTCTACACCACAAAGAACTGTGCTTGCAACATGTCAGCCTGAACCACAAAAGCTAGCATGTCTACAGGGACAGTGTGGTGCTGTATAAGATAACAGCCCATCTCTAAGAAGCACAGAAGCTTGGAGGTATGGCTACATAATCCCTGAGTTGAGCTCTGCTGATGCAGCTGTAGTTCAGAGGACTGCCAGTTACAGAGCTGCTATGGTAAGTTCTTCCTACACTTGTACTGTGTGGTTATAGAAATACCCCACTTCATGGTAAATCAAGGGGTTTGTACTGGTTTTTAGTTAATTGTGTTGTGTTTTTTCCACGTGCTGATTGAAAGTTAACCTTGTGTTAATTAATTGATACAAACAAACCATAATTAGCATTGCTCCAGAGGCTAACTTTCATTGCTGGCAAAATGAAGTTTAACTTCATTCACTTTCGTGGACTAGAGCCTGCTTATGTCAACACCGACTTTGGCCTCAGAGAATGAAAACAATGGAGTCATACAAAGGAGAGTGCTCTTTTTCTATCAGTGTATTAAACAAAGGATAATATTAAGTTTGGATAGTGGATAAAGTTAAGCTATGCTAATACTTATAATCAACTACCACTCTGTTGAAATTAGAAATCATGCATTCCTGAGGTTTCTAGCTATTTTTCCTGCCAAGAACATGTAGTGCTTCTACCAATTGCATAGTAAAAACAAGGGACAGACTTTCTTGCACTAAAGCAGTCAGCAGTTACTGTGAGTTCATCTTTAAATCATGCACACCTTGATTATTGATCCTTTAGAAAAAATACACAAAGGGAGGAAAGACACTGCTTGATAAAAAGCAGTGAAAGCATTATGGAGTTTGAGAAATGGCAGCAGAGCATTGCTTCTCTGTGGTGTCAATAATCTCATAGCAGAAAGTAATAGAGGAGTGTGTGAGCCTCTTTCTTCTCCTCTTTTCTTTCTCCCTGTTTCTCATTACTAAAAGGAAATTTGCCTGCTCCCTCTGAAACTGTTACGCTGTCAAAGTGAACATTATCCATAGGTTCTGGGCTGTGGAAGCTTTGAGTGCACCCTGCAGCCCTGCATGCTGGGTTTGGTGGAAGGATAGCCTCTTGGGCCTCATCTAGACTAGAAAAATCGATGTTCAGTTTAGGCAGTCAGAAACACTGATGGGTTTTCTGTCCATAAGCGATTTTCAACTCAGCTAGGCAAAGCCACAACTGATCCAGTCCAGTGATGGGAATTGTCCTGCAGAAGGCTGGACAGGATGAACCAACTAGAGGTCCCTTCCAAACAAGATTTCTATGAGTCTATAAACTCATACTAGTGCAGGCCTTAGTACAGACCTATTAGGTTCATGCACTTTAGCCTGAGTATTCTCTAAAATAAAGTTCAAAATGGAAAATACTTTCACACATAGTGCAGTACATCTAATGGAAGATGGTGCAAAAGTAGCTACTTTCCTCTAGTTATGGCATTGCAAAGACATTACAGTAATGAACAAGGTCAAAGAATAAAATGTGCTAAAGCTTTAGACTTTTCCATAGTCATATCACAGAATCACAGAGTCACAAAATGTTAGGGGTTGGAAGGGAGCTCCAAAGAACATTGAGTCCAACCCCTCCCACCAGAGCAGGACAGAACTACAGCAGATCACTCAGAAATGCATCCAGACAGGTCTTGAAAGTCTCCAGAGAAGGAGACTCCACAACCTCTCTGGGGAGTCTGTTCCAGTGCTCTGTAACCCTTACAGTAAAAAAGTTCTTCCTCATGTTGAAGTGGAACTTCCTGTACTCATGCTTGAATCCATTTTCCCTTGTCCTATTCCAATGCACAAATGAAAAGAGGTTGTCCCTGACTTCTTGATGCCCAGCCCTTATGTATTTATAGACATTTATTACATCCTCTCTCAGTCTTCTCCTCTCCAGACTAAAAAGCCCCAGGTCTCTCAGCCTTTCCTCATAAGGCAGGTGTTTCAGTCCCTTAATCATCCTCATAGCCTCCATTGGACTCTCTTAAGTAGATCCCTGTCCCTCTTGAACTGGGGAGCCCAGAACCGGACATGGTACTCTAGGTGAGGTCTCACTAGGGCAGAGTAGAGGGGAAGGAGAACCTCCCTTGATCTGCTAGACACACTCTTCTTAATGCACCCCAGGATACCATTGGCCTTCTTGGCCACAAGGGTACATTGCTTTCCCATGAATAACTTTTTGTCTATCAGGACTCCAAGGTCCTTTGCCACAGAGCTACTCTCTAGCAGATCACCTCCTAACCTGTACTGGTGCAATTTATTGCTCCTTCCCAGCTGCAGGACTCTGCACTTGCTCTTGTTAAACCTCATTATGTTCGTCTTTGCCCAGCTCTCCAGTCTGTCCAAGTCCTGCTGAATGGCCACACAGCCTTTAGGTGAATCAGCCAATCCTCCCAGTTTCGTGTCATCAGCAAGCTTGCTGAGAGGGTAAACTGTCCCATCATCAATGTCATTGATAAAGATGTTGAACAGGACTGGACCCAGCACTGATCTCTGCAGGACTCCACTAGTTACAGCCTCCAGCTGGACTCTGAACCATTGATCACCACTCTTTGGGCTCTATTGAGTAGTCAGTTCTTAATCCATTGCACTGTCCATTCTTCTATCTCACAATTCCTGAAATTGCTCACGAGGATGTTATGGGAGACTGTGTCAAAAGCTAGGATTAAAGTAGACTACATCAGCTGGTCTCCCTGCATTTATCCATTTAGTCACATGACAGGAGGCTATTAGATTAGTCAAGCACAATTTCCCCTTGGTAAATCCATGCTGACTACTCCTGATAACCCTCTTCTGTTCCATCTGCTTAGAGATGGCCTCTGAAATAAGCCACTCCATCACTTTTCCAGGGATGAAGGTGAGGCTGACTGGTCTGTAATTTCCTGGATCTTCCTTCTTGCCGTTTTTGAAGACTGGAGTGACATTGCTTTTCCTCCAGTCCTCAGGCACCTCTCCTGTTTGCCATGATTTGATAATCCCTATACCTGCTCTTCCCCTGTTTCCTCTCCCTGCATTGTATTGGGAATGGGCCACATTTTATATCTGGACATTGTATTTTTGTTGACTGTTCATGGGAGAGGAGATACTGTACTTTTAGATATACTATGCCGGTGCCTGAATTTCATATGGAATTTAAACACTCTTGTGGATAAACCACCAGTCTTAAGGGACTTGTACATTTCTTTGACCTTTGTAGGCAATGTGGAGCAAAACACCATTCTTGTTTGCACTGAGAATGGACTTCAGACTCAGCCCTGATGTTCAAAAATTCCTGAGAGCCAGATCATCTTCCCTCTGTTATGGTAAATAATACAGAAGGAAGCATTTCTTCAATTCTAATCAAAAAAGAGTCAGCTTTCAGAGCTAAAGCCCACATCTGACCTTCTAACTGGGAAGTGCTAGCTTATATGTTGTGCCAAATGGTGTTATTTTTTAGTGCTCCACCCAGGGTTACAAAAACTTCATATTGTGTATATTTTTTCCACTTAGTGTAATTAATAATAACTTCCTTTTAGTCCGTTTCTTTAGCCCTAAAGATGTAAAGAGCTTTATGAACTTATTATTAAGAAATAATGGGCTTTCTGTCATTATAGTGGTCATCAGCTTCCATTACAAGGCTTTATTTTTGCCACATTATAACTTTCACTTGGGGAAAAGAAAAGAAAAAAAGGTTTGGCCTCATAATTGCCATTTTTACTCCAAGGGCAAAGGAGAATTCTTCTGTGGATTTTGATGAAAAGGCACCAAACTGCACCTGAGTTACAGGCCATTAAAAATCACCCATATTTCAAATTTTGGAATTTGGCTTGAACTTTATATTTGACACCTTTCTACTTATGAAAAGTGTCATGCAGTCTTTAATGATGAACAGTCAAACTGTGGACCTTGCACTTTACATCCTGTGTGAAAAGTGGTGCCTCTTGTAACATATTGCACCTTGATTTAGCAGTAACATAATGCTTCAGAGTCATGGTTGCAGCTCCCATCCACAACACTCTAAATCCTGAATGGCAATATCTTTGATCATGGATGTATATGTCAGTGCAAAATTATTTAACTACATCACTAGCACTCCTTTTAACATGAAGTATTTATCCAGTGTATAACATGCCTGTCTGAATTATTCCTTTTTTTTATTCCTTTTTTTTTTCCCCTTTCCTATTGAGATCTTGTCTCATTTTTTGACTGTTTAGAAGGTGACCAATTTACTGACTAGTATTCCCCAAATGAGTTGATTTTTGAAATTTTTTTGTTTTTTTTTTTTTGTTTTGTTTTTTTCTTAAGTGTTTTAAGGTTTCCATTCACTCCAGAATCCAATGGGGATTTCCACTTCCTCCATCATAATAAGGCAAAATGTAGAATTGATCTAGACTTGGCATGATCCATAGAGCAGAGAACTCCATATCTCTCTGGGGAGGATAACAACAGCTGGTGAAACAACATCCATCAGAGAATAGGAGCCTCCTCCAATAACGTATTTTTTCTAAGAACTTTCTCCCCTCTTTAGTCCCTTTTGTCCTGGCATTTCTTCAACAGACACTCACTAAGATATCTCCATACTGGTGTCTGTATATGCATGAGAAATTTGCACTCCCATTGTAGTCACTGGAGACTGCAGTCACAAGAGTCCCGGCCATGTGTCCATGCTAAGAAAAGGAAAAAAATTTAAAGGGTAATTTAATGGGCTCGGTGTTTTGGGGCAAGGAAGATAGCTTTGCTGTAATATTGTAAAACCATAGAAAAATCCAGGTTGGAGGGGACCTTTGAAGACCATCTTGTCCAAATTTCTGTCGAAAGCAGGACCTTATCTTAGATTATCCAGAGCATTATAAAGCCAAGTCTTGAATGTTTTCAGAGAAGGAGACTCCAACACTTCCTTGAGCAACTTTAAGTTTCGTTGTTCTCATGATGATTTTTTTTTCCTATATCAAGACAGAATTTCCCTTAAAGCTACTTTCTTGCATTTCTTATGTCCTGTCACTGTGCATCCTTTGGATGTACATTCATCCCTAAAACTGGCTTTTAAGTATTAAAAAACTGTAATTAGATCCCCCTTGAATTTCCTCTTCTCCAGGCTGAACAAACACAATTCCTTCACTCTTTTGTCATATGTCAAATTATCTTGGTAACCCTCCCCTGGCTCCTTTCCAATTTTTCCATGTCTCTCTTCTACTGCAGGGGCCAAAATGTATACAGTATTTGAAATGTGGCCTAACAAGGGTTGAATAAAGTTCATAATCACACTCCTTGATCTGTAGATTGCTCCCTTGACAGTGCAGGCCATGATGCTGGTAACTTCACTGCTGCCAGGTCCACTGCTGACTCAGGTGTAGCTTGCTACCCACCAGGGACCCCATGACCTTCTCAGGAGAGCTGCTTCCCAGCAAGTCAGTCCCCTGTTTCTAATGCTAGCTGGAGCTATTCCACCCCAGGTGTAGGACTTGACATTTGTAATTTTTAATCTTTCAGCCAGCTAAGCTATCTCTGTGTAGTGGGTTTTCCCTCTGGCACTTATCCCTCTCTCCCCCATTATCTGCAAACATGGTAAGGGATTCTTCAGCTCTATGATTCACACTGTCAATATAGATACTGACCAGGACTGCATGAATCATTGACTTCTGAGAAACTCAGCTTTGACTGGCTGACAGTTCCACTCTGAGCCACCACCTACCACACATCAAGATTGGTATTTTAGTCAGTTTTCCACCTGTCACTGGGTCATCTGCCCAGTACATATCTCACCAGTTTGTCAACAGGGAAGTTGTAGGAGAATACATCATACATCTTGTTAAAATCAAGGTAGATGATGTCCACAGCTCTCCTCTTCCTCACCGAGGAATTTTTTTTGTCATATAAGGAATAAGATTGGTCAAATATGAATTATTTTGGGTAAATTTGGGCTAGTTTTTTCCCAGTCATGTCATTTGCACCATTCATGTGTCTAGAAATACCTATCATGAGGACCTGTTCCATAGTTTTCTCAGGGACTGTAGTGAGGCTGGCTGCTCTGTAGTTTCTTAGATCTTCATTTTTGACATTCTTGTAGATGAGCATACTATTTGTCTTTTTCTAGTCATTTCCACAATCCTTAAAAAATAATAAACAGTATCTTTGCAGAAAAGAAAAGCAACTTTTTTAACACCTTTGAATGCATCCCATCCAGTTACATACACTTGTATATGTTGTACTGATGGTCGCTATCTCAACCCTCCTCTACTACTCATGGTTCACCATTGCTTTATTTTACTTCTTGAAACATAGATTTAGGGGATAATTTTATCAGTGAATAACTTGACCAAGACAAAGAAATTGTATACATACAGAGTCTGTCACAAACAAATCCTAGACTCTAGAGGTTATTGCAATGCAAATAATAGCAATAGCAGTGATTACATTGAAATTCCAAAAAGTAAATCAAAGTGCTATGCCTTAGTAAGATGCTGATGGAAACAGTAATTTTATTAACTTTTGATGTCTGCATATATGTGTCTACACTCAAGCTAGTCATTCCAGGCTCTTTTTATTGAACTGGAGAGAAATAGGTAGTTTTAGAGTGATTCACCTGACTTACTATAGACATCTATTACAGGACGAGATGATTTGTGCCTTGCACTGACTTTATTTGCTAGACTGGTCAGTGACTAGCTCAGACACAGATTTGAGATAAAACCCAGCATTTATGTACTCTTGCTCTGTGTCAAGTGTGAGGTAAAATTCTTACTCCAGCAGCAGAGGAGTAAAAATCTGACTACAATCATGTGATGCAAATCAGTTTATGCCCTGAAACCTGGTATGTCACATTAACCCTATCACACACCTGAGCTTTCAGTGGCTTCAGTTCTAATTTCACAGGAAAGACTGGCTGAAATCAGCTGGACAATAGCAAAATTATTAAATAAAGTAATAGACTAATGGTTAAAGTGAATAAATTTAAAATGCAGAAAAATATAAATAGGAAGTTATTTATCTTCTAGAGCCAAATAAAACTTTCAGAAGCCCTTGAGGTTTTTTAATAGAGCAGTGGGTATCATACTAGTAGCAATATACTGCTTCCCAACCAGCACACCTACTGTTCAGCATGACACTGAAAAAAAAATCAGCACCTTTAGCTTCAGCTGTGGCAGCTGCAGAGCAGATGGAGACTAGTGTTGCTTGACTCCTCCTCCACTTCTAATTAACCTATACAAAGGGGATAGCAGTCATAAGATCGTAAGTGAAAAACCCTGTGTCTGTATTAGGCCCTTTTCTCTGTAAGAGTGGTGAAAAGTAGAGAGAACACTATATTTTAGCAGGTATTATGCCTGCCTTTCAACATGGAGACCACACTTTGCGTTTGGAGTTGTTGCTTATGTTAATTCAATTCATCTCACCTCAAAACCTAGAGCTGTGGCCTAAATTAAAGAATAAATTGACTCTTAATTCTTTTGTCAGCTGAGAATCTCATATTCAGAAGAAATTCCAGCTGACATAATAAAGTCTAAATTCATCTGTAGAAGGACAGAAGAGGAAGAGGCCCCAAAAGTCTGTGCTAGTGCTGTAAGTACTGATCTGTAGAAGCTGTCAATCTGCACATTATCTGGCCTGAGACCTGCCACTGTGGTGTTTTATACAAATATATACATGTGTGCATATATGCGTACATATATGCATGTTCTAAATGCTTGCAGTGTGCTGTAGTAAGTTTACAGCAGAAATGCATTTCAAGAATTCCTGTGTAACAGAGGCAGAGCTGACTAAACATTTAACTTTTGTATGTGATGAATGATAGACATTTGCACAGCCATAAATTTTAATCTCCAGAAATGGAGGTGGATTCTCATCTAATTTCTCATTTGCTCTTTTTAGGTTGGTTTATTATTTATTCCAAGATGAAGCTACTTGAGAACAGGAATCACATTATGAGATGCACTTGGTGATTCAGAATGATAAATTCTCAGATCTGAAGTTCTTATAATCTATTAAAACAAAAGAGAAGTAGAGTTTTGGGAATGGGGATGTAGGAAGTGAGGAAGAAGAATTGCTTGCAAATGTCATGCTATTGCCATGCTTTAAAAAAACCCAGCACATAAATCACATGATTTAACCTTGTGTCATGTCGCTGTTTTGGCAGTTGACTTGGTCAGATGCTTATTTAAAATCAAATTTAAAAAATGTGTTTCTAAAATAAATATAAAAGTTAACAAAACACATCCGGATTAATAATTACAGATGGTGTCAGCAGGAAAAAAATGCTTAGCAGGTGTTCACCCAGCCAATGTTCCAGCATATTTTATGTTATTGCCCAATATAATAACATTAGACAACGACATCACCATACCACTTCAGAGGTGTAGTTATTCGTCAGAGAGTCATTAAATACTGGATTTTCTCAGTGTCGCACAATTGCAGAAACAGTTGTGCTGGATAATTGTGCTGATCCACTGAGAAAAGTGTCAGTGCTCAACAGCCCCAAAATGTCCTGTTCTTTAACTATATGAAGCATGCAGAGCATTGAAATTTAAACCTATGTCAGCTGGTGAAAAATCTGCAACAATTATTTTTTTTTGTTCTTTAAAAAATACTCTCTGGGTTGCTTTTGAGATGCTCAACTTAACAATGTTCATTTCTTGCACATTCTGTGTTTTGAAATTGCTGTTGTCTTCCATCTCTTAATTCCTTCACTCGGATACTTTAAGGATTCCTTTTTCCCCAGTGCAAACATAACACTGCTGCCTTCAGCTTTACTATAATTCTTCTGGATCATTTTAATCTGCAGTTGAATCTCATAACAGCTTAGTCTCTCCTGTGGCATTCAATTCAATTTTTTCTTCCTTCACTTGGAAGTGGACTTAGATCATTTTCAGAGCCTGGATCATGCATTCTCTCACCTCCTAGGTTCAGGATAAGATCTTTCTCTTTTTCACATCTCTTTTTGGACTCAACTTGTAAAGCAGTGTAAATGTGTTCAATTTTAATTGCTTGAATTTGCCTACCCATATGCTTAAAGAAAATACATATTAAATACCTTGACTAATCAGAGCCCTATTGATTTCTTTCAAGCTCTGCGTAGCCTCTTGATTCACTACAACTGAAACTTACTGTCGTTGTCATCATAACTATTATTCTGGAAAACTTATGAACACTGGCTAAGAGTCTCCAGCCATAGAATATTATGTTTAATATGATGCAGACACAAAATAGAAAGGCTCAGTGTTTTCTTCTCTCGTGCACAGGACTGGACTGATGATCACACAGCATCTTCTAGGATCATCTCAGCCTGAATGTAAAATACAACCAGAAATTAAAGGAATTCAGTCATCTTGTAGAGGGTAGAAACTATCTCCTACCAGAATTAAGTTAGGTAATTTGACTGCATCTGGATTTTCTTGCAAGAAACTACCCTTTGTAGCCAAGTAGATGTACAGTTCAAAAGAATGTTATTATGGCCCAGAAAAAAGCTGTGAGATTGTCCCCTCCATGGGAGTGTTGCAACTGATCATGACAGGAGAAGCAGTTCCAGCTTCCAACCATAGTTGCTCAAAGATAGACATTTTCTTTTGTGAGAGTTGGGAATTGCAGAATAACAACATGTTCAAGAGCTGAATTCTGTAGGGTCTGCAGTCCTTCCTCTCAGAAGTGGCACTGCACTGGGTCTAGTAATGTGCTGAATTCAGAGGGACAACAGTCCTGGATCACATATTCCACTGCTTTTAAAGGGAGTTTCCATGTCAAATCTCCCGTATTTTAAAAACCATTTTTACACAGTTACATCAGCACTCCTACAACTTCTTACTTATTAAATATAGTTCCCAGTGCGACTCCCTGGCTTAAATACAACAGGTACTTTTATGAAACCTGGTTTGAGTTTTTAGTGCAGCTGTGCAGAACTTTCATAATGAAACCCAAAACCTGCCCAGGCTTGAGTTTCATTACAAATCTGAAACTCACATCAGGTTCTCTAAAGGGTTTGTCAGAGTTCACAACTCTAAAGATTTGAGGCTGGATGAAGCAAGTCTATGCTGAGTTATGATTTCAGGTGCAAGCCAGGGAAAATGCGGTGGTTCGACCCCCAACCAGAGAAAACCTGGTGGTTTGGGTTAAAAATGAGTCCTTGCAAAGGGAAAATAGGGGATGAGTTTCTTAAGCTCTTGTGAAACAAGGCAATCAGGTTTTAAGGTGCAAAGCTGTGTAGGTGAAAGTTTCACCAATAGTTATGATTGCTTATTTTTACTTATTCACTTTTATCTGTTTAGTATTTGTTGTACTGAAATTAAACCTGTTTATACAGCTCCTATTCAGTCATAAAGGGGTAGTATAAATACGTAACAGTTTCTCTGATCGAACAGAAGATGAATTCTGCATGTGCTTTGACAACTAACATTCTCTCACCTAAACAGTGTGAATAATTCTATCCATTTATTTCCACATCTGAGAAATTCCTTTACCCTCTAAATTAAAACAAATTGAGTAATTTCATTCTCTGTGATGAAGCAATATATTAAGGTTCCTGTAGTAACACAGAAAGAGCTGGAACACCTACAGGGCATGATGTACTGGTGTTCCCAAACATTAGCTCACTTCTCCAGTGCAGCACAAGAGAATCAGTGCAGCTTTCTGAGGGGACTAGTAACGAGGGTGCACTGTGCCTCCTTTGCAGGCATGATTACGTTGGATACAAGTCAGTGACAGTACAACCACACTGTTTCTCATTCCACTGTTGCTTGCTCAGAATTAGTGTGTGCTTCCACATTGTCCTCCACTGGTGAGAAAAACAGGTCTTTGTCCAATGAGACACTGACATTGTACGTATAAAAATATGAAAACTGCTGTCTCAGAATAATTAGAATAAATTAGAATAAAAGAATAAATGATTGTTCCTGTTCCAGATATTTTCCCCTTTATACTTTCTTTTGCTTCATCCATTGAGTGTGCAGTGAGGGTATTTATCAGAAATCTCTTTCCATACTTTGCTCCCACAGTTCCTAGGAGGAAACTTGTGCATTTTTGTGGAATTTTACAGTTTCTGATTTTTGCCAAGACACAATTAAAAGGTCTAATTGACAGTAGGCCTAAAGTTATGTTTCAAAACCACACCAATAAATTATGAGTCTAAGTTCCACTTCAAAAAGTGGTTTAGGTATTGAGAAGACTGATTCTCATTGAAAGCTTATGGTGTATCAATCACTTGCAAATCAGTAAAATGAGAAACTTTTCCCCAAAATGCTAATGTTTGAAGTGTTTGTGGGTGGAATCATGTTTTAGAAATTGAGTGTATTGATATAATGGCTTTTGGTTCAGATCCATCACTAATTTTAGTTAACTGTGAAGAGGTTGATGCCAATTCTCATGTCTGCAGAGCTAGAGTATCAGTAAAGACTCAGATTCGTGTCTCCCTGGTAATTAATACATTTAACAAAACAAAAGAGACTTTCTTTATCTCTTTTCCAAGAATTATTGAAGAGATGGAGAAAGACAGTGCTAAAAAAATCATAAATCTGCCAAAATTCACAGAATTTACAAGCTCATCTTTGTACCCTGAAAACTGAGTAAGATTAATCATCACAGCTTTAATCAATGTACATGACATTCATTTTGTGGACAAGGGTTACCCTGCATATACTGGCAAGTCTTAAACTTGACTTTGTAAATGTTACCAGTCTGCTAACTTGGGCAGAGACTGAAGGTAAAAGGATGTTGTCCAGTTTTCTGCCTACCTGGTTCAATGTGCATCATAAAAATTGGTTTCCAGGGTCCTCCAGGGCTCTAGAGGAGCTAGCAGTTCAAACCATCCCTCTACCATTCCCTTTCTTAGCATTCAGACTGTTCCTACCTAAATTAATGATGAAAAGGCCAGCTTAGGTTAGGATAAGTGGAAAGAGAAATCCTTAAAATGTTTGTGATTTTATTCAACCTCCTTTTAATTTTTAAGTATAAGACCTGGGAACTGTTGTGAATCAGAATATGGTGTTTTGGCTGGTGACTGGAATTGGTCCCAAGCAACATCTACAACAGCCTTTTAATTTGCAAATGATAAGTCAGAATATATTGGATTTCCTCTAGTATGTAGAGCAACTTAGTTGTTAAATAAAACTGACCACTCCAAACTCCATTTCAGAACTGGATTTTGGGAGCACACTGTATTGCATAGATCAAAAATCTTGTCCTTATTCTTACATCTACCAATGAGAAAGAGAGGTGATTGCTTGTCCTGCCAAGAAGAATCTCAAAATCTACATGATGACTCAGCATTGGATGTTGCTTTTGACTTTCTGCATTTTCTGAGACGTGAAAAAAATTAGCATGTTGTCAGACCACTCCCACTTAGTCATCCATCTGAGGAGAGTCTGTGATTGGTCTACCTTACAATCAAGAAACATGCTCTGGGAATGGCTGTTTGACATGGTAGAATATGAAAAATTAGACACAAGTCTCAATTCTCTGGTTTGTATCTGGACTATTCATCCTTAAGGGGATTATCAAGTATACAAAGTACATGGTTTGTAGATTTTAAAAGCATATTTTGGGAATGATTTTGAAGAGATGTGGTTGTCATCTAATCAGCTGTTAGTCCCTTGGACATACAGGTCTTTCCACTCCTTTAAAGTAAATGGTTGTCCCTGTGGTCAGATCAGAAATGTATTCAACTTCTACAATGGTTTAGCAACAGTAACAGAGTTTGTGTGAAAAATAGTAGAGAAAAAGAACCTGCATGACATTTATTAAATTTAAAAGAAAATGTAATACATTTCAGCACTGCATTTTTAAACAGGAAAGATACAAGCTTCTGCTCACAGTGCTCACCAGAAACATAATGAGAATGAATTGTAATTATAAATATTCTGATTCAATTTGAGTAGATTTTCAAATAATCTAAATAAACTACTGAGAGAGTGGGCATATTAGAGAAAAAGAAACAAATAATTTTATGACTGAAACATATATTTTGTTTCTTACTGTGAAGCAATGTCATTTATGTGAAAATTCTGAAGCATAATGCAGTTTGGTGCTCATCTCTTTCTTTATGTTACAGGGACACTTATGGATGGTATTCACTTCTGTATGATCACTTTGAATTGATATCAAGCATGACTCCATTCAAGAACTGGTAAAAATCTTTCATCCATTTCCTCTCCTTCTCTTGTTAAAAAGGAAAAGAGAATTTTTAATCTATTTCACTATCTCTTGGTCCGTTAATGCCTTGCACAGTCTTGCTCTGCCCAAAGGAGATGAGAATTCAGAGAGGGCTGAAAGAAAATCAGAGGTATGTGGATATATGCAGAGAAACCACAACCATTTTTTTTAGCCCCAACCCAAAATGACCCTTTGCAATTCTGGCATCAACAGAGTGATGAATCAGCATCTTCCTATGACAGCTGTAGCCCTGAAGGAGTAGTTCCTTCTCATGTTTCTCTCTGAGCAGTAGAGCTGAGGGTATGCAGAGGTCAGGCTGGAGCCTTGGCCTATAGTTTTACTGTGTGAATCATAGGAGTATGTTCCAATCAGAAATAACTCAGTGAAAGACATAATTTAACTTGCTTGATTATATTGACTCTTACATAGACCATATGTAAATAAATAACCTGCATACAAAGAAACTTGTTTATGGAATAAAGCTTAGTTCAACTACAATTTGGTGCTTTTAATACATTTAGAGTACATTTTTAATACTTTCATATGGCCAAATAATACTTCCATATTGATTTTTTCCTCTTATTATTTAATCTACTGTGCAGTGAACGTAAGACAATGGCTCACTGATTTATTGTGAGTGTAGCAATGGGTTTAGAACTGCATGAATCATGCAGATTGTTCAATTCACCACATGCCTTCATAAAAGTTTCACTTTAATAAAACAGAGCAAGGCAATATGTCCAGAGCCTGGTCTGACATTCCTTATACATTACCATGCCTCAGGAAATTATTACTATATATTTTACAGCAGCTACAGTAGGTTGGGGATCAGGATTAGAGCATAGTAACTACTGTGACATTTAGCAGAACTCCCGTGTATGCCATTAACCCTCCTGGGGTGGACTGGCACAGAAATATTTTGTGACAGTGGTTTTCATCCCTTTTAATTGGTGGACTCAGAAAGTTTCCTGTAAAAGTATGATTCCTTGCTTATTGAATTCAAGCCCCTAGTATTTTGTTTGTACCTTTCACAAGCACTTTTGTAGTATTTTTTGGACCTCAGAGGGTCTACAGGTCATAAAACTGAAAATCAATGTTACAGGACAGCTTCTGACATTTAGCTACATGGAGGTGAATGTGACCAATCTTTACTTAATTGTAATAGCCATATTTTAAAGACACAAAATAATTTCAACAGTTATATCTACTTCTACTTGGTAGCTCAAAATAACTATGAAAATTACATCTCAACAAAATCTACTGAAATGGTTTTCCAGATAAGGTTGTAGAAAACATGGTGGGTATGACATATCTAAACCTGCTCTTTCATTGTAGAAAAAGGTTAGTTTTTAGGCTGTTAGAGAAAAGCCAGACCATAGATGGGCTAATCTGATTTATTCTTCGTTTTGGTTAGAATTGTTCTACAATTTCAGACAGAAGTGGTCAAACTGTTTAGACAGTAGAGGATTCAGAATGTGAAATCTAATTTGATTCAGCACTGAACTCAAACTGGATGGAGCTAAGGTAGATATTTTTGTCTTTATATTAAAGAAGAAACAGATATTCATTTCCTTTGCTCAGATTTTACCACTAATGTCTTTTTACTATTTCATAATTAATAGAGCTCAGAATATTGAGCACAAAGTGATTCATAACATAATTCTTTTAACATATGTAGTTGAGGTAGTATTTAAAAAGTGTTCGTTGCTGGTCCCACTAGTGAACTCAGTAAAAAGAGAACTTCATCAATGTTAAATGGTAATGAAATCTTTAATGTCTATGGGCGCAATATAATGGTCTCTGTTTGCGTTAGATACATTGTAGATTATTGCCCTTTAATACTGACAAAATTTCAATGTGAAGGATCATAGTCTGGTGATTTATTTTATTTTTATTTGGTTGTTTTGCATTTGTTTTTTCTTTTTTAAGAAACACAAGTGCTGCATCTGCAGCAGTATAATTTTCTTCTCTTTTTTTTTTCACAATAAGGAGGGATTTTACCTGTGTTTCTTCATGTTGAATATTATTGCATAAAGATGATGTGTTTACAAACAAATAAAATAAAATCCACAGATTTTACTATTCCTACTGCAATCCGCCATGAAAAAAAAAAAAAAAAAAAGTTTGGAACTATCAGTGAATTTAATGGAAACCATCTCTGGTATTACTGTCTTCCAGTATAATAAAAAACTTTTCCTATTGCTAGGTTGTCAGTACTGCAAAGTGTTTTTAATGCATAAACCTCAGGCATGCAGATAAACTCAAGTAAACTGGAGCCAAGGTTTGAAACTGGTGCTTGAAACATGTCCTCAAAACTATGTAAGGGGAATTCTGTGTCATCTGCGATTATGGAATTTAAGGTACCTCCTGGCTATAAAAGGAGCAAGTGTGAGCATTTCACCATTATTTCTTTGTAGCTCAGTATCTGAATTACTCCTGCCATGGTAAGTCCGGATCAGATCACAATTATGATAATTTTGGGCACACTGCTTCAGGTACTAAATGCAAAATGGTTGAAGGTCAACATGGTTTCTGTTCATTATAACCTGATTTGCTTATTAATTCCCATTCCTTTTCTCTTTCTGCCTTTCTTCCCTTGGCTATTGACTGAATTCCTTTTAAGTGCTCAGGAATTAATTCTTCACAGAATGTAACAAAGGGTGTATGTCTATAAACCTAAATGAAAAAATAAAAATACCTGTTGACAGAGAAGCATATCATAATTTAATAAAATTGATACACTTTTGTAAAGTTGTGTATAATCTGTGAATTATATTAATGAGAAAACAGGAAAATTGTGTTCCAATTTATGGTTTATGTATGTGTACTTTGTAATTCAATTTGGACAATCTTGTTTGGAGTCCATTAATTTTTGTTTTCATTAATAGTAGAGTTAGGCCATAGCAGGGACATTCAACCTGTTTGTTTTGCATGGTTGTGTGGACGCATCCCCTATAGTCTCATGTTAGTGCCAGATTTGTGAAGCCAGGCAGTGTTGTCATTATTACATCATTCTTGGAAGTTGCACGAAAATGGTTTTCCTTCAACAGACACTATGAAAAAAAGACAAATATTTACCCTTTCCAACGCTTTCTAAAATAAGAAGGAATTAATTCTTTTTCTATATCTGCTGCTGGAAAAACTCTGGATGTAAACGACATATTGACTTTTTATTTGAAACAATCTTTCTACATTAATATACAACAATATATATAATTTAAAAACATTTCAACATCAACTGTTAATCACACCTCATGAGAAAGAATCTAATGAGCAAAAAGTGTATTTTCTACAATCCAAGAAAGGATACATTGGTGTTTTCCTGAGTATAGCACATCAAATACTTTGTCAATGATCTGCAATCTGTAAAAATAAAAGCAGCAGACCTTCAAAGATCACTTGTAACCAGCAGATCACTAGTAACCTTCGTCTGCATCTTGCAAAGCACTTTAAAATGCATGAGTGAAAGGTGACAGTATATCCATGAGATAATGATGCCATTCCTTCATTTGACAGCTCAGTAGAGATGGTTGTGCTGACTGTGGTCATAATTAATTTTCAGATGTGCTCTTCCTAAAGCCAAATTTCCCAGTCTGACCAAAGTGTGCAGCAGTCATTGTAGGCTCAGTTAGATACCTAGCAAAGGGCTCTGTGAAGCTCTGTTCAGAGTATCCATGTGTGTACAAATGTCACATTTCTCAACATGAAATGCTGAAGAGAGCATTTTAAAATCCTGCTTCTTTTTATTTAGAGGCAGGTAGCTAAATGTTCCACCAGGGAGGCTGGTGAGCTCACATGATGCTTTTAAGGCACTGCCAGATGCCGTGGTCACAGATAAACCTGCTGCATATTTGATGTGGTATAGAGGTTGCCAACAATGTGGAAAATGGGACGTCAGTTGCTCCTCAGTCAAAGGTGATATAAGCCCATGTACTATGCCGTTAAGAAGACTCATTTACTCTAACAAGATATAGGGAAAGTGGGATTTGAGGCAGCTTCCATCCTTCCTGTGAGAGCCATGCCACTATACAGAAGGGATGAGAACCATAGGGCGAGACATAAAATGTACGTACTTCACTGAGAACACCAGGGGGAATTTACCTTCCAGACCCTATTTCAAATGACAGTTATGTGTAATTACATGTAATTACACACATTGTTCAATGTCTCATTGGAAAAATATCGAGGAATAAGGAGCACAACCACAGCCACTCGGTCACACTAGTACCTTGGCCACTAAACCTTTGATTGTGCTCCTTTTTGTCCTGTCTCTTATTAAGGAGTCTCAGATATAGTGTTTGTTTCTGCCCAATGATTTGATTTGGGCAGGTGAAATGGTGCTTGCTATCACTGAGCTTAGCAAGGACCTCATGGGGACCTGGTGCTTCCTGCAGCTTGAGCTGCAGCTCTAGCTAGTGGGATGTTGCATCTCAAAGGTGGAGGGACAAGCTCTGATTGCAATTGCTTTTAGAAAAATGTGGCCATGTTGTGTTTTTTTGTGGTGTTCAAGCCAATCAGTACACAGATGATACATGCTCTGGGCACAGGTTTTAAATTCCTGAGGGTCTATGCGTCAACACTGTGTTCTACTGGGCTGCCAGAAGTATACAGGAGAGATGTACCAAGCCAGCTGCATGGTGAACATACAGAAGAGAGTATTAAATGTCTACAGACCAGTCAACACTACAAATTTAGATACTTGCTGAACTGGCAGTTTAGGGGGTCATTTTAGGATCAAAATTTTGAGCCTAAATTATTCAAATCTGCTTTAGTTTTGTTGAAGACCCTTGCATCATTAATTGTATGTACTGGATTTCAATTGCATATACTGAACTTACGGGCTCAAATTTACCCAAGGAACTAAAAGGTCAACAAGATGTTGAACATGCTTCTTCCAGTACCTGGAGCCCTCATGAACCTCTCCTCCTTCTCCAGGTGAAAATGAGAAAGCTGAAGCATTATAAAAGAAGCTTTAATTTAACAATATATTAAGGATAATGTGATCTCTACCAGTAACCCTTTTTTGGCTAAATGTTTCTGCCAGTGCTCTACTAGTAGCACTCTTTTGGTTAAAATATCTGTGTTACTGATGGATCAGGGTTGAATTTCTGTGCTTTTCAGCATTTGCTTCTCAGGCAGATACTATATTGCCATAGAAATAAAGACCATTTCTCAGTGCATATTTCAAAGAGAGAGCATGGCACTATGCCATGTTATGGCTGTTAGCATCACTATATCATCCCTTCTGAGTGGTCTGCTTTGCTACCACTTTCCAAGGGATCTCTTTCAGGGCATGACAGTGTGAAACTAGAGAAATGATGTTTGGCAATAACATAGCTTGATGGCAAGATATGTCAAACAGCTTAAATTGTAGGCTCACTTTCAAAACCTGTCCTTTGCCCCATCACCACTGTTGATAGTTAGATTTGCTGGTCCCACCTGCTAGTTTGCACGAACGGGATAAAATTAGAGGAGCGATGCAGGAGCACAACACACATTTTGTGATGTGTATAAAACAAGCCTCAGCATGAGCTTGGCGGTACAGATAGCCATATAAGATGAAGTGAAATAAGTGTTCCTTTGTGAATAGGGGCCCTCTGCCCAGCCTTTGCATCACACTGCTTAACCTGGCCTACAGCCTATAAAAAGATACATAGATTATAAAGAAAACACTCCTTTCAGAATGCAATGTGAAAACTTGTAAAACATTGCTTTTGTCCACACAACATGTATTCATTCTGGAATGTCAAATAAACACAGGGGCTTGCTGAATATCCTTCCTCTCATCTGGCATTTTGGGGTCCAAACATAAAACTGATACATTGCTAAGCAGGACTAAGAAATTAAAACCTGTGCAAAGTAAAACATCTTAAAGAGACACTGTAAATTCTTTCCTTCATAAAAGTCAAGGAATCAAAGTCTGACCTCTGCAGCATGGGTAGAAAACTGGGGGAACATGAAGTCTTGATCTCACTCTGAGCATTGTCCAAGAAGATTTACTCAAGATGGATCAGCTGTTATCTGAGCTTTAAGGGGTATAGTTTTATCAGCTCCTTTGCTGCCAGGTGAGACAAATTAAATATACTAGAAGTAACACAAAAATCCAGTCAGGAATGAACTTATTTTGATAAAGGGCATAAGGGTTTGAGGTTTTTTTAATATAATTTTCCTATAGGAAAGGCTTTTTTTGTCTGATGAAATTGTGAAAAATGTCAGTCCTTCCTTGTCCTCTGTTACATGCCCTTCCTGTAATTCTTTGATTTACATTCCTTCTAGTTCATAAACAATATGAATATAAGGAAAAATGCTTTTCGCATTTTGATACTGATTTCCATTCAATGAAAGTTCTAGAATAGGATGAAAGCAGAGAAAAACAATGTAAGAACACTGTTTTTTTATGGAAAAATGGAAATTCTCCAGAATTTTATATTGCCTCCAAAAATATGTATTTTCAAAGTGCAGAAAATGAAGATGATTCCAACTATACATTATTTCCTGATAAGTATACCTTTAAAATAATAATAATAATAATTTGTAGCAAGCATTATTACTATTTTTTCTTGAAGATTGCTCTGATTATTTCTTTATTTGCAGCTTCTAGGACTAGTATCAAGACTATACAGTCATATGATATTAAGAATAATCAATGTGATATGATTCTCAATTAATACTTTCTTTAATTTTCACTATCTTTTTTTAACTAAAAGGCTTTCCTCTGCATTTTCATAGTCAAATAATGAAGGGAAAATATTACTACCAAAGGGGCAAAGCGTAGCTACTGTGTGAATGGTGATTAAAATGCTAAAACTAAACAATACTAAACAATATTATTCATGATAAAATATTTGCTTGCTTTACAATAACTTTGGTTTGTGCTAACTATCTTAATAACTTCATTTGCAGATCTTGCTGAAGAAGCCAGTGTGAAGGAATCTCTCCCAAATATAGTGTTTCTGGGTTTTTTACTTTTGCATTCCTCTAGACACTTCCTATATGCACAATCTATCTTTGGGAAGCTCAGTGTAAAGCCTGGGATATGTCATCAGGAAGGGGAAAAAATGAACTGAGTAGTATTTGTCAAATATCTGTGATGATTACATTATCATATGTTTCTTATAGGATGTTCTGCTATAGAAGGCCTGCTTACAAGGCCTCTTCCTTCTATCCCATCCCTCTACCCTCACCCCATCAAAAAAAAAATTCTAGCTTCCGTTGATCCACATAATGCTTAATGTCATTTTAATGCACGACACAGAGCTGGCACCCTCAGGCTGTGAAAATTATGTTCTGGTATGTGATGTGGGGAAGGGAACAAGTGAAAGATACTGCCTGGATTTGGCAAGGATATCTGGAAAGGGAATGGGAGTTTGAAAAGCTGCTAGGAAATGCAGATTGGTAAGAGTGTCAAACAAAGACTGAATGAGAAGGACTCAAGGGGAAAACTGAAAGTTTTGTAGAGAATATATGAGGTGACCAGCTGAGTTTGAAAGCATCCCTATCAACGATTTCAAGTCTGCTCCTCTCTTATTTCAGCTTCTCGTTTACTCATCATTCGTTACTCTAGTGGTTTGCCTCTCTAGTGACTTTTTCCTGTGCAAATGACATTCCATGGCTTAAGTCAACCAGGTACCCAGGTGCTTCCTCTCTCCTGCCTTTGAATAACATTCCCTGAAAGCCAGAGAGCAGATAGGATACCTCATCATTTTCATGAAGTCCAAGTTAGTGTTTACTTTTGCATTGAGTCTTGTGGCACCCATCCATGCTTGGGGAGGCTAACACTGTTTGAGTGTTTTCTCTTACTGCTGGTGCCGCTTTCAGAGACCAGGATTCTGTAAGCTGCTTTTATGGTGTTCAGTTTATTTCCTTTACCCCTGACTTCCAGAAAAACCTTCAATTTTTCTTCTACCACATCCCTCTCCTTGCTGACTCCTCGGACTATTTGTGGGCTCTAATCTCTTTCTGATATTTCCTATTCCCTCTCAACCCCTACTCTCCACTTGACAACAGCACTACTTCCCCTAGCCCCCTCACTGGGTAATATTTACTATGTCTTAAATGCCATCTCTTATTTTCCCACCCAACTTGGCATCGTATTCTGATTCCATAAATAAGAGTGATTATGAAACATCTTGGATGTGTCCTTGGCTGGCACAGGTGTCCAAACATGCTGTTCTTTCATGGGTAGTGTATCACTTAGATCTCACAGAAGGGAATAGGAGGCCCAAGCTGTCCATATGCTTCTACTTTCTTTGTTTTGTTCTGTAGGCGATTTTAAGATTGCAAACCCTCTGAGATGCATGCTATGTTTCACAGATCAGCCCTTAGTATTTGTGGCTATGAAAGGGCTAAATATGTCTGATAGAAAAGGTATCTATAAAAATAGCTCTCCAAAATGTCGTGAGGAATTGAGTAAAACTTTTTATTTCCATGTTACCAAAAAATAAAAATATCTTAAAAGGGCCTTTAAAAATAGTGGACAGAAAAGCAAATACTCCTTTGTAGTACAAGCCTTTATGAAAGAGTATAATCAAAAACAGAGCAGCATTAAGACCAGAGAACAGAGAAAAACTTACACCAGAAAACAAAGAAAAAGCTTTGTGAAAAGTTTTTTCACAAAAAAAAAAACCTTTGTGAGAAGTTAGGTGAAAAGCCAAGCTTTTTAATTTCAGATCTGTATGACTCATTTTTGTTTGGGAGTGAGTTTGGCCATCAGTCACTTCCTTGGTTTTGGCTGATTTGCTTCTCTTGCAGTTGTGGCAACACTGGATCTTTCATAATGGTTAATATCAATGGCTAGACCACAGTACTGTTTTCAACAGAGGTTGATATCAAACATGCTTTAAATATGATTTTCTTTCCTTTTTTATTAGAAGAGCATAAATTAATGAATTGACTAATGCTGTCTATAGCAAGCATTATTTTACAGGATCTCAACCTGGACTCAAAGATGCTGAAACTACAAGGTAGATATGCTAGTATTTTCACTCTCAGACATTTGATGTTGAAGACTGAATGATGAACTTTTGATTTTTCATATAGTTCCCATACAGACAAATTATTTGCCCCCAAGGCTACTTTCCTTCCTATGCTTTCAAAGGTGGACAGAACCCCTGGGATGCTCAAGTAGGGGAAAGAGACAGCAGACCAATCAATATGAGCAAGTCTGCAAATGTTGCCTGCAAAGGTCAGTTGGATGAGGCAAGCTCAGTTAGACAGAGAAAGTTCTGGCATAAAAGTTTGCTCTGTGCTTCATTCTGTGTAATCTCAAAGGTATGAGATGAGACCCTATCTTGTTTCTCACAGATAATTTATCGTATGGTGGCTACACACAATGGGATGAATAGCCTCTTTGCTTGTTTTTATATACACCGGTGTTTGGATGGAACATCCAGGAGGGTGGAACATCTCTGTCTTTGCTGGGTTAGTGTTGTATTTGCACCTCCTGTCTGGAGGTAGCAGTGTGAATGCTTCACACCCCTATCGGGGAAATGATTATTGCTTCAAGGAAAAATCTCAGGATAACAGAACCTTGGTTCAATATGGCAGCGGGGAATTATACTTTGCTGAATATGGTAGTAGTACTTATTATTTGTAGTGGGAAAACAAGCAAAAGAGACAAAATATTATGCTAGATTTTCCTTTGGAAAATTCCCTCTTTTAGCTCCAGATCAAAAAATCTTATGCTGTTATCATGATATTATAGATTAAGATGTTCTGGTGAAGAGGTGCACAGACCATTTTTCCTTGCTTGTTCATTAGGAGAATACAAAATGTTTTAAAGAAACAGCATGACTCTTTCTTTTACTGTGAATGGAGATGGGCCCTTGAACAAAAATCTGATTCGACTTATGGGTGTGTAGTGATATCATAGAATGGTTGGGGTCGGAAGGGACCTTAAAGATCACCTAGTTCCAACCCCCTGCCATGGGTAAGGACACCTCCCATTAGACAAAGTTGATCAATGACCTGACTGCATCCTGATTTGCCTGTTATTCTCCTTTGATATTATCACTGGATTGTTTTTTCTCTCCTTCAGTCCACACCTCACCTCTGCATGAGCTATGGGAAATCACCGTGTAATGTGCTCAGGAGAGGAAATCCTCTGGTGACAACTTTGAGCTGCAAATTCTTTGTAAGCTATGAGCTTGCAAAGCAGGTCTTTCAGCTGGCAGTGGGCAATGTGAACTTCTCTGTTGGGAATTCTATTACAAGCCAAGCAATAAACCAGAGCTTTAGAGTAGGTGTGGGATAGTAGAGTAGCCTTCTCAAATGTCTGCATCACCCAGAACAGAATACCAGCACCACTCTGTTCAAGGAGGTCTTTCATGGCTTCAGAAAAGACAGGCACTGGAGATCCATTTTGCCAGACAGTATCTTGCCTGGCAGAATGTACTCTGGAAAGTGATACTGATTTAAATGTTTAGACGGATATCATGGAAAGGAATTCATCAGCAATGCACAGGTGTTTTCAAACAGCAAGGCTGAAGATCATTCTGTTTACACCCTTTTATGTGTACATCTTGTGATTTTCTGACTGCCCAAGAGTGTATGACATAAAAAAGCAGAACTTGTGTTGACTTTTTGAAATGGTTTATGTAGGAACAAGCACTGATGAAAATTTACCTGTAGCTACAGCAGTATATTGCTTAGTGTGTTCACCTACTTAGAGCTTCCATGTAAAATGAAAACCCAAACCAGACACTGAGAATAGTGGGAAGGCAGATGGTACGTCCAGAGACTGCACAACTTTCTTGTTAGTCATGTATGGTTTGCATGAATAGACTTGTTGGGGAAATGACCCAGTACTGACTGAAATCTACAAGAGAATTTAATCTAAATGAGCTACCTATCCCAATAAATTTATTGAATCAAACCCAGTTTGTGAACAGTTAATTAGACTAATGAATCTCTTTTGCTGTAATATATCAAAGACTAACAAAATTGCTTCTTATCATGTCCCTCTGAGAGGATCCATAAAATCTGAGGCATCGGGCTCTAAGTGTCTACAGTGCCAGAGGCTGTATGTAAGATGGGTGTCTAAGACCCTGCAGCAGGGATGAGGGTTTGATTTGGCTGCCCACACAAATGGTAATACCTTTTGAGATACATGAAGTATCTGAGACATCTGCTTGCAGATAACAAATAGGACACGTGACTATGGTAGATCAGTGTCCTTGTGGAGTTGCTGGAGGTTAAATGGGATAATTTAGGGGACAAGCATCTAGTCCAGAGGTGCTAGTTGCCCACGTATGAAAAAATTAATTAAGCCCTGTTTAGTAGAACCTGAGAGCATTAAGAGGGAATCACTTCATGATAAAATAGATCCATCAGCTGAAAATCTGAAGATTTTTGTCAATGTAATCATATCTTTTGCATATTACAAGTTTGTGAATACCTATATGGTGTCGCTGTTTATGCCGGGAGCGGAGAGACGCAGCATCATATAAGTTCAGCAAGAGCAGGCAAAAGAAGCTACTTTATTAATTTACAACCCCATTTTTATACCCCAGCCCCACAGGGCGATTGGTCAGCAATCACACATCTCCTAGGGTGATTGGTTAAAGTCCTACAGCACCTATTTCAAAATATTTTTACAATGTACCATAAACAAAACTTATCGAAACACCATGTGCTAGTCTAGTTTACAAAACCGTCCTACTGTTTCTCATAACACGTGTGAGAAAGGCAGGGTTCTCACAGAATATTGTGAGAACCTAGGAAAATTCCTCTGCTAGCAGCTTTTCAGCATCCACAATATGGTCTCTGTTTAGAGTGCCTAAACTGTTCATCTGGTCACATGCAATATAAGACTGTCCTTTAAAACAGAATTCCATCTCAAAAATACTGACATTTCAAAGGAACATAACCTGCACTTATCCTGTGCTAGACTGAGACAGAAGATGGACAACTGACTGACAAGCTTCTTAAAAGTCTGTATGAACACTGGAAAAGAGTAGGGTCAGAGCACTGCCACTGGTGTTATTAGGGTTTCAAAGATACATCAGGCCTAAAATAAAACTTTGAGAAAGTGGACTGAAGTCTCTTGTGTCCCCATTCCAACACCCACTGCAGCCATTCAGGAACCATTGCTCAATTCCATTCCCAGAAAGCAATAAAAAATGCAAGCTGTTAGGGAAAAGCAAAAAAAAAAAAAAAAATCTACCTCCTTCTCTTGTTCTCTATTAATTCACAGTCTTGAATATCTGTCACCACACCATCTGTCTTGCTCAAGTATCAAGACACACTTAGAGTGTAATAAATGTCCTCTCACTGAAAGAGAGGGAATACCCCATGTACCAAATTTTCATAGAATTTTCTGCTTCATGCAACATTTTATTATGTTAAGTTGGTCTATATAGTTTTCATCAGAAGTTGTTTAGTTAACCTTTGCCTCATGATATATTTGTCAACTCAATTAAAAAAACAATAAAAATGGTATAAATCAAATTTTTATTTTCCCCTTTTTCTAATATTTAATTACCTGCTCTCTTTTTTCACCTTTCCCCCAGGTTCTTTTATTCAGCTCTCACACATAGATTAGCTGATGAAGAAGGCTGGCTCCAAATCCATTTCACAGGTCGTTTGAGACCAACCATTTAAACATTTTCTCCAACTAACCAACAGAAGGTTAATTTTTATGGTTGTCCTTTGCTTGGATGTGTGGTGTGAGCTTTTCAGTGTCACCAAATCAAATATATGAACAGTAAACCAGTAGTAGCAATACAATGACATTTCCACAATTTCATCAGGAAAAAAACCCCAAACAATAGCCCACCAAGAATTCTGGGAGAAGTCAGATGAATTGTAACACTGTAATTATGGTAGGCTGAAGTTCAAACATGGGTGAAACACTTCAGATCCACAGTAAACCTAAAGTGGTGACCTCATGTGAAATAAAGCAAAACCATAGAGATTGTTACCACACAAGTTTGTTCCACAAATATTTCAATGGCTTCTAAAAAGCAACTAATAGCCGTGGCTATGTTACTGCTGAAGAAGAATTAAATCTGAGGTTTTGACTGCCTTCTCATTGCATGTTTTGCAAGAGTATGGATGCTATGCATATGGTACTAATTCCCTTATAACATTAAATCTGACACTGTACTTCCCATGTGCCAACCAAGCTCATTCTTCCACCACTTTTAGCCTGTGGTTACAGTCCAGGCATGAGTCCCAGCCTAGCATGACAAAGGTCTTGGTGGTGAAGCTATCTTTGATTATATTCTGGGGCAGTTTCAGGTAGTAGAAAGCAATGCTTATTGCCTTTCATTGCCTGTCATGCTAGATTACAGGTTTTTATCTGGTATTGATCTGTAATGGACCCCATGTCTATGGATCACAATGGCAATGATGAAGGGAAGAGATTTGAACCTCAAGCAATGCTGGACTTAATAAGACTGCTTTCACATTGCTACGATGAGTGTCCTCAAGCTAAGACATTACCTAAAACAGAAGGCATTGTGTTTTTTGGAGGGGGTGAGGGTCATTATTTCTTTTTTTTTAACAAAAGTCTACAGCCAGTCAGATTGAAACAGTCTGTAATCAGATCTCAGTTATACATTTTAGACTATCAAGTCTGAGCTATAACAATTCGCAAGTTTCCCTCTGACTGGGAGTGGATGCTCAGAGAAGCTGCAGCTGTACACTCTCATCACCTTACAATCAGGACATCCCATGATGTCCTGAAACAGCATGCCTTTGGGCCACAATTTATAATAGCTGCCTCTGGACATCCAGAAATTTGTCTTTCTTTACAGCTAATCTGTGCTTTTCACATGCAAAATTTACTGTAAAAATGTATAGCACAATTTTGTCCTGTGGAAAAAAATAAACCCAGAAAGTGTGTTTCTGTTTGTTAGACCTTTCATATGATAGTTTCATGGAGTGCTCCCATTTGCCTGTTTTTATGAGTGTAATTATCTCCTATTAACTTCTCTACATCATTCTGATTTTCAGCATCCATTCTCCATTCCCTGCTTTAGTCTTCTTTTCCAGTGTCTATCTCTTAGCCAGGGAAAAAAAAACATTAATACTACTTTTTAAAACATGAGAGCTTTCATTTCCATCTCTATAGTACTTCATAACCTTCAAGGTAGCTCTTGAATAAAACCAGAAAACTTTAGACTTACCTTTCCTGCAGTGTCAAGGTAAAAATTTTAGTGCTTCTAGTTTAAAAGATCTTTTCAGTCTGACCAGGCTGAATGTGTACTTGAATCTCAATAGATCTTGATGCAATTCAGTGAATTTACAGATACTCTGTGTTAATAATATAATTATATTTTATTTCTTGTTGTCTGTCACTTAACCAAACAAATCTGAGAGGTGCAATTGCATGTCGATTTTCTGAACTAATTTGCTATAAAAATACTCTTATAATGAAATAAGCTTGAATTTTTGTTTATTATTCTGCCTTTCTCTAACACGAATATTCTAATGTACCGACTAGTACTATGACTGTTAACACTGAGAAGCCAGAAAAAAACATTGATGCTTGAGCTCTCACTTTTGTGTTCATTTCTGTTAATGAAGATGATGAAAACTTTTTGGCATGAACTTGTTAAGAAGGATTCCAAATCTAGAGCATAAGTTCAGTTAGCAAAATGACAGCAGAAAGGTAGACCAAATGTCATACTCAGAAGATATATTAAAAAATCTTAGTCTGGTGCTTTTGCATATCCATATTTTCTAATAAGGAAAAGTACACCCCACTGAAATAACTAAATATGCTGATTTCAATGGTGGAATACATCGACTCATGATGGCATCCTTTCAAGGCTGTTCAGTGACCAGTCATTTTCCACTCAAAAATGCCACACATGTTTCATAGCAAATGAATTTCTGTGCTCAGGCAAGGCCAAGATAACAGTAAATATCACACTTGGGTAATTTTGGTGCCACAGAATTGCTGTTATCATTACACAGAAATAATGCCAAAGGAGAATAATGGTACTAACTCAGAACATGGCAGGAGGGCATGTGAATGGCATCTTAACATGTGACTTAAATTCTCTCTTGATTTAAATCTGTATTCAAAGAAGTAAAATAAAATACATAAGTTGATTTTCCTCCAGAGCTTCCACTACACTTTTTTTCAGACATATGGGTAAGCTCCAGCTTAGGCACCTAGTTTTGATGCCTAACTCTGGAGAATCTCGATGAAAAGTAGAAAGTGAGCAGAGGTAGCTGGTTGCATTAGGTACATAGTGTTGAGTGGTAATGAGTAGCCTCTTTCTCTATCAATCTCCTGAACAATAAGCTTTCTGGGTATTGGACTACCTTTGTATTTCTGTCTTGGAAATAGCTTTACAAACAATAATAATAAACAATAAAATACACCCAAATTAATCAATTAACAGTCAATTTTCAGTTAGTGAGTCTAAACAGGAGCAACAGAGAAAGGTGTCTGCTGTGTCAGAGATGGTAGATGTCTTGGGACACATCATAAATGTGTAACAATTAATGCCTGGATTCAAAAGTAATATACAGACTTCCAGAAAAATCTCAGCATGTGAAAAGATTCATAGTTTCCTTCAACACCTAAATGAAAGCACACCTAGCAGAAACGCTGCAAAATTAATGTTGAGTTGGACTATGGCAATAAACGGGACAGAGCAAGCCTTTCTGAAATTTCTGGAGGATAACTTTATGATGCTTGTGAGGCTCTGCAAGTGCTAGTGCCAGTGAAAAGACCATTATGGTGACGATCATCTGAAGTCATCTACATGGCATAAAAAATAGTTAAAATGTATAATGTTTTAGTTTATGTATATGAAAAAGATATGAATTAGACGAATTTAAACGTTTCATTACTGTCAAACTTACTTATGTGTGCTGGGGAAGTAACTATGATTTCAATGATGGAAAGATGTAAGTTAAACAGGGTTTGCATGTCCAACAATGTCATGATCACTGTGCTCATCAGAGTATTCTGAAGTGTCTGGAGGTTTGTTGCTTCCAAAGCACTCTGTGAAGCATATGGACTGATTCTAAAGGTGATTATATCATGACAGGAAGTCATCAGTATGTAAAATTGTGGGGTTTTTTAAAGATATAACTTTACAGAACCAAACTGAAAAGTTACTTTGTGTGATAAGCACATTTTCCAAGAGAAATGTCAGGTTTATCCTTTTACAATGAGCAAGAAAGGGTATTTGGGTATTGCTAACAGTTGTGAAAGAGCAGTTTTGCAGCCAGAGGCTAGGAAACAGAGACATATTATTTGTGTTATGATTTTAGCCAGTGTCAGTTTAGTTAACAAAGCCAGCATAAGAGAACATTAATATTCACTCACACCCTCAAAAGAATAGACTGACATTTGTGAGTTAAAGGCAAAATTACATGAGTTTTTTCCCAGATATTTGGAGATCATACACTTGGTGCAAGCACCATAAATCATCTGAAAAATACATTGGCAAAACAGAGAAGCCCAGATGAAATTATCACAGTCCAAGGCATCCAGTTTGATGAGGAAGAATATATATGATTTATGGACATGCATAGCTTGTCATGTTACAACTGGGCTGTTATCCTCTCATCTGAATGGAGAGACTGAGGGAAACGTGCAGTCTGAAAAGCACATTCTGAAACAAGCCAACTGAAAATGTTCTGCTATAGAGCAACTCCCATATGTAACACAGACATTCAGTCCAGCTCCACTAATGTGAGAATCACTGTGAAGATGTTGAATGACAAGATAATTAGAATTAAACACAGGGACTCTGATTGATAAAAGGTACCTTTACTGCCCTTTAAACCAAAAGGAAAGCTTTACTTAAAATTTGAAATAGTCAAGAGTACTTCTATTATGTGAAAATAGTTCATTTGCTGCCATGGTCATTAGGATTAGCAAGCTGCAACTGGGCGTTCGGACAAGAGGAAAACTGAATTCCATGTATCCCTTGTTGCAGGAGTTTATATAGAAAGATTCATTTTTTCAGTCATGCTATCACTTAGGGCTGAGGGTTCCTCTAGAGTTGTACTGTTCAATTAATCATTTATGTTCATCTTTTATTGTCTTTAATCATAGTATTGTGATTACAACTAATACGATAATTAAGTTCCTAAGTATAGGAGTCAAGAGACAAAACCAGCAACCAGGTGGGATTCATCTGATCTAATCCCAGCTGTAAGATGCCTACATTCAGTCCTGGATAGCATTCCTCTGTAGTCAATGGAAACAAAAGCACTTCTAAAGAAAAAGTCAACTCAGTTATCTTAGGAAATTTTTTTACAATAAGACTGGTCTTCTTCTCGTAACATCTCTGTCTCTACACTAACTGTAAATGTGGATAACTAGCTTAGACAAGATGCCTGTGTTTTAGACAGCTAAATGTCCACTGTCACCCTGGTGAGTGAGCAGTTTTGCATTTCCCTAAGTGTCTACGTGTTGATGACAACTAATTTTCTTTATTGCTGTGACTAAAAAAAAAAAAAAAAAAAAAAAATTATCAGACAAGCCTGGAAAGTTTGGTATTTTCACATAAATTTTGTAACTAGTATTAACATTTACTTGTTACTACTTGCCTATTTAAAACCATGGAAAATGACATAAAAAATCCCCAAGATTTGTTACTATGTCTTCTGATTGAATTTGGAATTTATAGGAATTTTATTAAACTGTGAATTAAACTGATTTCTCATAGGCACGTAGTATGTACAGAATGGTAAAAGTTGTGCTAGTATAAAGGGAGTGAAAACTACACGCTGGTCTGCAGAGCACATCTGCTAAGAAATGCTCACAGTGAGAGTGTTTATTATGGAGATACTTTTGGCATTTGTTTCTAGAAATCTGCCTTCAGATTTCCATCCAATTTATGCATCATTCAAACCAACCTGGATGTTTTTCTCCTATTCTACTGTGTACTACTGAAACTGAATATTCTTACTATTGGTTTCAGTGTACCTTTTCACAGTGTACCTTTTCTCTGACCACTAGAAAGTAACCCTTCTCCATTTCTTCCCTCACTAGAGTATATGTTACTATAAACTGGAGATTTTATTCCTAAGGAATCAGTGTGGCCTAAAATGGAAGCCACACTAAAATGGATTGATTTGAAGAAAGCTTAGAAAAAAGTGGTAATGAACTGTTAGTATTTTGAACTTATGTCCAATGATGTTTTAAGCCCAGTACCACCATAAGTGGACTTTACAAGACATATTCTAGGTATTTAGTGTAAGTAAGGTGATCACCAAACAGAAGGTGCCTGGCCTTCACACCAGCAAAATTAGATACCTACATTTTTTTCAGGTGTTGGAGGCAGGCTCTTCTGAAAGAGATTTTTAAGTACCCAAGAAAAGTATCCTGCCCTTCCAATTTAATACTATACAACATCTAAATTACACAATCTGAATATCTGCCTCAGTATATGAACATGTACCTAATCAGTCAAAGCTGCACAGAGAATCTGTACCAAAATCAGGAAATGAAATTGGATTTCCTGACTCTCCATTTCATTTCTTAACCAATACTCTTTTTCCTGGTCAATAGACTATGTTAATGCCATTATTTCAATACTAGTCATTTAAGGCTGTATCAGGAAGTCAGTCTTTTCTAATAAATATGCAATATTAACCTCACCTTTTAGACTATAAACAGTGTTCCTAAAACTACAGAGTCTGTCAGGAGCCAATAAACTGTCTCAAAATCTGTAAAACAATCCTGGGGTACTTTGGAAGCCCTGTAGCTCTGTTAAATTCATTCTGTATGCGGTGATCAAAATTCAGTTTTTCTGAAATATAATGGACATTTTCTCATGCTGACATGCAAAGAAATAACTATTTTGTTACATAGCAAATGCAGTACTAAATAGGAGGATTTTTCTTTTCTTCCTATTTTGGGGCTTCTGGAAAGTGCTATTGTTGATTTTTGCTGTAATATTATACTGTTGTATCCTAAGACGTATGGTGATTTAAACCCAGCTTTCCTGTGTCCTGCACCTGGCATTTGATTTGAAATAGTAATCTGCTACCAGGACAAGAAGTCTGCTCATTAAAGCAAGCTGCACAACTGCCACAAGCTAACTGAGTGGAATTAGATTAATTAATCAGGAATTTCTGATAGAAACTAGGTAAAATTAGAGAGTATGTGGATAAAGTTACCAGACTTGTCTACCATTAATTACAAGGCTGAACTGGAAATGTGATTTTTTTCTCTGTTTTTCATACTTTTGTTGGATTACTTAGTGCAGATTAAGAACAAAATATGAAACTCCATTACAATGAAATTAATGCATAGATTCTGAGACATAACAATTATCACAGTGTAGCATAACACAAACTAAAGAGTGTAATCACACGGTAGACTTTGCCTCAGGCCAATGTTTTCTATTTAATTATTAATTTATATTTTTAGAAACTGACTCAATTTTGTTTACAGTTTTAAAAAGCCTTTCATATCCTTACGTAAACTGTACCAACATTTAGTTATCCTCATCTGATGTTTAGTTATCTTCATTGTTTAAAAACAACCACACTTTGTATTTGGGTCACTTGATCATGTTATGCTTTTTTTTGTTGTTGTTAAACTGAGAAGTCCTCTCATTAAATCCTGAGCCAAGTCTTTCCTCATCAGACATGGGTACTGGGCTGGTAAGAATTCATTTTTTAAGACAGCCTTGGATTAGGTGGTGTTATTGTTCAGTCCCTTATGTTCCAAAGTATAAAGGGTATATGGCCCACCTTCAGCCCTAGAAGAGACAGCCATTGTCTTTCAGTACTCTGGCTAGCAAGAATAGCAATGTCCTTACCAGTTTTGAACGACTAAAATTATGTTAGGGTTGTAAGTTTTAACTTATACCTTTTTGTCTTTTTTAAAATTTTTATGTCATCCTGCAATTTGATCTGTATGATGGAATCCTTGGGACCACCACATTCTCTCTTCCTACAGGCACCTTTCTCCAGAACAGGACTTATGGGAAGGTGAAACACATGATAATTCTACACAACAGTTTTCCTATGGGAGAAAAAACAAAAGTGAGTGAGAAATGGCCAAGGTAGCTTCCTAAAGGACTACTCAAATAAAAATGTGGAAAGTTTAGTACTTCCTGGAGAAGTCACCTAAGAATTTATTATATCTTGGTGAAAAAATGGTAATAAGCAGCAGCAAATTTATATGAATTTATTTCTCCAGAATTATCAGAGAAAGCCAGAGCCAAGGAAAGAAGTGAGTAAATAAAGGCACTTGGCTGATTTCATTAAAATGTGAAGCCTCTTTCACTCACAAAATACCTGTCCAGATAGCAAAAAAAATCCCGAGAATTTTGAAGTTTAAGTGTTTTCAAACCAATCCAGATTAGGTGCTACACTTTAGAATCTCCACTGAGTATTTAATCCAACTGACTAAAATTCTCAGAAGTGGTTAACTCATGTAATTTAAATTTTTTCTTAGAACATTAAAATGGAAAGTATAAAGCAGGTTGGTTAATTAAAACTAGCAAAAATCTTGTAAAAATAATTGACAATAAAAAAGAGGAAGGGAATTACTTTAGGAATGTTAACATACACTGAATAGTGGGAAAAGGCAAATATAGGCAGAATGTCAGGGGAAAAAATTCCTGTCAGAGTAATCCACAGGAATGAGGGGAAGTGTCAGAAACCTCATTTCTCATTATATTTAAATTCAGACTGGACAGAGCACTAGAAAATGTGCTGTTGGGAATGATTTTATACTAGCTAGGGCATTGATTGGATAATTTAATTGATCTTTTCTGTATCTGATTCCTGTTAGTCTAGGATTCCAAGCTGCTTTTCTTTCCAAAGCCTCTCTGCGTCTTTGAATTTCTTTCTTTGGTATTGACTAATAATAGCACTTTAACTTGTGTCCCATTAACATAACTTTAGCTTTTCTTAAGAAAATAATAAATTGGCAAGTGATTAAAGCTTTCCACTTCTCATTCCTCTTAAAAAGGGTAAAGTAAAAATGTCTGTGAGTGTAGTTGAGATGCTACTGAAAGTTCCACCTGAGCTAATGCTATTCAAGTTTAACACAAGTCATCCCACTTTGCAAGTAATGGAAGCAAAGGGTTCAGAAGTCTAAGACTGACAAAGTACTTTTCTTTCCTAGACTATCTAATCACTGTAAATAAGTTCTGATCAAAGTTTATTGCTGTACAACAGCTATTTGGCCTTCTTGCTGTGCAAGTGTTTCCTTGTGATTTGTAACAGAACTTTGCTTTGCCTAGTTAGAAGTGTTTCTTGCTGTCTTTGATTCACCTCTTTTCTGTTTATAAATTGCTCCTATTGCCCACTTAAAATGCAGCTCAGGGAATGTAGTTATGACATAATTTATCTGTTGAGGCTTCACAAATGAGCTGATTTGTGTTTGTGTCTTCTCAGTGAAGAAACGTTACACTTTGGGGACCACTAACCTACATGAAACAGAGAGAGACCATGTTCATCCTGGATAGCTTCACATTCTCAAATGAGTGCTGTAGTGCAGCCCATAACCTTTGCATTTAACTTCTGAATGCCCACCAGATTTCATGGACATGCTGGAGGACTTTGAGCTGAAATTGCTGGAGGCCATGAGAGAGTAAAAGGCAAGTTAGTATGATGTACCAGCCAGCTCTGTTCTTACAGTATGTTCAAGACATTTCATCACTGTTAGGTGGACCAGCTGCAGGTCAGTAAGATTGTTTATTATTGTATATAGACTGTTGAAAGGATGCTCTCGCTGGAGGTCAGGTTCTCTGGTTTACGTTCTGGCAGGAAAATTTGTCTTCCAGATATTAATATCTCAAACCAATTTAGAGATAAAGGGCAGTAATTTAGTTTAGTAATTCAGTCAGGGAACACTAGAAGTTTGCATATTTTATTTTACTGAAAACAGTGTATATTTAACTTACATATCAGCGAGTTGAATCCCCCTGTCACCTGACTCTGTCAGCTTCCCTGATGGGTGAATGACTTCCGTCTAGGATTGAATATTTCCAGAGCTGATGGATTCATCATTTTCTTTAGGGTTTTTTTTGGGTTTTTTTTTTTGTTTTATGTTTGTTTGGTTTTTTTTTTTGGTTGTTGTTATGGGAAAGAATAACAAATTCAAAGATCATCTTCTAGAACTTAGAACCAGGTGAATTACCCAACTTTAGCTACCTACTTTAGTCTATGAACCAAGATTCATTCTGCAATGGCTGTTGAAATATCACTATTTCCAAGGGACATATAACCTCACACACCTTGAAAGTTTGTAATAGCAGATTAAAAGGAACCCTTGGATCAAGCATAAATATGAGTCTTCACACTAAATTCCCAATGAAATATCTAGAAAGTTTTGTAAAGACCAAATGAAATAGGATAAATCACCTTCTCAAACTGTCTACCATTGACTTCTGAGAAAGACTAAATACTTTACACAAAATGCTTTGCTTTTACATGGTTTAAGTTAAAGATCATTATTTTCATGCCAGTACTCCATTTTAAAATACACTGCACTAAAAACTCAAGCAAACAGAGTAAACAAAAATAAAAAGGGGAAAAAAAATACACAAAACAATCAGAGAGAAGATATGAGGTGGTAATGTGACTCTCCATTTTGTTCCTCGTGCAAGGTATTTCTTACGATGTGGTGACAGAGCTAGATACAGTCTTGAAATAACTGGCCACATTTAATTTGAATGTACATTGAAATGAGCGAAGTTTGCATGCATTTAAACTGCGATCAAGATTCAGGTTTTTCTCAAAACTCATTTCTGTATGGAAAGTTTTGAAGGGTGAATGTATGGGTAGAGAAGAATGAGTAAACTACAGTGTAAGTTGCACTTAAAGAAGAAGACATAGTACAAGATGTTGAATGGATATTTACACCATAGAAATGGAAAGAAATAACGTTGTGACAATATTGTACAGAGAGGCAAACAATTTAAAAACATTAATAAGAAAATGAGACAACTTTAAAAAAGAACATTTAAAAATATTTTTATTGTATATCACCTAAACCATATAAAAATACATTTCTGTGGGTGGTTGGAATACTATTTTTATGGCATTTTAAACCTTTGGTTTAATTTATCAAATAACCTTGGATTAAGTCAGTAAAAAGTCTGCAGTGTTCAATAGGCCTCAAAATACCTCATTTCCTAACTGTGGTTTAGCTGTTGAATATTAAACCATTATATAAACCTCTGACTGAAGGGAATTAGGAGTAAAATCCATCTGTAGTCAGTTTTTGTAAAAACCACCTGCTACAAGTTCTAGTGATCCAGGAAAGCAAACCAGAACCTAGGGCCAATGTCATGCCCTCCACTGTTCCTTGTCTACAAGATACAAAACCTGCATGCTGCAATGAGGGCACAACCTTCTAGATTTGTAACACTCTGCACCCCGGCAGGTTCTGTTTCTCATTTCCTCACAGTTTAGATGCAATATAAAAAAGTGAGACACTTCTCATTTAAATCAGACAACAGGCAAACAGTTATTAGACAGGAAGAATACTGGAAATACACATAGGTGTAAGTAAGCAGGAACAAAAGGATGCATTCTTGGTATGTGTCAATAATACGGCATGGTATATCACAAGATGTATCCCTTTTTAACATTTTTTTTTCCCTAGAATTAAGAGTAACAACACCAACGAATGCTAGAACTTCAGAAAAAAACCCACATAAGTTTATGAACTGTGTTGTTAGGTCTGAACTAGCAAACGGAACAGCAGCAAGGACTCTCCTTTTGCCTGAAAGCCAACTGTAATGGTCTGACTGCTTCCATATTTCTAAACTTTCCTACCCTCCAGAACTGTCTAGCTGACTCCAGCTGTGCCTGGGAATCATCCAGGAGAGTGTTAATTGGTGCAAGCCCTTTGCATGCAAAGGACCATTCCTGCTAATAAACTCATCTGTTTCTCAGTGTCTTGAATGTCTTTGATTTAGTAGTGAAAGTGAGTGCAAACTTGGGCTGCTAACCTGTGCTGAAATCACAACCTTACAACTCCTGTGCCAGACAGTTAAAGCTGCTAGCACAAGCATTGCTCCCATTTCTGCAGTTATTAGTCCTGTGTGGACATGCTGCCATAAGAGGAGCATAATTTCTTGCTCCATTCCCTAGCCTTTGGCTCAGTTTGTGTACAAGTTGGGTGGGATCCTCTCACTTAGACATCTGTGTGTTGACATTTCCATCTGACACCATTTGTACTTGGTGGGGAGAAAGAGACAGTGTGGCTTGCTATTCCAGCCTCTCTGAGAAGTCTGTGTTGGGATAAGATCAGTCACACCCAGGAAGCACCTATTTTCCACAAAGGGAGTCTCCTGTGATAAAGGTAGATAGAGAAGTCTGTATTTTAAACATATCTGTTTGAGCAGATCAGTTTCTCCTTTCGTGGTTCCTTTTTAATTTGCACCCTTTTACCTCCATCACCCTCGAATCTCATTGCTGCAACTGAGAAAGCACACAGGATTGGAACTAGAGTATAAAAAAGCTGAGAGACATAGTTAACAGCTAAAAAGCTGTGTTTATATACCCAGCCTTGTCAAATCTGTCTGTGCCTGTTAGACTTGCAACACTGCCAATATGAACTGTAGCTTTATAGGGGGATATATGTGCTTTCTGCCCTTTTACACTGCTTCATCCAAACTTTATCTGTAACTCTGTTACACAGATTTGGAAGTGGAAAAACAAACGTCTACCATCTGCTCCATGTTATTTATGATGATTTCTCCAATTAGGTCCAATTAACTTGCTGTCAATGATTAAATGTAATGGGTAATAATAACTTGACTTCATCATTACCACCACTGTTATTAGCTCATTGATTGCAATAATTTCAGAAATTACCCATCAGAAAAAAATATGTTTAGCACCTGGTTTGTCTGTTTAGGAACATCTGCTATAAATGTGTGATATATGTGGAATTTAATGTCGCTTGATGTGAAAGGGAAGCATCTAATCCATACTTTGAGAGTCAGTGCTGGCACAAATTTACCATGAGACAATGAGAGGATCAAATAAAACTCAGTCCAGTATATAGTACTGGACTCACAGAACTGTCAAAACGGGAATGGAGCTGTCATATTTAGCAGCCTGAATTTCCATGTCTAGCAAGAAGAGAGTTCTGTTCAAATGATCTGAATTTATGTGCTTATGTCATACTACAACCTGTGCTCACAGATGAATTGAGTGGGTGCGTAGATTGATGGATACTCAGCTGATCTTCAGCAGACTTTGTCTAGCTGCTTGCCAAAGACAGATGATTTTATCCCAGCCAAGGAGAGATGCTTTTACCCAAATCCATGTGCCTAGTTTGTTTGGCCTTACTTGGAATCTTGCACAAAAGCTTCCCAGTGATGATCTCCATCTTCTTAGACATGACCTGCATCAAGTGAATGCACAGTCTTCATTTCCCTTACTGTCTTAGAAGAGCAGTTCTTTCTCACTGTGATCTTGCTCCATGCAAAACAAATCTCTTTGTCCATGATGAATTATATTTGCCATCTTCTAAGTTTGCCATGTGTTTTAGGTCAACTGTCTTACTGTTGTGCAATTCCATTTTCCCTGTAACCATATGGAAATACCATGGAATAAGTGCTGTCTGGAACAGTTCACAACAGACTTTGTTCAGACAGCTAATGATTCCCCAATCTTTAAGTGTGCCAGTTAGTTCCTCTTCCTGCAAACAATCTTTTTCTTCATCATCATGAACACTAATTCTCCTAATTCTCCTCTGATTTACATCCTTCAGTGGGGATAAGGGTGTTGTTTAGAAGATCATACTTTGTCCTTAGTTGTAATTGGAATTCTCTTAACCATCCCCTCAGAAATGCTCAGGATCAATACTTTTTTTTTTTTTCACAAGCACCTAAAAAACAAATCTCACCTTATGATTACTGAAAAATGAAAAATTTGTAGAAAAACTAATAAAATGTCTGGCTGTTATTTATACACTGAATGTCTGCTTATTGGCTTGCCAGATCTGAGGAACATTAATTCTGGCGGTGTGTATTTTTGACTTGAGACACACTTTTTTTACCTAACCCAGCCTTGGAAAAACAAGCAAGGCTTTGGCTAGTCTCACCTCTTTTCTAACATTTCATTGCCCATTTTCCCCACTATTGCCATCTGGAATGTAAATTGAGGGTTTTTCCTTAAAAAAAACCTCAAAACCCATCATGTCTTATCAAATTTCCATTATTTGGCTATTTAACAAAATTAAGATTGGTAAGCTAATGCTTATTTGGTGCGATTATTTCATTGGATATTTGGCACAAAGTCTTCAGGAAATTTAGTAGCCTAGCCTTTAAACTTTTGATCTTTTTCCATTGGTTGTTACTGAAACATGTTGAACCACCAGAAGCTAAAAGCTTCAAGGATATTGTTTGACACTTGCTTTAATGCAAAAATGTGAAAAGTTTCCCACCCAAAGTCCTGGTTAGTCGCTGTCTCTAAAGCACTGCACTCTGGAAAGGGTAGTTGACATTATCTTCCCTGTCACATGAATGGGAAAATCAGTTCACAGGATTTCCAGTGGTTTCCCAGTTCAGCCATTCTTGCTCCCCAGTGGTTTCCACAGCCTGTCACAAGCTTTAAATATTAGGTCAGATTTTCACTTGGAGATTTGTTGATTTACAAAGATGAGAAAGAAACCTCATGTATTTAAAACATGAAAAAATATTGTGAGATTGATTCTGTTGTTGTGTAGTCTTTAAAAAAAAAAGAATCTCTAAGAAATACTTCATCTTGAAAACTGTGCTGCAGAAGGAGGGAAGAAGATTATCTCAATGTGATGCTCATCATTCTCATCCTCCACTGTTACTGTTTGACTGCTGCACCTGAGCCATACCAAATTCAGGTCCCTCAGAAATTAAATCTTTCACTAATCTAGAAAAATGGAGCGTGTTTTTTCTGGAAATGCTGAGAAGTGGTCACAAGACCAAAATTCAGCCTACAGTGCTTCAGATCTGATATTGCTGTAAAGCAGAAATAATGTTTTCAGAGAGTTGATTGCTCAAGTAAACATGGAAAATGTGAGAAGAATCAAGCTTTTTTGACTCACTGATATTTATCTACCAAAAATATAACCTTAATTATGATTTGTGCATTTTTATTAGCTTGTATCCAGAAAATTATAAAAAAAACCCTGTCTAAATTATTGCCCAAATTTTTGACTAGATGTTTTATTGTTGGTGAAAAGTGCCCTACCTGTATATGGCATTTTGGGATTTGTATGTTTGATTTTGATCAGAAATTCCTCCAAAATGTGAGACAATCACAATATTTTACTTGGATTTTTCCTTTTCCTGCAGTGCTTTGTTTAAAGTATCCTAATAAGAGTAATGTCCAACTCCTGTAATGTCACAGCTCAGAGAAGTACTTCCTGCAGGATCTGATAGTGTGTCACCTTCTCTTATTAAGGCTTGATACCACTGTAATCTCATGATTACAGTGTATGTAATCATGATGTAGTTTAGACAGAGAACCTAAACTTTTTGTCAGAAACAGAAGGCTACAAAACGAGGTTGGGTTTTTTTTTTCTTCTGAAATGTCCCAACAGAACTTTTACAACAAAAAATATACTTGTTTTCTTGATCTAAAGTTAGATTTTCAGTTTTTATTTTCTATTGAGAATGCTTACAAATCCTTACAGGGTGGGTGTCAGGAAGATGGGACTAGTCTTTTTTCAGTGGTGTCCAGTGACAGGAGTAATGGACACAAACTTGAACATAGGAAATTCATCTAAACATACAGAGGAACTTCTTTACTGTGAGGGTGATGGAGCACTGGAACAGGCTGCTCAGAGAAGCAGTGGAGTCTCCTTCTCTGGAGACATTCAAAACCCGCCTGGATGTGTTCCTGTGTGACCTTTTCAAGGTGAACATGCCTTGGCAGGGGGGTTGGACCAGATGATCTCCAGAGGTCCTTTCCAATCCCTACCATTCTGTGATTCTGTGATTTGTCATGCTAAAACAAATCTACTCCTCATGTTGTCGAGCTGTCTTCCTCAACGTAAGCATAAGAGTAATTTTCAGTGACTGACCAAGGCTTGTTCTGAAGGAGCATTTCTTGCATCCTTTTCTTTAGACATCTAAATTGAACTGTCTAAACATGAAGCTGAATCTCAGAGGGGCTGGGGGAAAGGTCTAAAGCTCAGATTCATCACACAGTTTAGGGCACTGGTCTGAACTATGCAATATGTCTACTTATTCACCCTGAGCGGACACGTCCAGTGTACAAATAACTACAGTTAAAATCTCCAGGAAAGTGCCTGTCTTTCATATTGCTAGAGCAGCTACTTTTCTATTAACAGACTGTAGATGATGTGAGTATGCTCCCAATTAAGATCTCAGCTTCTTAATGAAAGGTGGGATGGATCTGGACCAGAGTACAGGAAAGTAACGCACCACATTCAAAATATCACAGCCTAGATTTTAGCTCTTCAAAATCAGTACACCCAACTGACGTCAATGGAGCTATGTTCGTTTATGTCTAGTCCTATGGCCAGAGCAGTAATGGAAACAAGGGTGTAGTTTTCAGGAAATATCATATTTTTTTCTGAGATTGGTTTATGAAAAAGAGATAAACACACTACGTTTAAAAGAAAAAAATAACCCAAAACCAAAACAACCCACAAGTGCCACTAGTGTCCTAAAAAACATCAGCTATGTAGGTCAATAAATAGCAAAAACAGTTCAATAATGGTGAATGTAAATTAATACTTAAGGGCAAGCAAACAATTTGGATAGTTTGTGTTCTTTCTATTAACCACTCTGCACTGCTGAGTAAAGGAGAAAACATAGGGATTATACAAAAAATCATTGATAACACAAGCAGCACCACAAGCAGCTGCACTTTTAGAGGCAGAATGTGCATTAAAAAGCTATGATAAAAAATATTTTAAAATGGTGTTCCTTTGAGAATAAACATGGAAAACAGATGTTACGGGACACATTTCATGTAGCAACTGAAAGAAGTATCTTTCTTCATTAGGAGTCACAATGAGTCTGTTTGGGAACTGCTTTTCAAACAGTCTTTTAGGCCCAGATTTCCTCTTATTGGTCTAATTGCTCCTTTAAATTCTCATTTTGTTTCACTGCAGTATATGAAAAGAGTTTCCATCTACTTTATGCTGGGAGATCTGGGCTTGCACTCTACAGGGAAATTTGGTCCTGTGAATTCTGTCATGTCCTGTTTCCCATTGTGCCAATCATCACACTGGAGTGATGCTGGAGGCAAGCTGGTGAACAGCTAGAGATGTTCTCCTGTGGGGGACAGACCTATTCCTAAAATCAGTCAGAAAAACTATTGCATTCCAGTTGGGTCAGCTGGTCAAATAACAGAGTCAGGAAGGTTTAGCATATGGATTTCCACTGACAGCTTAATTCTGTATCACCTGATGGCACAGATCCTCCCTAGGATATCATGTCCCTGTTTGAGAAGCAGCACAGTGAGTTAAACCTGTGATGTGTTTTCTTTCATCCATTTGTAGCTAACATGTCACTATTTCAGTAACAAACTTGATTATGTCATAGCAGAAAGACATCAAATATATCTGGAGACATGTTAATACCCAAGGCTTGTCAAAGGGTTTATAATCTGATACAGCAGATGAAGTACTTCTGATTCACAGCAAATGAGGACTCTGTCTGTGCTTATTATGTCACACATTTCCTTCTGAAGAAGAATATTTTGTGCTTCTATAGATCTTCCCATTCTATGTTTTCACAGGAATTCACAGCTTTAACACCTTTAACCTCATAAAACCTGCTGGTTTTATTATTCCTGTTTAAGAGAAGGGAAACCTAAAATAGAAGCAGTAGAACAACATACTCACCAACACAAAGTATCTATAGCAGAGCTGGAAACAGAAGCCAAGTCCCCTGACTTTTTAATCTTCCTTGAAGCCACCCCTGGATTTTAAGCTGGAGAGCTCTAGCGCTTTTATACACTGTCAGCTACTTGGAAAAATCCCATGCATGTTTGTTGATTACTACTTTGTAGAGTTCCTATTTAAGGGTCCCGAGTCCTTACTGAAACCCCATTGTACTCAATATAAAGACACAGATATTGCAAAGATTATAGTGTCTAGTTCCAAACAAGCTTTAGCTGGAGAAAATTGGAATGGATGAATAGAAGACATTAAAGCAAAACTGCATGGCTATATACCTTTGGAATTTCTCACCAAAATCAGTTCAGATTTTAAAATCAATAAATATAATGTCATCATGCATAAACAAACTCAACTTTACACTATCAAAATTCACTTTATACTTGAATACTATTTTTAATAGTTTTATGCTGATAGTATATTACATCTGTATTACATATGAGAGGACTCTAACTGACCTCTCAATTATCTCATTTGATTCCTTTTCTGATTTAAAAAGATTCCAGCCTTTCTTTCATATTCTTAAATTGCATTGCTATCCAGCATGCATTTTGATCTATAGCCTCATATTGTATTTTATGCATTCTAGTGTGTAACTGAGTGTTGCTATGCACAGCCATTAAGCTCCCTTTGTCTTATCACATGGGTGTTATCTTCAAGCAACTCCATCAGATCAGGTCTATTTATTACTGGATTTATAGTTAGTTAAACACAACCTGCTTGATTCCGCACTGCTTCCATTTAACCAAACCACTTTCCCAGGTGTTCTTCCTACTGCATAGTTTAAAGTTTCCAAGATTTCCCTTCAACAGATGTTAAACTCACTGGTCTCTAGTTTCTTGGTCTTTAATCTCTTGACCCTTTTTAAACTAATGGAGTTGTATTTGCCACTTCCTAATCCTCAGGAATCTCCTTCATTTTTGAGAATGTCAGTTAATTTCATGCCTCTTACTAATGCTTGTGAAATCATGTTATTTGGACCTGGGGCTGTATGGACCATAAGTGCATTCAATTTTTCTTTTTTCTAACTTCAAAATTCAATGTTAGCTATAGACTTGTCTTCCTTTTGTCTCTGCAAAATGGATCCATTTTTTAGTCAGAGTATTGTTCCACTATCATCTTCTAAGAAAAAAAGAAAGTAACTGTTTAACAGGTCTTTTTAGTCCCTTGTGCCTCAAATGGTAAGCTTTACATGTATAGAGGAAAATGAAGTTGCAGAAAGAAAGGCAGTTCCCATACATTTTGCTTTCCTCAGTGGGACTTCAGCTAATTTCCAACATTACTCTAGAAATGTGAAGCCATATTAAAAAAAACCCTGAGTCTGATTAAACATTGCAAGATAGCCAGCAGTTAAGAACAGTTGGGTAACACATCAAATAGTCTCACTGATACTCTTGGGTTTCCTTTCTTTCAGTAAGATCTTAGTGAAGAAACCACTTACAACTCACAGACCAAATCAAGTGCTCTGTTGAATTGAAGCTAATGTGTGCTGAAGGGAAATGTCTTGGTGTATTTTCATTGATAATTGAAACACATTATAGGGCACCCTCACCTTCAGATAATTATGAAGAATGTCTCTGAGCATTTTGAGATTGAGTTGTTCCCAGACCATCCAAATGGGAGTTAAAAAATACATGTTAACAAGTTCCAAGAAGTATATTTTGACTTTTCGTTGAGATCTGTGCAACCTTTTCCCACTGACAGTTATCTCTTGATACTTCAACATCTTTTTGCCCAAGTTACAAGGTGCTTCTGTCCTTTTTTCTTGGAATCCCATCTCCTTGCAGGTAATATCAGGTAGCCCTAAGGGTTACATTTTCAGAAGCAGTCCATACTTTATCTGATAAGAATCACATCTTTTGGCTTCAGCTGCAAAGTTCTCAATACGCTTGAAATCAAGCTCTCTCAGATGTGGTCTGTTCAGTTTCTGAAGGCTCTATTCACATGGCATTTCATTGGAGTAGGTTTGGACACACGTGTTCTGGACAATACATAGATTTGAAAATTAAGAACTAATTTTTTTTCCATATGTGTTGCGAATTTCATAGCATCTAAACTGAGTAATGATATTTTTTTATTTAAGACCTAAACTATATTAAAATTTTATTCATGATGAACTTGTCTGATTCCCTCATCATTATGAGCAAACAAAGAACTAACATGTAAGTTTAATTGCAACTACTTACTTTCTAAACAATATAAAGCAAGGAAAATCTAAACAAGAAGATTGAAAACAAGTTAACAGACTGTATTCTGTTCAGAACTCCCACAGGAGTGAAGATTTTAAATGTGATGTAGATAATGAAGTTTTTTCTTTCAGGTGCTGTCATGGGAGAAGTCAGTGGCATTGGAGAAGGAAAAACAAATGACAAATTCTATTGACGTTCTTAGAAGCCCAGAAATGGTGTTTTTTCAAGGTATATTTTGCATTGAAGACGAACCTTAGAAAGGCAGAAAGTGCAGCAGAAAATCAAAAGGAGCATTTTACATATGCTTTATTTAGACTACCTGCTGAATTTCTACAATGACAGAAGACTCTCCAATTCCTCCAATACACATACAGTACACTTATTAAACTGAATAAATTACAAACTTCATCAAGAAGGAAAAAAACTTTGAAAAAAAAGCTCAAATAAAGATCAATATCCTGAAGACTTTTCAGTCCAAAGGCTTGTACTGGTAACTGAAAGAGGGGACTGTCACGCAGATATTATCACTGTAACATTTTACCAGAAGGGCATGAACATCCTTTGGATAAAATGGAAAAATTAACTGGAAAAATTGGAGTGAGTTTTACCTGAGGTTTTGTTTTGAAAAGGGATCACTCTAGGTTCACGAATGAAAAAATGAGGTTTGGGAGGCAGTTGCATTGTAAAGACAGTGGGAGAAGAGGGGAAAAACAAGTAAGGAAAAGCTTAGACCAGAAGCAAATCATGAAGGAACAGACAGGATTTCTACAAAGATTTTATCTGAGCTTGCTAAAATATCAGCATCTAATATTGACTTACATAAAATATAAAGTATCCAGCTATATATTTAACAGTCAGATTTATTTCAAATACCTTTTCTGTGAACTACTCCACACTATATTTACCTGTATTCAAAAATTAGAAGGTCTAGTTATATAGTGCATACAAACAATAGCTTGAGTCCTTACTTTTTGATTTTCAGTGTTGTTCTGAGTTTTCATTTTTCATGATGACAAAAAAAGAGAGAATCTATGACAACATCTTTAGATATCATCTTGATCAGTCTTATGGTCTATATTGACCGTTCTGTGATTTTTGTAAAAACTATTGTCAGTTATTATCTGAAGCCTGGATGAAAACAATTTATCTTAAATTTAACAGCTATGTCTTGCATTGCTGGAATAAATAGTGCTTTGTTATTTCCATTAACAGTATTCTACTATTCTAACTGCTGTTTACGTGATTAATGGAATTATCACAGACTTGGTTTAATTAAAGGCATAGGTTTCAAAATAAAATATTCAAATGCTTTAAATTACCTGACCTTGAATTTCCAGATTTAAGCACTGAAACATAGTAATAGATAACATGTTAACTGTTATATGTAATTTTTGGAAATGGAATGTAAATTAAGCACTTTCAAATGCTTATTCCTTTACATTGCCCATGGAGTCCAGAGTCTAGAAATTGTTTTGCCATTACCTTCTTGCATTTGTTTTCTCTTGAAAATACTGTTTAAATGTTCTTGATGTAATAGCCACATGCAAATACACCCATCATTTTATCAATTTTATTTTGTACTGGAGTCTCCTGTCACTGCCCCACTTGCCTTCCTTATTTCTTGTCACATCTCTGAACCCCATAGACCATCCAGATTTAAGTAGCTCTCTGAACTCCCCGCAGAACACATTGCTCTGTCAGCACATATGCTTCTGATTCCCCAATATTGTTATGCATTCGATTCTCCCCCCCCACCACCTTTTACTGCCATTACCTTGTTGGCATTGTGAAGAGAGAATACCTTTAATGAGCTCTGAACCACTGTCATTACACACTTGAGACAGCAACCCAGGGTGCAACCGGCATCTCACCACAACTAGGAAATGAGAAATTCTGGGCTATAATGAGAGCTATTGAATTTTTTTACAGCATCTTACCATAGGCTATTTAGCTCAGGTGTTTCAGTAATGATGCTGCACATGGAAAAAGCAGTACTTTAGGCCCTTGAGCTTTTTCATTTTTCTCCCACCTCAACATGTGAATCAATGTAATTCTCATGAAGGTGTTGCAGTAGCTTTGGCAAGATACGATTTCAAATTCAAACTCTAAACCTACTGTTATCTGTATATCTCTGGTAGTGCTTCATTTTAGGGTTTTCCTTGGTACTCTGCATAGTGGGTCCATTGTTCTTACATCCTGTCTTCTCTGAGGCAGGCATCCTTTTCTTTTAAACTTTTTCAAGCAGTCTTTTAAAAGTGCTTTAAAATTCCCCTCCCTTTTTTCCCCCTAATATAAAGTAAACCCTTTCTATGTCATTATTTTTCCTTTGTGGAAAGGACAGTCAGTTCACCTTTTGGATTTTGCAGCCATGTCTCCTTCTACAGCACAGCTGCAAAGCCTGAAGGACTCGAGAATGTGAGGAGAAAGCTAGTCTGGGCCCCTCTGGCTTCAGCATAGCTAAGATTTCACCCGATGTGCCCTGAAACTGGAGGTCATGGCCAATGTCTGCAATTTGAGACTGGGATGAGGTCACTAATCTAATCATAACCTAAGCTTATGCTGGAATTCCTGACTTTGGAGAGACAGATGCAAAAGAAACCTGTTTTGGGGGCCCTAATTAACCAATGAAATACATTGCAGTGGTAGACTAGATTTTTATATGCATTCAGACTGTCTTCTCAGGAAGGTTCAATAAAGGTGTTGGTCTCTTTCTGTCTCAAAACTGTCAGGAAAAGAGGATAACTTTGTTCAGTGAGATCAAACTTTGATTGAAAGCTTTTTAGGACAAAGATTGTCTCCTTCAACATAATTTTATATCCTTTAACTGTATGGAACTCTGCTTTGTTCTAGGGTCTTTTTTCTTCTAGGAAAATATTCATTATGAAAAACCAAGGGTTGGTACAACACTGAGAAAGCTATCAAAATTTCTTCATATTTTAAAGGCATCCAAGGAAAGAATTGTCTCTTTTTTTTTTTTTTACCTGTATCTGATGTTAAAATCCTGTTACTATTTATGAGTTTGGAGATACTTGCATAAGTCAGGAGGCTGCGGACATTCATTTTCAGAATAACAATTTTACCTTAAAAATTTATAAAAATTTAAACAGTTTTGTACCTGAAGTTTTAGGTGATCTTGCTCTCATCCCTACTTGACCTGTGGAGAAGTTATTAATCAAAGCTTTGATGTTATTTCAAGTACTACTGGAATGTACCCAAAGATACTGGGAATGGACAGAGTGTAAGAAAACAAAAAGAACAGCGGATCCTTTACCGTCACTGATACACAGTCTGGGGGATTGTTTGTAAAACAATAAAAAACTCTGTGTTTTCCTTTTGTCCTTTTTTTTTTTTTTTTAAACAAACAATCTCTGGTGAATATATAAATGCAAATCTGCAGAAAGCTCTAGTATTCTTTTGGGTATCAAAAAGTGACTAACTCTGGTATGCTTTCAGAATACACAAGCACTATGGTGAAGAGTGCAATAGAAATGCTTACAAATAAACAAAACAAGGAAATAGGTACAGGAATTCCCATCTCCTGACATAGAAAAAATGAAGCCTTCTGGGAAAACTTTGTGACATGTACAGAAGACAGTCTACTAATTCATGTAATATTCCACTGTGATCCTTTTATGGCCATTTAATTAACATTATCAATTAACTATCTGTGATGCCAAGTAATAAGTATATATTTTCTCTAATATAGCAAAGGATATTCATCCAATTAAAGCACTTCATAATCTACATGGGGCCTGAAATTTCTGTATGTATTTATTATTACTTAATATCAACAAAAGCATCTTTAAATATAAAACCACATTGTTTTTTTGGGGTTTTTTTGGCCTGAGAAAGCAGATTTTTTTTAAGACCACTGAAATGCACAATGAAGAGAAGAAGAAGTGATATCTCCACCGGACTTCTTATTTTCAACATCTGGTTGCGGTCCATTGGGAGAAATGTAAGTAACAGTTTACCACATGGATTACAAATGTGCTGAATTGCAAGAATGAATATTAAATGAAAATATCCATAGCACCTGCAGCTTGTCCGGGAGAATTCCCCTTGTGTCTTGTGGGTGGGTTCTCCGAAAAATCCCTAGTGAGATGCAAAGTGCAACTGCAGCTGCTTGTAGTAGCAGTTTGTCTAGTGTTACTGAAGAGTTTGCAGATTCTGTTCCCTTCAATGAATCAACATTGATCAGGGCTGCCAACACACTAAAAAAAGAAAGGGAGGGAGAGGGAGGAGGGTTGCAGGGGAAGGATTATGATCATTAGGATTATTCCCCTGGGTTTTAGATGATCAGGAAAAAAATACAAAATAGTGATTAAAAAAGAAAAAGAAAAAAGAGAAAAGAGGAAAGAAAAAAATAAAAGAAAAACAGAAAAAAAATTACAAAAAAAAAAAGAAGAAGATGCAAGGAAGATGCAAGATGAAATATAAAGCTGGTTTGATGTATCTGGGTGAGAAAGCAGTGTTTACTTTGTCAAAAGGTCAGGCCTGTTTTTTTTGCAAGAGAAACCCTGCAATTTTGTTTGTTTTGCTGACTTCAGATACATTATGTATATACTGAGCACTGTACATATGTGACACTTGGCTACATTTCAGATCCTGTGCTAGAGGAGATTAAACAGTGAAGAATGTTTCCCCCTTAGTATTACCTTTTTATTTAAAAGAGTCTGAGTTACTTCTATGTGAACATGCCTTGAAAACAGCGTGGCTCATTAGGAAGTATCAGACTACCCATTTTTATTTTACCCTCCAAAGAAATGGAGAAGAACAGGCTCTACATGCTCCACATCTTTTTATCTGTCCTCTCTGAAGAGCACTTGCACATTTAGGCATAGCAAAGTGGAAATCAAAGGCAGACCAATGCTGGCAGCACAAAAAGGGAATTGCCAAGTCTTTCCTTTGGGTTTTATAATGTCAAGATGATTAAAATATGAACGTCAAATGTTCTTCTTTCTTTTTTTTTCTTTAAGAAATATTAAGTATTATTTCTATGAAGAAATATTTTTAGTCATGAGAGGCTGCCAACTTGTTCTGTTCTGGAATTTGTGTAGGATCTTTATACCATTGCAGAAAAAGAAAAACTTTACACAGATTCCTTTGTATCTCTTTGCTACAAGAAGTCCACAAGGAACCCCCAAGTTGCACAGGGATTAAAAGACTGTCACATGACAAACACTTGTTACTTTGAGGCTGCCTCAGTGGGTGACTACCTCCAAATGGTATGTTTCTTCTGGAGGTGATACTTTTGGTTCTAGCCTGTTGTACATATATTTGGAGCATGTCTAAGGAAATCCATTGAATTAAACCAGTTCAGGTTTTGCATCCCTTGATTTTATGTAAATTGCAATCTGATGCTGACAGACAGGATAAAGAACATACCATCTCAGTGGTGGAGACCTCAGCTGGATGCTGGACAGCATGTGTCCTGCCCTTGCTCATGTGAATATTGAAGTTCACATCCTCAAGAGGAGGAGTGAGTGAATCAGAAGAGGGAGCTCTAGCTGTGCTAATGAGGCCAAAGGGGGACTTGTATTGGAGTCTACCCAAAGTAGTCAGAGTTTTTCATGAAGCAAAAGGAGTTGTATTTTTTCTGCCCCTCTGGAAGACCGTGTTTTCATCCTAGTTTAATAGCTCCCAACAGACTTCCCAGTACCCTATTGTGCTATGCTTCTTGTCTCCTCCCTCACTCTTTTTTCCTTCCCATGAAAACCCCAGGCATCCCACCAGCAAAGACTCCAGCTCTCCAGGAGTCTCTGACGGGGAGACCTGATTCATTTTGCTTAAAATGTTTGCGTGAGTTCAGTTTCTCAACATAATGTGCAATGTCATATTAATCTACACTGAAGAACTTCTACATAGCAGTCTTCAGAGATGTTGCAGAACTTGGGACAATATCTTCAAAGCTGTCAGAACTGTAAATATTCACAAACATGGGGCAAATATTGGCTGTTGCTTACATGACAATGAAGAAAACGTCAGAAAGAAAAAGAATTTCCTTTCCTCTATGGCTTTTTGTAGGCACTCCCTTCTTTATCAGTCCTTTCCCCCCAAGATGAATGAAGATTCAACAGAAGTAAACAAATATTGATGTTGCTTCTGAGTCTCCCTGACCTAGCTTGGACACTGCCACTGAGAGGCACAACAGAGGACACTGCAACAAGGAACAAGCACTCTTGTCTGCTTGGAAGCTTTTGGAGATGTTTGGGGTGTGCCCTGTGGAGAAGGGCCATTTTGTACCATCCCACTCCTGTTCAGAATTGTGTTTAAAAGGACATGCAGACTCCTTAAAAACACTACCAAGATGAAAGTACACTAGTGTTTTCTATGTTCCACAGGTCATTTGTGTAGCATTTTACAGGTAAAGTTACTTTCTGTAAGTTCAAATAAACTGCTGTATTGGGTGCTAGACAGAAACAGTTTAAAATATGAAGAAGTGGGCCTGTATCCTTAAGTTCTCTTGTACAAATGCTCCCGGGTTTTGAGAAGGAGCACACTGCTCAATCCTTCTTTTTGCTACTGATTATTGTATCATTAGAAATTAAATTAATCATATTTTTAGCCCATTATCAGTCATATAAAATTTAACAAAAAGCTTGACTAGTTCCCACTGGAGGTGCTTCAGATTCCTCTAGGGGAAATTACTGGCTTTGACTTTACATGTTCTTCTAGCATAAGCAAACATACAGTCATCCAGAGCATCTGGAGGATGATACTGCTCTGCAGAGTTGCAAGCAAATTCAGTGACAAGGGGAGAAGTGGTAAGGGAGCTGTCATGTGGCATAGCCCAAGCTGCGCTGGCCAGGGCTAATCAGAGTAAGACCTTAATTGGCAAAAAAAAGCTCCAGTATGAAAAAGCTAGAAAGCAAGTAGTATTGGAATAACAGCTTTGTAGAACAATGTGCTTGTGTGTATAGGAGTGTGCTGCAAAAGAGCTCCTATTGACATACAACTCACTGTTGTCCTGAGTCACCTCTAGGGCTGTGGTGGTGCTCTCTGCAATGGACTCTTGGACAGCTCTCCAGGGAGTTCTCAGCTTGGGCTTCCAACGCAAAACACGAAGACATTTGCCAAAATGTGATTTAAACAATAAATACGTCAGGCCAGCATCATATTTTTCTTACTGATCACTCCAACAGACACCATTTTCCTTGCTAAAAATACATTACATGGTCACCTGCATGTGAATATGTGGCAGAGCTCATGGGGTTGCGTATAATGAGTAAGGTAATTGGAAGATTAGCAATTTCTCATTTGGGTTGGTTTTTAATATTTCATCATGAGTTTACTGGAAGTGTGCAGCTGAGATCTATATTACCATAATGCTTACATGTGTGACTTTTAATGGACAGAAATTGAAAGAACTTATCTTTCTGGTTAGTGAAAACCCTAATTACTCATTATTCCCTGCTCCCTACTTTAGCACACTCCTTGGAGCCTGCTGGTAAGCTGCATAGAGGTGTTTCTTTTACAAGGGTTATTATATAGACACCTGTTAGGATTGATATAGTTAATGCTGCATCAACATTTCCATTGATTTGGTTTATGACCCAGCTGTAAAAACTCCTTTTAGTCTGAGATTTGATGAATGATGACTGAACCAAAGAGCACAGAGAAAATAATGATTGTAACTTACTAGAGAGCAGCATCAAATTGGATGAATTAGACATAAAGAAGTTTCAGAAGCTTGTTTTACATATTTATAATGTGAAAAATATTTCTTTCCACAATGAAAATTTAGAGGTTTTTAGACACAAAAGTTTATCGCTGCTGTGTACATTTAAAAAAATAACAAAATCAGGGGATTTCAGATGGAGAAATGGCTCCTATGCCAGTTGGTTAATTATTTTGCATTAGGAAATTCATTGTTGTTTTAGCAGAAATTCAGAAAAATCAGTGATTTAAGGTATAATGCCCTTCTATTTTGGCCAGATTAAAGAATCATGTGATACTTACTGGGGAAGGTGGAAGAAATATCACGAATCTTTTCTGTAAGATGGGTAAGTAATATGGAAAACATAAAGACTCTCTGCACTAGTGTTTATTAAGTGATGGCACAGAAGTTCTGCATGTTCTGTCCAAAGACAATCCACAGAAATAAGTGACCCATGTGAAACAAAACTTCGTAATGTGCCTCATGTACTAAATAATTTTTCTCACCTTTCCCTTCCTCTCAGGGCCCAAAACCACAAAATGCAAACACATGTTGGGGTAATACTCTTCCAAGCTGAAAAGAGGACCATTAACAGAGGGCAGATCTGTTTTTAAGCTCAAAAGACTTAGGCATTATAGCAGTAACAGACATGCTTCTACAAGTAGTCCTAGTGTGGGTCTTGTGTCCCATCCCTTCTGCATCTGAGTTGGATGCAAGTAATTACAGGCAGGGAGCAATTTTACCTGCAAGGTAAGATCTAGACTACAGCAAAAGAAGACAATGGCATCCCAGGGATGTGAAATTACACTGAACTTGGTCTCAATATCTGAGATAACCCGTGTCCCTTTGAAACCAAAGGGTGATTCATGTGTGTACCTATTGGTACTGAATCTGAGCTCATTCATTGCACCTGACTTGGGGCCTGCACTGTTAGTTCCATTACGGTATATTGTAACTTAATATTTACACACGGAAATATTTGAGTGAATGGCCTCAGCCTGGGTGACTTATGCTACACTCATCAAGGCAGTCAATCTCCTGGAGGGTTCCAGATTTACTTAACTCCTGTGGGTTTGCTAAATGTGATATAAATAATGGAGCTGGCATCAATTTCATCAACAAGAAAGGAGTGATTTTCATAGTGAAAAAATATCCATTTGTGAAGACAGTATTGTCTAAGGCAAAATATGAGAGCTGGGGTCTCAAAGGATGTAGAAGTTTAAGAAAATGTGAGATCTGATCCAGAGTTCACTAAAGTCATGGGAAGATTCCCCCCCTCCCTCTATGAGTGGGCATTGAACGAGTGAGCCGCTTGGACCAACAGAAATAGAGGAAGAGCCAGGAACAAGTTATCATGACAGGTCAGAAAGATGGCAACAGCACTCAGAAAATATGAAAATGTAATAAATGTGATGCAAAAGTAAAGTTTTTATTTTAATAGTTGGTATTCTGCCTCCTAGTCCTCTTGGTTAAACTCCAGGGTCAAAGTATTTAATATCCATTAGGAGTTTTGGGTCTGATTTTTTGATCATTACTCACTTTCAGTAGCACATGCTCGTTTGATGTTCTTTGTATGGCGACTATGGCCAAGTTCTTGCTGGCATATTCCCTATTGGACACCAGTGGAGAATTTACTCCAGTAGTCAGTCTCTGGAAGTAAATAGATTTAGTTTAGCAGATCTTCATTAATTTCAAATTGTGAGCATGATTATGTTGCATGTATTAATTCTAATCAAGTTTCATGTGCGGTAGATGGTAATACACACACGCACATGCACCTACACACACAAAAGAATCACCTGTAGAGTAAGGAAAATTTCTTGCAAAGAAGACAATATAATTGCTTTCATTGAGCTCAAATTAAACAGACCTTGAGCTATTCAGTGAAGAAGGAACTGTTTTTTACAAGACAGTCTCCACATGTATGGTGGGTTTACCCTGGCACGTCACCAGGTGCCCACCAAGCCCTTCTATCACTCCCCCCAACCCCCTTCAGCACAGCACGCAGGGAGAGAATAAGACGCAAAGAGCCGTGGGTTATGATAGATAAGATGGTATTCTCTACTTCCCATCCGCAGGCGATGTTGGGCTGAGTCCAGGAAGTTTTACTCCAGGAACACGTAGCAGCCGCTTGGAGGACAAAGCCAAATGCCCTCACATCCTCCTCCTGCCCTCTCCCTTTATAGTTGAGCTGGCATCATATGGTATGGAATAGCCCACTGGTCAGCTCAGGTTGGCTGTACCCCCTGCCCCATCTTGCCCCCCCCATCCTCTGGTGCCGTGTGAGCACTGGCAGCCAGAACACGGGTGTGTTATCAACACCCTCCAGCTCCCAGTGCTGCAGCGTGAGGGCTGGAGGGGGAAAAGCAGCTCAGCCAGACCCACTACAGCATAAATTACAGCAAAATGAAGCACAATTTTTTTGACCATAGTATCCACAGCCTAGATTTAAGATGGTATTTATTCAGTTGACTTGCCATCCATGAGAAATAGATATCTAGGACTTTGTACCTGATGGGGAGAATTTGTCCCAATTATTTACATTTTTACTATTTTACAACTCTAGCAAGATCAGGATTCAATTCTGTGCCATGGAGTTGTTCATTGCAGGTGTGTTGCCACAGTTCAGGCAAAGGGTGCTGTCTATAGCCTTCTGAGGAGCAGCTGAAGGACAAGAAAACAGCACCATTCCAGCCGCTAAGGGCCAGTCTAAATTAGATAAGGAAAGAAGTGGAAAGGTAAGTGTGCTTTGGCAGACGATAAATACCTGTTCCTTCCTTTTCTTTCTGGGAACTTAACTGCTGCAGACACAGCCCACAAAACCACTTTTGATAAGTTCATAACCTACTCTGGAAAAGCCTGATTAAAGCAGAGTGAACAGTGGGATGTTTTCATGCATCTGTGAATATAAAGGAGACACTGGGAATTCCTTGTTTTAGCCCAGCAGTCACTTTCTCTCTTGCTTGGATATAAAAAAAACCCAGAGTCAAATGAAAAGTGGTCGACACTACTTAACTTTAAATATTATTCAGAAGAAAAAAAATCCTTGGCATAGCATGTATTTTTTTTTTCTCAAGTGTACCTTTATACTATGTTCAAACATACAATTCTGAGACCATTAATTTCAACTTACTAATTAAAATGGTACTTAATGTCCATAGTGATTTTTACTTTATATTTACCTTCTGGAACTAGTTTATAAATCCCCTTAAATTTATATTTGAAACTAATATTAGCAGGAAGTCCATATTCAAAATTTATTGAGTGTCTAAAATCTTTTTTTACCTTTTTATACAAGGAAAATTTTCTTTTTACTTCTGCATGTGAGATAAGAATAGGTATAAAAGATTTTAAAAATGAAGTAGCATTTAAAATAGAACATTAAGCCAATTCCTAGCACAGGACTTGTAAGATAGAACATATTTTACTGAATCTTTTCATATTATATATTTCTCATGTATTGCCTTTCATCAAATTTCAGGTTTCAATAATCCTTACAATTTCCTGAAAAGGAAGAAAAGGTGGTTAAACCGGGTTAACATAATTTTGTTTAATGAAATCAAAGTCATAAGTCAGATATTTGAGAACTAATGTGTATCACTAAATGAAATCCTTTCCCATTTCTTCCAGTTTGCCATGATTTGTTATTAGATAAGAGCTATATTTATGACTGGAAAATCTGTCATCAGTTCTTTGATATAATTTAACCTTCTGTGAATAAATGAATGAGGTAATAAACATCAGCATAAGGAAAATCAGACTTCTTTAAACTCTACCATATAAATCTTATAGCACATTGTGTGAGAAATATAAGCACTATTTAGTCACTGAGCATTTCTTTCCATCACTCTACTGACTGCCACCATTCCAGAATTTAAAACTGCAACGAGGTAGCTTTGCCTACTATGCAGAGTGACTTCTAAGAGCTGGAAAACATTTCCTTCCAGATGCAGTGCAGATAGAGAATCAGCCTTTGAGATCAAATTATGACAAGGTCAAATCATGACCAGGGTAATTTTCAGTACTATACATCAGAAGAATTGGTAGCTGGACACAAACATTAATTCTTATTTTTTATTCTATTTTGAATGGAAGAATTAACATTGCTATTTAGTTAGAATATTAGTATTATTTGCTGTAAATACTCATCCACTGTCAAAATGGCAGCTGCTGGTTGTAGTAAGCTTTGTACCTATTTTGCTGTTACTAAGGCAGTTTATATGTGTCTTGAAGATAATCAGTTACGACACAGATTATTCCCCTTTTAGTTTTTTCTTAGTGATAGTCAGGAAAGAATATTTATGTGATTAGAAATCATCATGATCAGATAGAAAAATGCACAACTTGTTTTTTTAACTGAAAGGGTAGTTCCAAGAATACACAACTTCAGGGAAGAGGCAATCTAGGAGAATAAAAATCAATGTTTTTGCTATTGGAATGAAGCAATCCATATGGCTCATTCCAGCTAATACTGAAGTACACATTTTTGTATGTGCTATAGTGTCATAATACTGATATCATCTTAATTGTCCCAAAAAGCTACAAATTGCTTTCAGTCTGGGACAGAGGTGAGTTGAAAGGGAAAAAGAGTTTTGATAATTCATCATCACATTCACAGTTAGGTCACAATTCACAGTTTTGATATGACCAACTAAAAATGAATAGATAATGACTTAGATAATGCAAAAAAAAAAATTTTGTGGTTTGTTTAGTTTAGTTTAGTTTTGTTTTTGATAAATAAAGACCAAGGTCTGTTTGTAATCTCTGAATTTTAAATAATATTTGACTGAAAAACTGCTTTTCTGTGGTGAGTACACTGCATCCATCATACAGTTCCCCTTTAAAGCTCAGGAAGGCCTCTCTCAGCTTCCAGTTTAGTCACTTTTTCAAAAGAATTTCCCGGAATTTGGTTGCCAGACTCTAAGTCTCCAGTGATCCCTTTCTCACTACTTTGTTTTCAAGTAGTATATCCTTTTTATGAAATTTGGCTTGGGAATGATGCTGACCTTGAAGAAAGTGAGGTGGGGTATTTTAGTGGTTTGTGCCAGGACTTTGGCTGTTATTCCTGTGTTGTAATCACCTTATCTATGAGGTTTTTGTACTAACCAATCAAACTAACAAAATAAATAAATACTGCAGTATAACACACAACATATTATTTTTCTTTGCTAATTTCTTGAAGGATTTTTGGATGTAGTCAGTTGGTGTGGTGGGGTTTTTTTCCTGATATCATTCCTGAGGCTTATTAAATGTAATTTTTTATCTATCTGAAACGTGTATAAGAATTAGTGTCCTAAAGAGAAACCCAGCAATCTCCAAACAATTAGAATGATTCTATGCATACTTACTAGGTCAGAGTCATGGAGACACTACACTTGTGTATAACATTTAAACTGTTCTTCCTAAAAAGCTTATTGCAGGCTTAATCCTATTTCAAACTTAGCCGAGTTGTAGTTGTATTCTGTACAGACTGTAACTTAAACAGCATATATGTTATGTCCCACCATAGCCCATGTCACAAAGTGCTCTGAAGGAATAAATAGCAGTCTTGAGGCACAAGTTAATTCTGCTCCAAGTACAAATTACAAGAGGGACAGTCAAGATGTTTCATTGGTTCAA
>JANVCC010000018.1:9678164-9695664 GCA_025345505.1 Todiramphus chloris collaris
TTCTTTTCTTTTCTTTTCTTTTCTTTTCTTTTCTTTTCTTTTCTTTTTTCTTTTCTTTTCTTTTCTTTCCTTTCCTTTCCTTTTCTTCTTTTATTTTCTTCTTTTTTCTTTTCTTCTCACATGTCTTCATAAAGAACCAGACTGTTACAATCTTACTTATGCTGAGCAGTGCTTTATTCTACTTGTACTGTATGGAGTTCTTCTCAGTGACAGCTGCTTGGCAAAAAAACATGTTCTTAGCCATGTTGCAATTATGTGTTAGTTTGCTTCATACTGGATGTGTCAGCATGGCTACAGATTTGTGTCTTTGGATGCTATTGATACCACACCAGAAGTGCTGTACAGAAAATAATTTCCTAATTCAGAGTAAATGAAGCACACTCTGTCATTTTTTGTAAGTTAGGTTCTTCAGAATTTTATTTTATTGAGCAGTCAGGTGGTGTTTCAGTTTTTTTTTTTTTCATATCAGATGTGCAGAAGGGAAAACAAACCTAATTTGTGGAGATTCTGGTTTTGTTTGTATTGTGGGGTTTGTTTTTTTTTTTGGCAGAGCTTCTCTGTTATGCCTATAGCTTTGCAAAATTCACATACTTTTGATTTTATAAAAATTAAAATTAATGAGATTAGCCTTTCGAACACGTTGCACATGAATATAAAAAATCCTCAGATAAAATGCAGTTAGCACCATGCAGTTTGTGGGCATGAAAAACAGAACAAAACTAATTTCTTTTACTGCATTATTTCCTATTGTATGAGCTGTGAGAGAAATTGGAGTTTCCCTTTGGTGAAATATTTCTGACAAAATGCACAGTGTGGAACAATGTTCTAGGAAATCATTTGCAGCATCTTCAGTTTTGCAACACCTATTTTACATGGCCAAAAATATTACATCCCATGCTCCCAAAAGTTTTACTCCTGCTTGGCAAGGAAATAAACAGTGACTTAAGAATTTTGAAATATTTCTGAGGAAGTCTTGTTCATGCTGGCAAATTTATAATGAAACATTTTTGTTTCTGTGAAGGGTATTAGGTTATGTGCATATAAAAACCTTTTATCTGCACCCTTATGGATTTTTTGCCTTGTTATGAAAAATGGATATTTCGTTTAAAATATTTTGACTGAATTATTGCTCGTAAATAAAATGCCCAGAGACCATTGTCACCTCTGGTGTATATAATATGTTGATATATTTAAAATCTCTTTACTCCTTTGCTTTCAAACCACTATAATGATATAAATACCCAGCACATGTTAACTCCTGACAATGCACCAGCTAAAAGAGCTGGTCAGCATCAGCCAGTCTGGGTGAAAAATGTGTCAGTGTATAATCCTGTCATGCTTGGATTCATGCCCTGACTGTGGCTTGTGTACTACTTTAGATGCCACTTAATAACTGAGTTGCTTATGGATAAATGATTTCCTGAAAACCCCACACTGATGAGTAGGGAATACAATGTCTAAACAGATGAGTAAATAAAGGTTCAGGCTTTAGGATAAAGCTGGGATGGCATAGATGATCTAGCCATGCTCATCTCCATCGTTGCTTCCCTCTAAATAAAGGAATTATTTTCTGGAGGAGGAAAATGAGGGAGACAAGAACATGGTCTTTCACTCATATCCATAAGCCCTGAAGCTGCTCCTGTCATGGTCAACACTACAGAAGCCTTTAACCTTACGAATGGTTGATTACATAAACAGTTTTCACCAAAAAAGAGGTCAGCAAGAAATTACTCTTTGTTGTAATTCCTGGTAAATGCAATAACCTGGAAGCTCCAATCTGACCTATAAAGAGTACATGGTGACCCAATTTCACTTCCTTCCTCCCACATAGTGGAAGAGGAAAAGGGCAACAAAGACCTAGATTAACACTATGAATATTGGAGTCAAAGTAATTCTGGAGTTTTCCCTGTTTGATTCCAGAGCAAGGTACTTATGGACAGATTATATCAGAAAATCTGCACAATTTTCCTCCCTCTTGCAAGGATAATGTAGCAGTTTATTACTTGCACTCTAGGGGCTGTAACAATGAAGGAATGGATCTACATATTCTCAGTGTGGAAAAAAAATGGGCAGGAGGTCTTTTTGATAAAAAGAAAAAACAAAACAAAAAACACCTGCATAAAAACTGTGCATATAGTGTATGATACATGTAATTTATCATCATTGTGAGTAGGGTGGAATGAGCCAAACTTTCCAAACACTGTTCTTGCTGTGGAATGCAGCCATTCTTCATGATAGTCTTCAGGGCATAAGTATTTCTAAACCCAAAGTGTTTCACAGCATATTTTAAATAATCAGTCATCATATTAAATGTTCTCAGTGACTCCAGTGTTTCTGCATTTGAGCTACTTATTACAGAAAAATTGCACACAACAGTAGAGAAAATAGCTATTTCACCCTCAATACTAGCTAATCAAAACCGTAAGTATTTTCTTTCTGTTATTTTATTCCAGTGTGGACTTTTGAAAACATATAAATGGGCTGGACATAAGAAGTCTTAAACCAGACTTTTAACCAGCATTGTCCTTGGACCTCTACAACTAGCTTAGAAACAGCTTTGGGTACCAATATAGGTTCTCCTGATAGGGAAGACTGTAAATGGTAATGTTTGGTTATGAAGCATCTATGTAATATCTTTCATCTCAAAGGAATTGATTAGTGAAAGCTGGTCATTATAACTCTCTGTGAAATCAGTGAGAAGGGAAATGCATGCAGAGACACACACATGCTCATGACAGTTAATTCCCCATCTTTTAGACAGGTATTATAGGATTGAGTTGCACTCTGCAACTGTAGTTATCCCTCACTATTGACTCAATAAAGATGATACATTATAAGCTTATCAAGAAGTACGTCCTTTCCACTTCACACCACTTTGCAGCAGTGTGTTAGATGGTTATCAAAAGGTATGCATGTTGCTACTTAAATGATGAACAATAAAATTAAGCATATGACAGAGAAATTACTATTTGAAACATATACATATATCTGCATACAAAAAAACCTCTCTTACATTGTAACAGATAATTATGATAAATATTACTAAATATAAATAAATATGGCCTCTGTGTTGCTCTCTTTTTAGACACAGCAACTACAAGAACTACACTCATGAGCAAGTAAGAAAAAAGGACACATGGAGTTTTATGTTGATATGTTTGATTTTCTTAAATATTCCAGTTTGAGAGAAATGGAGTACTTGTGCTTCTAGAAGGATCTGGAATCAAACAGATTCTTCTCTGTTCACATGGTCCAGTGGATCCAACTCTGAAGCTGATTCTTTTCTTAATCAAATTATCGCTATGTTCAGTGGAATTTTGGACTCAGTTTGAACAACACAAATAGGACAAATTTTCACATCAAATGATGAATGAAGTGCTAAAATGAAGTTTGTGGAACCATGAGGAACTTATTCTATGCTACTTCAATTTATGTAAAACTCACATGATTTCATGTTTAGTAAAAATATTTCTTTCTGAGTGAACCTTAAACACAGTTTTAAGTGAACCTTGGCTGATTTATGCTTTGCATTCTCACACGATTTTGACAAGGAACCAGATAAAATTTGGCAATTTCGACTGTGTTTTGTTTTGACATTTTGAGTTTATTTGGACCTGAAACACAGGCAAAACTTGTAGCTGTGAACCCACCCAGAAAGAATCTGAAGAAAAGTGACCCAGCCCTCCTTGAAATTAAACCATGGATTTGTATATAATTCTGACATACAGATGTTAATATTAGGTGAAATGAATCCCATGCTCCAGGAACACCACCATTGCTAACAAGATGCACCACGAGAGCAATAGCTTCCAGCTTTAGCCTACATGGGCACAAGGAGACATACTTCTATATTCTCTCAGTTGCTTCTTCCACACAGTCAGTTGAAATGGCAGAGCTTTAACACACTTGGAACCCAGGTATACCCCCTACACCAATCTTTTTATTTGCCTACCTTGTACCATGAGCTGCACCCTCTCAAACCCATCTCCTAGTTCACTTAAGGTAGATTCATATAAGGCATACTTCACTTCAGCAAGTGTTTACTTCTCAGAGGCTCTTTGCCTCCTGAAACTGGTCCTGCATCCTTAGGCAGTATAGACCTTGAAAATAGATGGGTTCTGGCTGAGGTTGGAGAGCCAAGATGTTTCTGCACTCAAGTACTTAGCTGAAGGATCTGTCTGCAGCTCTACTAAATGCCTCCACCTAGACAGACCTGGCAGCTACTGCTGTTACGTATTGCTTTAGCAGTCTGGAAACTTCTACACCACACTAAGCAGAGCTGTGTATCAGTACTAGCTTTCCCATCCTGCCAGTAAACTTATGTCATGCTAGAGAGGTATGACACTTTGTCAATTTTTAGTTTTGCCATATCACAGGCATAAGTAACAGTACAAATAGAGGTAAGGAAAAAAATAGAGAGACTAATTCCCTGCTCCAGGGAAACAGGATTATAAGGATAAAATAATTTACACACAATCAGATTTTGTGTCTAATTTCAAGTCAGTTATAGCTTATTAGTGTATTTTCATTTATTCCAATGTGTCACATCCTTTGTCATTTTAGCTGTAATTGTCAGTGATTGTGAACTGAACTGTCACTGGTGATAACGTTTTTGGTGATCCATCAAAGCATTGTAACCCACACTTCACTGACCAACTTTTTCCCTTTACACTTTTGGGCAGCCTCTAGCTCTCCATTATTTTTCTCTGATATCCATTGAAAAAGAAAAACCAAAACCAAAACTAAAAGGTTTTAGATGATCCAGTGTGTCATTTACCTTTGCATATGTTTCTGATTGTCCTTCTCATTGAATGTAGTTCAGAATCTTGGGATGTTATAGACTTCAGTATCAAAATAGTACCAAATTATACCTCAGATCAAATTAATGCGTGGAAAACAAACAATATGCAATGTGACAAAGATTTTTCTCCAGGAGATTTCTTCTCAAGTAGCCAGATTTATAAGGGAATTTCAGAACAAAGCATACCTTTTGCTAATGGTTAGTAGTAGTTTCAAGGAATTAACTGTGTTTTCTGCTATGCATTACTTATATGTCAGATTTAAGAAATATTGCATCCAAATTTAACTCTTCAGAGTCTCAAAGCATATCACAAGATTAAACATGACAATACTGTAGGCATCATGAAGAAGCAGATCATAAGCAGGATTAAAACACCAGTTGTGTCAACTTAAATGCCTCAGGTTGAAGTGAGGAATAAAAAGGTCAAGAACCATCTTCAGGTTTACCCAGTAAAACAGTGGTAGGGGAGAGAGTGAATGACAAGTTGTGTGCTGCATTCCCTCACTGTAATGAACAGTATTGCTTATGAAATGACATGAAAGGGAAAGCTTTTGCACCTCAGGGAAAGACAGGCCTGACCTATAGCAGGAGGAGCTCCTACAGCACAAAGAGATTCATCTGACCCCATTAGGTTAGTGAATTGTTAACTCAAATAAAGAAACACACTATGGTAAATGAGACAATTCAGATGGTCAGCTTCCTAGTAATGTTTGCTGCTTAAAATTAATGGGACACTGGTGTGAAAAAGAACATTTAACTGATGGGGAGAAAATCAAAGAAAGACACACCACCTCCCTTACCCTTTCCTTCACCCTTTTCCTTCTTTCCTTTATCTCATTCCATCCTTTCTGACTGAGGGAAGATGACTTAGGTAAGACATTTCCTTGAATGTATGAAGAGGAGAAGGGACATAAGTGTTCTAACAATGGAGAGACTATGTACAATGCACAATTTCAATATGAGATGACTTACGGAATATTAGGATAACCACAAAATGTTGTCACAGAAAGAGACTATGACTTTAGAATTAAAGGAGTGTCTTAGGACCAAAACAGGCAAGTACTCTTGAAAAAGATCCCAGCAGGAGAGGAAGAGACCAATTCATACATTTACAGTGAAAGCCCATATGCACCAGTCTAATGAAGAGAGGAGGTGCAGACTATAGCTTAAACTACAATGAAAAAAAGCCCGTAAGTTCAAAAAGCTTTCCAAGGTGAGGCCAGACTTTGAAGAAAGAAGGCGAAAAAAGGGAAGAGTCATTACATTGCCAGACCTCTGCACTGATTGTAGCCAAGATACTGGAACGGCTAAAAAGGAATTTTGGAGTTAGATATAATTTAAGTTTCTGTTTTCATAATTCATTTTTTGTTTCCAGTTTTGCAGTCAGGAATTCATCTCCTTGCTTGCTAGGACACTTTGTTTCCTTCTTTAGCCTTGTCTTGTGTTAAGAATGGACTGCTTTGACAAGAGGCAAGCTATGGAGAAATAACATGTGATGTTGGATTAACTCATTCTGGACATTGTCCTTTGCCACAGGATGAATGACAGCAAGGGAATTAGGATGCAGAATGTCTTGTGAAGTTCTTGTTAGCCCCTGCATTGTCTGAAAAAGGCAAGCTTCTCAGAAATATAATGTAGCCAATAAGGAACTGTGTAAACTAAGTACAGGAGTGCAAATGAGGCAGAGTGGAAATCAGACATTAAAAAATTCTGGGGTTGTTGTTGTGTTTTGTTTGTTTGTGTTTTTTTAACTCTCACAAACCCTTCCAGATGTTAAAACAAATAAACAGCATGTGACAACTGTGTTTTATTATTAATCCTGGTATCAGGGTTAACTTTATCTTGCTTCTCTGCCTTGCCTCCTTATTGCAACTATTGCCTGAGTTTCCAAATATGTTATTTTCAGCTTTCTCTTAAAAGTAAGCATGTACACCAGGTCACTTTGTTGTAGAGTAAGTAAGATATATTTCAAATGTAGTCCTGCTCAAATATATCCAGGAATTTTTATATTTTAACAAAAAAATAAAAAAAGAATTTGTTCCTCTTTGTGCTGGCGTCAAAGGCAGTTTTTATGTGTAATACAATTAGCACTGGTAGCTGAAGTTCCCCACAAGGGAATGATTCAAGACAGATGATAATAAAAAGTGAGGGGAAAAATACAAAAAAGATGTGGTTTGAACAGCAAAAATTTCACTCATTAAGGTTATGTCTTCACTATGGAGTTACTCAGCTGGTGCCCCCAGTTTGGCAATAACAAAAACCTCTGAACCAACTAGAGTGATGTCTTGATCTAAGCAAGATTACAGCCTGTGCTTTAGTTATTATTATTTAGTTATTAGATTTAGTTATTCTTCTTCTTAGTCTAATAAATATCTCACTTTTCAGAGAAGATTCAGACATTCCTCTTGTACCTTATCACAGTTTCCTCTTTGCTTCACTCAGTTCATGGGAAAACAGTGTCTTCGGAACTATAGGATGTCTCCATGAAAGTCCTGATTTACACCTGTGACTCAGACCTAGTTATTGTTATTCTATGCATCATAATACACTGTCATATAGCTAAAGTTACTGGAAAAAATATGAAAAGGGTATTTACATTAGCAAGGAGAGGTTAATCTTCTCTCAGATCAGTTTTCCTATGGTTTGGGTTGTGATGCATAGGATCTATTTTAGGTGTCTATGTGACAGTGAGATGAAGATAACCTTAAAAACACCTATTCATTGTCTATAGAGAGAGGTTAACTGAGATGTAGATATTTACTTTTGTTAAGATGAATCCCATTCCAAGTGACTAATCTCAGCTGGGAAAGAGTTATCACTTTTTTTGCCTTGAGCTCAGATCATTGCCTGTCAGAGTAAATGCTGGACTGCAGTGTTAAACCAGACAGATTAGCTGAGGTCATGAAAGATGCAAAGCAGGGTGGAGTATAAGCACTTACAGAGTCAGACCCTGGTTATCTACCCTTCCCCAGCTGAACCCAGTCACTGTTGGGGTGGGTGCCCCTTCCTTTCTCTTTTCTGTGTGTTTTACAACAGCCTGCTTATTAATGACCGTGTCTCAGCTGACATGTTGTGGTTGTCCTAAGATAAATGTTTGCCATCAAGGTGGAAGGTTAGGCCAGAGACAGTGGAGTAAAAGATGAGCACTTCTCATCTTGTACAGGCAAGTTCTAGAAAAGGTCATCACTTGCAGATGAGACTGGTGCAAACATACCTTTTTTGCTCTTTTCTACTACTGTTTAAACTAAATTGCATGAATTCACACTAACTGGGCAACATACAGACAGGGATCTGACTGACCCAGGAGGCAGTTTAGCTGAGATTGTACCTAAAAGTTAACAAATCAGAGCCCTTCCTGTCATGGGTTCTGGAGATCCCATGAGCATCCATGTAAAGGAGCTAAAGAGTGTCCAGGTGGGATTGTTTTCTCGCTGGAGGGATCTTGGAAAATTATATGACTCAAACATTTTGAAAGGACATAACCAAGATTAGATGCTGATAAATAGATGGGTGCTCAATAAATTGAAGAGAGAAATCATGTAGTGTCATGATACATGTGAACACTGAGCTACAAAGACATGAATATGTAGATGTGAGATTACTATTTCAAATGTGATTTTGCATTGTGTTTGCTCTTTTCAAAGGCTCCAACAATGTAGGTTGCTTCTGTCTGCAAGAGTTTATCTCATAAACCATAGACTTTGATTAGCTCTCGAATCAGTCAGACAGACAAATGCTCATCAGTTCTTCATTGTGTCCTTTAATTTTCAAGAAAAAAACCCCAAAATACTGACATCAGTGAAGATAGATTTTCTTAACAGCATATTGTGGCAACCAGTGGTTGCCATAGCTAACCACAATTACCCAGCTGAACACCAGTCCACCGGGACAGATGAGTAGCCTGTTCCTGAAAAGTTGTCATCTTTCAGGTTTCATCTGGCTTCAGTTCAGGCAACTACACAGAGTTTAGTTTGTGTTGCTTTATTTATATTCTCTGTCACATGCATGGATGCATAAACTGATCCATTTCAGTTACCTGTTCACTGGATGTACCCACCTTGTTTGTGAAAGTTTGTCAAGGCATGAGTTGTAGCAAAATAACTTCAAAATCCGAGCAATACTCACCATAAAATACCTTATCTCACGTTTCAGCAGACAAAAGCAAGACTATACCACTTCCCATTTTATGTGTGAGTAGACCCCAGGCCATAAAAATCAAATAAGACTCAACTAGGAAAAAATCTGGGCTAATGAAAAACTGATGTTAGAAATGAAGAAACTCTGTAGGGCCAAGTACACACTGATTTCATAATCCAAATCCTGTAAGCTGCTTTTCCATTAGCTGGCAAAGCATTTCTTCAAGATTTGCCTTGACTAGAAAGTGCTGTTTTTAACATGATAATAAGCTTAACATCAGTTTTTAAATCCTTATCACAAACAGAATTAGAGATGAAGTAATCAGAATAATATAACCAAGATTTAGTTGTATCTGCTCTGATCAGTTAGCAATGATCAATGCAGTGTCAGCTAAGTCAGATCTTCTCTTGTGCTCAAAATTTTTGTTATAAAGTTGCCTGGAAATGACATTGCCTGGAAACCTTCTGAGACAAGCTGGGACATTGCATTTCCCCATGGATCCCCTGGAGGCTGATGAGAATGATTTAGTAATGAGTTCTGTTTGTAGGTTTGCATGCCTTTTCTATGAGTATGACGCATTTCCAAAGAAGTATGATGGGAAGATCTATATGGCAACTGTTTTCCTGTTCTAGAAGAGTTTGTTTAAGACCTCGTAATTGACATGAAAACCCCTGGGTTCATGTGCTTGAACAATATTAGACCATCTTCATTGTGGCCCTGGTACTTGTGAATACTTGTGAGAGTTTATAGTTCACATTTAATTACATTTTGAAATTTAATTACATGAACATTTTCAACAAAATATTGTAATAGACAATGTTTGCCAATTCTCTTTACTGTGATCTGTTGATGGTCTAGACAATTGTATTTCCAGTGAAAAACAAGAATATATTAATTATTAAAAGTAGGTCTGGCCTACAGTTCATTGGTTTTGAAGCTGGACACATGATCATGATTAAATCTGAGCTTCTCCATCACCAATGATCTGTAGACTCTCCCCAATGTATTCATTGAAGTCCATAACTTCAGGTTGACCCAGAATTCTTTTGGGATTTAGCTTTGTTTCAGGGTTTTGCTGTGGATTTTCTTGTTGGTTTTGGTTTTGGTTTGTGTTTTCTGGAGGGGTTTTTTTGTTTGTTTTGTTTTGTTTATTTTGGATTTTTTTGGTTTTGTTTTGGGTTGGGGTTTTTTTTGTGGGGTTTTTTTTTTGTTTGTTTGGGGGGGTTTTAGTTTTTTGGGTTTTTTATTTTTTGTTTGTTTTTTTGCTTTTTTCTGAAATCAACAAAAAAGCAGAATTTCCTTTTTTTTTTGCTGGGTAGACTGAAACTTGGAGTGGTCAAGTGGCTTTGTCAAAGCCAAGGAACAAGTCAGTGGCAGAACTAGACCAAGACACAATCTTGCAATTATGTATTCCCTGTTCTCATTACTCCAGAAGACATTCAATTGCAGGGCTTCAAAAGGCCGCTGAATATCACTAAGCTTTTGAGATCATTCAAAACCCAGGCAAATGTACAAGGTCTGTGACATAACTGAGCTCATTCAACACACTAAGGAAACCAGGAAACCAATTCACTGCAGCAGCATGAACCATGATGGAGCAGGTGATAAAACAAACTTGATTTACGGAATTAAAATAAATTATTTAGATATAGCTTTGTCTAATGCTCTTCTGGAAACCATGTGCTGTCTAGTAATGGGTTGCTTTTTAGTATGGACTCCTTATCCACTCACATTTATGGCACTAGAGAAAAATAAAGAACATGTTATTTTCATTGAAGCTCTCAATTATCGAATAAATACTGGAACCCAGTGGAGTCTACCTGTCATTTTTACCATCCAAGCAGATAGTTTTTACTTCCTGCAAACCACACGTCTGTCCAGAAATTTTTGTAAGCACATACTGAAGTGATGAACTGGGCTTTGGAAACTGAGAGAAGGAGCTGGTAAGACACTAGTGCTGTTAACCAGACCTGTTTTCTTCGTAACCTGACCACTGAGGCAGAGCATGTTACTTTCTGCTGTCAGAGGTGGCAACACTCTGAGGATCTTTCTCTAGGTCCTGACCAATGATATGCACCATTGTGTGCTCTCAGCCCATGAAACCAACTTAGAAACAGCTAAGAGTAGTCATTTAAGTAAGGATATATGGTGGTAGTAAAACTGGGTGACTTTTTCAAGACACTTTAAAACCTGGACTGCATCTGTGTGTTCCTACTCTTTCTGTCTTTTCTTTGCCTGGATGTTGACAATGATCCTCACACTATGGGTCATGACCACTCTAAGGATTGCAGGAGAGTTCAGAGAGGACCACAAAGTGCTAGAAAAAGCTTAAGGAGTTTTTTTTAACAACAACAACAAGAACAAAATTACCACCAACAACAATGAAAAATGATAGACAACATGAGTGACAAATTATGCTGATTTAACACTTGATAAAAAGCAGCAACCCTTCGTTCAAACCCTGCTGCCTTTGCTCTTGAAATGTTGTACTCTATTAAGACATATAGGACACTTGCAGGAAGAGGGAGGGGTGAAAGGGCTCAAAATTTTAAAAAGTAAAAATTTTTTTTTTCAGCTAATTACCTCCCTAAATGGGGGTGGGGGCTTAGACTATTAGTGAACTCACAGCAGATACAGATAATGTTTGCAGAAAAGGAAAATCCTGTTCCAAGGGCTATGCTCATCTGGTCAGTGAGCAGCCTATGATCCGATGTGATCCCATGAGATTTAAAACTAAAATTTATGCTCTTCAGCATCAGGGTTTTGGTTGTAAAATTAACCATAACTTAGTTTTTGATAGAAGTGACCAGTAGTGACCTGTATGAGCCGTGTCTAATGATTACAATCAAACTTTACAGAGCTAAATCAAGTGTAGTATATAAAAATAAGGTAAAGGAAAATGTGGAGTGAGCTGGATGCCAAGCAGAAACAAAACCTGACAAGTTGCTACTGATTCTACTGTTTCTTTTGTTGTGTAGGAAGGAGAGCTGCAAGTCCAGTGGGGTGGAATGAGTGCAATGGTGGGGCACAAGAGCAAGAGAAACCTGATGAGAAAAGGGTCCAGGACACCAGAATACCTATGGTCCTGCATGGAAGGATGGGACATTGCTTACTAGCCTTTTCTATGTTCATTTTCATTGTAGATTTAGATTTAATGAAAGGTGAAAGTCTGAGGTTACCTGAACACTTAGTGAACCTTTTGCCAATTAAAGGTTTTGGCCCAAAGACCACACCTTGAGATGGCTGAATTTCACTGCCACCCCTTCCAAAGTGTTTTCCCTCTGCTACCTTGTTATTGGAGTGATGGTGGCATTGTAAATTATAGTCCCAGCTGGATGAAGACCTCTTCTGAACTGATCCTAGTGCTGTTCCCTATAGTATTGCTAATGATTACACAGCTGCCTACTAGGCATTCTAGAGCCCAGGCTCATGAGTCTGCCTCCAGTACAAGTTGCAATAAAGTTTATTTTCATTCAAAACAAAATATATTGGGATTATTGTCAAAGCAGCCCCAGAGGGTTGCACAGGGGGTCTAGTAAGCATTGGTAAGAAAATTAGAAGCCTTAAGGTTATTAATGTTGCTAGAACAGCAAGCTTAGTGGCCAGCAGAGGTATAATTTACCTACACTAGCATCACACGCTGGAGCAAGGCAATCAAGTAAGAGGTCAAGGGACTTTAACATAACATAAGATAGATATATAGCCCCGAGCCTTTTAGGCCAGATTCTCAGCTGCTGTAAATCAATGTCGTTTCATGGGAATCAGTGGACATATGCAGTTTTCAATGTGCTAAGAATCTGGCCTATACCCTTTATGGAAGTTATCCTGAGATCTGAAATGAATGCAGCAGCAAAACTCAATTTTCTTTTTTGCTTTGTTTTAAAGCCAACACATGACATTTTTAGCTCAGCTGTACATTGGTTTGGAGAGCAAAACTGTAGTTTAACACTTTTGGCAAGGACACATCTCAAAATGGTCATGAAAAAGCTGATGAGATTCCATCAATACACATTAGCTAATAGAGAGAAAGCTTAAGTAAATGCAGAAGGAGAAAATATCTTTCTTTAACTGATTAGTAACCAAAGTTCAGGTAGCATATAGTGTTTTTGCCTGCAACTGTTGTTTCTAGTCTATAGAACAGCAGTTCATGTTCCCATTTATAAGAATGAGATAGGATACGAGTTAGCATATGTTTGAATCAGCTTTTGATGATTTAAGTGACATGAGAGTGTGCTGTGTATTCATGCCAGGGGATAGAGTGAAGAAGCTGACAGAGATAGCAGAGTGTGAGGAAGACACAGACAAGTAAAATGCATGCACCATTTACTCGCAGATACACAAAGGCCGGTTCTTCTCCTGGGTACATGTAGATACAGATCCAAGCCACAACATTTATTCATGGATTGTGGTCCAAATGTATGTCTCAGTGCAGTCCCAAAGCTGATGGAGTTTCAGGGAGTAGGGAGGGGATTGTATTTAGTGCTTTTGTTCAGAATAATTTGTGGCAACTCATAAATATAAATCCTGTGGTAACACTTGAATCTCTACCAGACACTTATCCTCCAGTAGTACCATTTCCTGTACTCAAGAAGTCTTTATATTTAATGATTTATCACAGTTATGCATAGTACCTGTCACAGGAAGAAACTGTTACTACCTTCCTTTGATGAAAAATGCAACATCCACTACCAAGAAACTAAAGAAGCATAGACATTTTTCTGAAGATGGGAGATCAATCTGTAAATCAAATCAGTTTTCTTGTCTTACATATCTGTATGGACTGAGCTACTTAGGAGTTTGAGTCACACTTTTTTTGCACTCTGTAGTTGTTCTTGTCCTTTGTTTAGAGAAGTACCTGACTCCAATTGTCCTATAAGAGGAAACTTAGTTGTTGTATCTTACATTAATGCATCAGCACTTGAAATCTGCATAATTATTGAAAGTCTGAGTTTTCAAACTGATCTGACATTGCAGATAGAGCAGACTCATTAACAGTCTTCTTCAATAAATGTGTTCTTTCTTGGCCATGGAGTTTAATCAAGTCACATTTTCCAGGTCACTAAGATATTAATGATTTGAGATATTACTTTTAGCTGGGACACTTAAAAATCTGGATCAGATAGGGATTTTTCAGGTCTGAATTGAAAGGACACATAGAGTTTTGTCCATTTTAAAGCTTCTGATATTTTTTTTTTTTTGAAAGTTCAAGGTAAAACAAACTGAAAGTTGATAACATACCCTGTGTTGAGAGCAGGAAAGAACAAGAGGTGACAGAAGGGAATTACAGTATTCAACTCAACATCATCATGTTCTCTCCTTCACCCTCTTGAGTGAAGCATTACTCCCAGTTGTACTTCCATACAACTTTTCTGGCCAGCAAGAGCAGGAATCCTCACTTCCATACCTCCTTTCCTTTTCCTTCCTCTCCTTTTGCTCTAAGTAAATAGAATCAAGCAAGGCCCTGATGAAGCTTGAGGGAGCTGTGTCCCTTTCACCAAGTTAGGCTGGGGTGAATTTAGACCTTCCCTCTCCTACCTGTCCACCTTCAGTACTGCAAATGCTTGCTTCTTCCCCAGCAGCAGTGCAGCAGCAGAACAGCTGGTTCCTCAACTAGCAGAGTTCACAGATCATCATGCTCATTAACACAAACTGAACTCGACTGTGACTTAAATTGATATACCAGACAGTCAACGGCAGTTGCTGGGGAACCAAACACTCTAACTGTTCTGTTGCCATCACTGCTGCTGAGAAGGAAACCTCTAAGCAAAGAGCTGGAGGCAGAGGGATGAAGAGGATGACTTCTTAGGTTACACCAAGCTGGACCACCACAGAGCCTTTGGAAGTTCCATCTGTCACTGAGTTACCCTGGAACAGGATTGTAAAGCATGTGACGGGCCAAGGAAATCTGTTTTGCCACGTTCCTTTGCATGGGTAACTGAAAACCCACAGCCTCACTCAACCCATGTCCTTGGAGTTTTCATGTTTTCTGGAAGAAGATCTGCCTTTCAGAAGCCAGACCTGGTGACAGGAGACCAGCTGGCATGCTTTTATGTGGGTATCCTGCCAGGTTGATTAGAATCTAAGTTTAACTGTACTGCTTCAGGTATTGTGAAAACATCGTGTTTCTGGATCACTAGGGATGATGGGCAGTGAGCCATCCTGAGGACCAGGAGCCAGAAGGTTGTCTATTGGCATGTTCTATGGAAAACATATAGCTGATTCTTTCTTGGCCGCTTATCTCCCATCCCAAACAAGGGGCAGAAATTTTAAGTGTTAACCCTTCCAGGTATGCACAAGGAGGTGCCACAGGCATTCATTGACTATTTTAGAGTGAGCAGGTTGGCCCACTGCCCCTGTGTAAAGATGGAAACTTTGCTAGTCAGGATGCAATCCTTACCTACATGACATACAAGAGTTTGTTTTCACTGATCTCAGTGGCTTTTTGCCTGTCAATACTTAACAAAGAATCTGACCCACAGTTCCCCAGAGCTGTGAGTATGGGATGAGATCCCATACACCTTGTTAAAAGCATCTCTTGGTGACTTCCAAAGCACTTGAAAACACAAGAGAGGATAAAATATGAGATGAATGGGAAGCTTGAATGAAGTAGGAACTGTAAACCTTCAGGCAAAATTTCTCTCTGGAGAGTTCAGAGTCTCCTCTTACTACTAGGTCATGATCACATGGCCAGTGAGGATCACAGGCAACTCCACAGCAAGATCAAAACATAAACATGATTCCTGTGTTATTTTAGCTAAACCAGGAACAAATCTGGCACCATTTGTTTCTGGCCTTTCAGCTCTGAGACAGGGCAATAACGGTGCTCATGCCAGCTGGCTATCTTCTCTGTAAGAGTCAACAAGTTTCTTGACATGCAACGTCCATCTATTTCATTTGTTGATTGGAGCAGTGAAATATTTATGAACTGCCATCAGTGTCCAGCTTTTGAGTTTTGACCCAGTAAAGGATAAATATGGGACAATTTGCCTTTGGCCTTTCACTTTGGCCAGTGACCAGCTTTCTGTCTTCTTGTGGTTTCAACTGGATGGGGAAACAACCATTCCCTAGGCAAAACCCTTTCCATATCTATGACTTACTGCAGAAATAAATGATTTTAAAACCAAACACATAGAATGAGAAAAAAATCCCACACAGTTGTCCAATGGCCTTCGACCTCCTGATGGCTTGATGCCATCTGGCTGCCATCTGGCTACACTAGGAAATAAGTATCTCACAGACAAAGTACCCTTCCATTTTTAGTCCTACGAAAAAAGAAAAAGCAAACACACCTTTCCTATAACACCCTTCCGAACCAAAAAAGGGAGAGATGTGACACAGGTGGCTCTTGAACTTTCAACTTTGAGTGGCAAACTACCAACTAGCTACTGCTGGACTTCACACTCCCATAGCAAAACAAAAACTTGCTCAGGCAAACCGTTGTGTCTTGCCAGCAGAGAGAGAATAAGTAAATAAATACAGAAATCAAACATAGTTGGAGGTATTGCAGACCATTTGAATGTAGTAAGAAGTGAGTAGCGATGTATAGCTTTTGGTAGATACACAAAGAGCTAGGCATTATGAACAGGTTCTGTGCAAAAGTATTCCTTTACACAAAAACAGAGGGGACATAAAAGATCTTCTGCAGAGTTTTTTCACAATCTGATTCCACAGGCATTTGCCTAATTCCTGGAAGTAGAAAAAATCTGTGCTTTCAGTAGTGGGCATGCAACTTTCATGCCCCTCCCAGATGCCTACCAAAATCTTCACACTGCCAGGACCCACAAGATACGTAGGAATGCCTTGGAGAACTGAAGGAAGGAGACCCTGGGAATAGTTCTCAGGCAGGTGATGACAGAGGCTCCCAGGGGCTCTGGTGCTCTATTGCAGGATGAGGCTGTGCTAGGCATGCAGCTGGATTGGAGGGTGACCTGATGCTGCGGCTCATTTCCTACCACAGTTAACTGACACTCCCCACATCAACATGTGCACTCACATGAGAAAGCTCCAGGATGGGAAATGCATATGTGTTGCTCAAGAGCAATCGAACATCTATATGCCATGCAAGGATAAGACTTTACATAGATTATGTACCTTTTTATTTTTTTCATTGGGGCAGAAGGCCAGGTATGTTTCATCAGTATCAGCTGTTATCATTCAATTTTTTTAACTCCACTGTGACCCTAGAATTTACCTTTTCTTTGTCCCATATAGTATGTGATGTCCACAGACAATGGGTGTCTTCCCATTCATTCTCCCAGTGGTCCATCTTCCCATGAAGACTGTAAGGGTTGCAGGAGATGTGGTTCTCCCACTCTACTTTTCCCATGACAGATTCTCTTCCATCCTGTCATTTACATTTACAATGTGACTCCAAGCCTGTTTATAGCCAGAGAAGTCTTTTCATTGACTTCTGTGGGATTTGAATCAAGCCTTTATGAACCACACATGTACCCAACAGGTATTTATTAACATGAGCTGGCCATGTATTGTATGCCATGAGTGTGGAAAAAACTAACAATAACTTTACAATTACCCACCTAAGCCCTCTAACAGGCTCCAAAG
>JANVCC010000018.1:9698164-9868177 GCA_025345505.1 Todiramphus chloris collaris
CTTTTGATGATGGTCGAGACTGTGTTACGAACATATATCCCATGCCTTCTGAGTGAACTTGGTAAGCAAAATATTTAGACTGAGGTCCTCACTCCCAGACCAGGTCCTTTTTAGTGACTGAAGTGGTCATCAGGACATTTTGGAGCTGCAGTTCACACTGAAGGAGACCCCCAGCCCCTGTGGGACTTTTGTCAATAAAATTTGCATCGTGAAGAGTGTGACAAGAAGCAGTGTAATATGCATGGAATGATGGAGAGGAAAATATACCTGAGGTTACTGTTTTAAAATTTCGGTACTGTCCTGGTCCTCTAGACTGGTCAAAAGAACATGCTAGAATCAGGATTACGTCAAAATTAGAACAGTTCAAGAGACTAAGAGTGGGAGAGAAAAGGATGACAGGAAATCCCAAAACTTCATGTCTTCACATTATTCTACTTAGATGTACAGGCAGAGGCTTCATCCCTCTGTGTGCCTCAGTTCGTGAACCTCATACTACTTTTTTTCTTCTATATCTATTGTTAGGCTTGTAAATTTACATTGTAATGACACTAATTCAGCAGCTGCTTCTAGAACCTGTCTCAAAGTTTTCTTCAATATTTTGAGATCTGAATTAGAAAAGGGAAAAAGCTAAGGATGTCTTATTTTTTTCCTCCCCCATTTGTATCAGCTACCTGTATCAATACCTATGATTTTCTGCCTAAACCAGTTTCTGACAGGCAATTACATTATAATGAAATTACTTTACAGATAGCTTTAAATGGAACCCTGTGGGTCATATGTGATCTATTAATTAGTATAGAAACTTAATTTTTTTTTTTTTTTTTCTTATGGAATACCAGAAGCTGGTACATTATTTTAAGTAAACTCACTCTACCACTGTGAAATCACTTATCTTCTGTTTTAATAGACAGAAAGCCCCTTTTATACAGAATCACAGAATGGTAGGGATTGAAAGATAACTCTTAAGATCATGTAGTCCAACCCCCCTGCCAGAGCAGGATCACCTAGAGTAGAAACAAATCCAGGCAACTTTTGAAAGTCTCCAGAGATGGTGAGTGCACCACCTCCTTGGGCAGTCTGCTCCAGGCTCTGTTACCCTCACAGTGAAGAATTATTTCCTCATGTTGAGGTTGAACCTCTTGTTTTCCAGTTTATGGCCATTGCTCCTAGTTTTGTCACTGGACACCACTGAGAAGAGCCTGGCCCCCTCTTCCTGACACCCACCCTTTAGAAATTTCTAAGCCTTGATAAGATCCCCTCTCAGCCTCCTCTTCTCCAAGCTAAACAGACCCAGTTTTCTCAGTCTTTCCTGATATGGTAGGTGATCCAGGCCCTTAATCATCTCAGTGGCTCTGTGCTGGACCCTCTCCAGTAGTTCCTTGTCATTCTTGAACTGGAGAGCCCAGAGCGGGACACAGTACTCCAGGTGAGGCCTCACCAACTCAGAGCAAAGGGAGACAAAACCTCACCATGCTGACCACACTCTTCCTAACGCATCCCAGGACGCCATTGGCCTTCTTGGCCTTGAGGGCACACTGTTGGCTCATGGTCATCCTGTTGTTCACGAGGACTCCCAGGTCCTTTTCCCCAGAGTTTCCCTCTAAAAGATCAATGCCCAACCTGGACCGATACATGGGGTTGCTCCTCCCCACTTTACAATTGCCCTTACTCAATTTCATTAGATTTCTTCCCTCCCAGGTCTCTAGCCTGTCATAGTTTTTCCACACAGAGCATGCTAACCATCCTGTTCCACTGGAGTAGACTTGGCAGTAGTAACGATCTTCATGGTTTGTTTCCTTTGTTAAAAGAAAGGATCTAATTTCTGAACTGCGTTGTCAGTATTCCAGATAGCAGTAAAGTGCGTCCTGCAGTGCCACCTCTGATCTTTTTATATTAACTGTTTTTATCATTCTTTTGAAATTCTACCAGCAATTTGGTGCTGGAGTTGCATTTGGTTTCTACAGTGAGTTGTAAATTGGAAAATCTGCTGCTAATTTTCAATAATATTCTCCTCCTCTTTCTATTCACCTGATTCCTTAATAAATGTGAAGAGTTCTGTCACTCTTACTATGAGCTCTTACTATGGGTTAGTTAGAAAATATTTTTAATGAGAAATCATAAACAATGAAAAAAAAAAAATCCAAATTTCTCATGTGATGGCCTTTGATATGCACCTTTCCTCTGTTAGACTTAATTAAACTTATATTTTAGCTAAAGTTAATCTTTAGTTAAACTACATTTTTCACAAAGAACTCTAACAAGATGTCTTACCAGAAACCTCAGGTATAGAATATCATAAGACATAATATTGAGGATGTGTGTACAATATATAGAAGTAGATAAGAATTTGAAGAACGTCAGCTGCAATGAGAGGACATATCAAAATATCTGAGATTTTTAATATTATATATAAGAGATTTTTGCTGGCTATTTTCACCTGCATCCTCCTTTTTTGTCTTCCCTGTCTTCTTCCCTCACAAATATTTTCTCTCAAAATCTGATTTTTTGCTTAATGTCTCTGTTAGTTTGGAAAACAATAAAAATCTCCTAGACATTTATGAAAGGAAAGTCTCTCCTCTGAGATTTCTGGAGAGCACATCATGAAAAAAAGTCAATTTTTAAGGAAATGGCAGGACAAAAGTCAATTTTTAAAAAATATTATAATATATCTCTATTTCTGTGCATAATTGGAGCAATGTTTTTAAAAGATTAAGAACAAAGAGAGATAAACTGGTACTGATTAGCTGATTTTTTGGATACTGGAAAAAATATTTCCAGTAAAGGGTAAAGTACACTGAAGGATAGTGATCCTAAAAGAAAGCATGCAGCTGACTTGCAAGAAATGGTTACAGACCAGAAGCAAGTCTTGTTCCCTCACAATCTGATGAAGACTATGAGTGAGGAGGAACATGACTGTTCAGTAGGGGTTTCAGTGTAAACCTTGAAAGGAGTTGCACCGAAAAAAAAAAAAAATTAGGAAAAAAATGATGGGTGACTGGGCACATTTTAGAATTCCCTGCTGGTCACTGAAAAGCATCCATATGCCAAAGAAAAGCTTCAAGATGTGATTCATCACCACGTGCTATTGTGCTTTTATGCTTCTGTCACACCTAAGAAAATGAGTTTTTATCCTGGCAAATGCACTGGAATTGCACAGAGGTATCTGGCTTGACACTCCCAAGGACTGTCACCTAGTTTTATCTGTGCCCTTGTGAATGGTGGCACTTATTTGAAATATTAAGGCATAAGGCATTCATGCCCTCCCATACTGTCTGTCCATCCTGACATTTTCGGTTTGGTTTTTTTTTTTCTCTTTTATGTGTGTGGTTACTTAGGTTTTTATACTTCTGATTTGAACACACACCCTTCCACACATCTCAGAAGCCACTGGAAATATAATGTGCACAGTAGTTTGTAAATTAAATATGCTTAAGTAGCAGAAAACTGCAGTAACTAAGGCTGATATATGGACTTGGAAGACTAAATCTAACTTTGTGGATTCAATTATAATTACAGCTGTATGAGCTGGCACATTGGCAAGGTAACCTGCCAAGACTGGCTTACTAGAAACCGTAGGAAGGCTGACCACATCATCAAAGAATAACTCTCTGATGACATAGTAGCTGTAGCTCTCCAGCTGATGGCCCAGAGGTCCATCTGTAGACATTAGCTGGTTTGGTGGGAGGCAAGTGAACAGAAAGGATGACAGTTTGCTGCCAGGGTCAAAGGTAAGAGGGATGTTTCCTCTTAGAAAGTTCAGGGAGAAAAACTAAGTCTTCAGAACAAAGAAGGGGAAATTACTAAAATATATTGGATTTTTTGGAGGAATTTGGATAACTGAGGTGTGTCAGAGCCAGGTTACAGTTACTTATTAGGGAGGAAAGGTTCAGAAATGTGGCGCTTAACACTCTTTCCAGCTCTGCTAAACTATTTATGAAGAGCTAACTATAATTAGAAATCTAAATTTAAAAAATAGTAAACCAAAAATTTACTTTAAAAAATGGGCAGATGGCCAACTATTTTTACTGGGCAGCACTGGAATGTTAATGCATAACATACGCAAAGCTCTTATGAAAAAAAAACCAAAAAACCAAACACACCTCTTTAATGCTAATATCCAAATAGAATAAATGATAATTGCATTAAGCACCAATTGGGAGTCAGCACAGGTCCCTGAGAACTGGAAACCCATTATAAGTTACAGGATGAATTGTTACTGACAGACCTAGTTTAAGATACTTTTCTGGAGAAAAAAAAAAAAAAAAAAATAGAAAGGGAGGAGGAAACACACAATTTCTCTTGAAAAGTGAATGAAGCTGTTCTGTGAGTTACCAGTAATCAGAATAATACCCGTGTAATTTAGCACTTTTTTTTTTTTTTAAATGTCTTTGATCTGAATTGCGTGGGATGTGTATAACCTCATACTAAGTAATGGAAGTTGTGAATAACCTACATAACTGTTTTCCCAACCTGGTTCATCCATTTGGTTAAGGTTTAAGAAAATAATCACCTAAATCAGCAGCCTGATTTTGTCCCTTAACACCTACACACATGGAATCATGTGGAGAATTTATGGTGGGTGGAATGTAATTATCTGACCTGGAATTTGCCCAGAACACATGAGGTTAATAATGCAAGGCTTTCCAGGCACATATTTCAATTACCAATCACTATTTCTCTATGGTGGTCTTGATGATGGGTAGCCAAAATCACTAGGGTGAGAATTAATGTTAAATATTAAAAAACCTGAATGCAAAGCTTACCACCATATTTTGGCCACAGCCACATCAGAGCGGCTACACTAAATCAGGCTTCTTGGGTAGTGGTTTATCCTGAGTGAAGGGGATCCTATTACAAAGAGTTGTGGCACAAAGCCCAGAGAGAAAAGCTTTGCTGAATTTATGCTACTTCTCTCCAGAACAAGCCTGAGTGTCTCTGCATCCTCCTTCTAGAAAGGGCAACTAATAATAATGTCTCTGGCTCAAATCAACCAGGTCCAGCCAATGCTTTCAGCTCTGTCTCAGTACTGATGTTATTAGAGCTAAGAGCAAAGACAGTCATCAGGTGAAACTGTCAGGTAGAAGATTCAAAGACAAATGTGATGAAACTTTCTCATACAGCTTACAATGCAACAGTGGAACTCATTGTTACAGGATGCTAGATATACCAAATGTCAAGCAGGGTTCAAAAACTGGTAAGGCTCATCCACTGAAGGGAATTACCACAAAAGCTATTAAACATAAAGATGTTACTTCTAATTTGAGAAGTTCCTAAATCTCTAACGTCTAGAACTGGGGGAGGTTTGATGGAGAAAGAGCACTTTGTGTTGCTCTTTTCATTTTCTTTTCTGTAGACTTCCTCTACAGTCAGAGGCAGGCTACTAGGCTGAAGATTCTTTGGTGCAATCAAAAATTGCCTTTTGTAACGTTCTCACATATTGTAAGGCAATGTGCCCACAGGCTTCTTGGAGAGGACAGATGCTTCCTAGAAGCAGTGGATCTACTGTGCTCTTGTAGAATGACTATGGAGCCTTTAAACTGAATGTTTCCTATAAATAAAGGCACAGGTAACTTAGTCGGTCCCACATGTATTTATGGATATATAGCAGCTGAGTTGGAGATGTCCAGCTATTTAGGGCTACCACCTATAGGGAAATAACTGACAAATGTATAATGCCTGTCTTCAGCTTGCCTAGACAAAACTTTTTGGCAGAAGAAGGAAGAAATGTCCAGGAAACAGAACTTTAGGGTAGCTCTAAGGGTTATAATGTACTTAAAATGGATCAGTGAGTGAAAGGGAAAAGGAGGTGGTGATCTCCACCCACCTGTTTCTATGTCATTTACAAAAATAATCCTACACCGATTCTAAATCCTTCCTTTACAGGAAAATCTCAGTGTGTAGTACACAATCCACATTGGAAACTGAATGATCAGTTTGTTCATGATCTATTGTATGCCAGAAAATAGTAAGCTGCATTATGCCGGAGAACTTTAATACTTTTACTGGAAACTTCATAATATCTGTTTAAAACAGAGTTTTTGAAAGATGTAACAATTCAAAAAATATTACAGCCAACAAAAGGGAATTTCCTTGTTCTTATCTTGACATAAACCAAAAAAGTCACCACAGAGGTGAAATTTAATAATTGCCTTGAAGTAATAAATATTCAAGACTTCTTTTATTTAGGATGTTGCTATGGACTATTGTTCAAGAGAGTTAATTTCACAAAGCTGACAAGAATGAAGAATGTAAATCACCTGTATAAAAGTGTTCAAAAAAAGAAGATATAATCAGGAAGTGTATAAAAAAGTTTTCTCTCATTTAACCCAGATGTACAATCCTAGAATTATGTTAATGGTGATAAAGTAAAAATAATCTAATAGGAGAAAGAAATGATGACAAATACAAAATAAAAACTCATCTAAAAGGAAGAGGAACAGAGTAAAAAACAGCAGCAAAGAATAGTGAGACAAGGAACTGTGTCAAAAATTTTGAAAGAAGCCAAAGTATGCAAGAAGGAACACTTTGCCAAAGAAGAGAAGTGCAACAGCACCAAAGAAAACCTAAGAGTGCCCGTGCCAACATGTAGTGGGAAGTATTATTCCAACTATTACTAAGGACACAAAGAAAACAGCATTAAACAGGTATTTCTGCTTTTTATTCAGGATGAAGCTGGAGGACACATTCTTATCAAAGGACAGTGCTTAAAATATTTCCAGTTCCATAGCAAAGCAGGAGGCTGTTAAATCAGTAGGTGAGGATTTCCACATCTGCAAGTGGGAAGAGAGGAAGCACATGAGCTGTCTGAAGAAATTGTAGAGGTGTAAAAGAAGGCTGCAACTGTGGTAACACTGTGAAAGGTTAACTATAAGAATGTCAGGTTTGGCAATAGTGCATGGCAAAATAATGTAATGAGTCATTCATAATTTTTTTTAATAAAGAATCAAAGAACAATATAATGAATATCAGAATGAAAAATTAATGAAAACAGATCTTGTTTGGTTTTGTCATATCATCTCTGTACTTTCATATCTTTGATGAAATTAAACATTTCAGCAATAATAATGTTGATATTACAGATTTCTGTAGTGTATCTGACTTGGCATTTACTTGTACTTCACTTGAGAAAAATATATGTTGTAGATTCAGAGTACTGCTCCAGTAAATGAAACCTGGATTAAGGAGCCATATAGGATTGTGAACAAGGAACCACTTGTAAGACGTCTCTGATGGAGTCCGACAAGCTTTAATTCATCGTTGCCCACTATTTAATGTTCTTATTGATTAACTGCAGGAAAACACAGAGTTGTTATATATAATATTTAGAGATGACCTAGATAGGAAAGTATGCTTAATAAAAAAGAGAATAAATCAGTTACATTGAAAAAAATGTGTTCTATGGTCAGCTGCAGGCAACAGAAAGTTTTTTCAGTATAAACAAACTGTATTTACAGACTAGATAAAAAGTATCTCTGTGGATGGCTTGTGAGCTGTAAAGGATGAACAGCTGACCTCAGATTCCCAATGTAGTACTGAAAAAAAAAAAAAAAGGTGCTACAGTTCTTATATATATATATCTGAGAGAGGTGGCTGGAAGAAGCTAGAGGACATTCCGTTATGTCTAAATATGATGATGGGAACCACTAATGGGATGCTGTGTTCTGAGCTGGACCATAAGTCTTGTAGCATAGTGTGGAAGTAGAAAGAACTTGCACATGAAATTCCAGGGTAGTGAAAGATATTTTACAGCTAAGATTCAGGGACCCCACTCTATCTACAATATCTATGAACAAGATTGTTGACAAGAATCAGGCTTCAAGTGTGTAGATGGACACTTCATAGCAAAGGCTCTTCAACTTATCATAACTAGTGCCCGAAAACAAATACAGTCAAATTCAGCCATGAAACAGAGGGAACAAAGTGGAAATTTTAGTCTTATGATTTAATCGATCACTGAAATGACTTACAAGGTCTGGCTTGTATTTCCTCTGTCCCTGGAAAGCATTAAATTTTTATAAGTTTTTTCTAGTTGAAATAAAAATAATTTGAGGAAGATTTATGGTGTATTTGTTGAGTCAATGTAGTTAATCATATCATATCATCTTACACTGTAATGTCTAAAACTAGTATATTCCCAATCATTTGCCCCATGGTATGGATACATGCCCAGTTTTTGAAGTTGTCTATAGATATACATGCTTATTTGGGACAGCATTTTGCTCCAGAATGTTTATAGACAATGCAAACCCAGAGTGACAGATGCCTAAACGGATGTTCATCTGAAACAAGTCTGTTGGGTAATGTAAACCGGCCAGTGAGCTCATAGGGTTCTTGTGAATAATCCAACAGCAAATGCAGAGTGACCAACACAGAATAAAGCAAAAATGACATCTTCTGTCACCAGTTTTTCTCCTTGTCTCTAATGGGAACTCTCCATAGGTCCTGCTAGAGCTTACCAACAGCAGAGCTCAATTAATGTTTGGAATTACCTGTGAGGTTTAAATGTTATTACTTGTTATTTGAATGGAAAGCCACTAGTTCAATACTTTCGACAGTTCAGTATTTTTGATGCAATTCTGAGTTCTTGTAAAGACTCTTATATCTGTCTTTTCTGAATACCAAAGGGAAGTCAAGAAAGGTGTCCACACTCTCATCTGCATGATGTTTTCAGAGAGCAGATGGTAAGCAGTCCTCCAAAGCTGTCTCCCTCAGGGTTTCCAGGACCTTTCTACATTGTCTCATTCAGAGGGGGATACTCAGCAGTTATAGGTCCTAAAGAAGGCTAAAAATTTCTAGCTCCAGGCTGGTGCAGGCAGGGAAGAGAAGGGAACAGAGAGACCTGATGTGTTGGGTATGGAAGGCACCAGTGTGGGAAGAGAAAACAGAAGGAAGCCAGGTGCACTGGAAGCAGGATATAGTAGAAGGTGTGAACAAACCAAACTCAGCTGCCTCCATGAACAGACAATATGCAGGAATTTCTTCTTCTGGGTGCTTCTGGAGGTTACCAGGGCAGTTAAAAGGACTAAATCATCCAGTGTAGCTCCTTAGTCTTTTCAAATCTAGGTCATCTTTACCCCAAAGATGTATCTAGTTGAATCTAAGTTGAATCTAGTTATGATTTCTTTAGGCTAAGGTTTTCAACCTAATGCTTCCTGACTGCAGCAGTTCATCCAGTCATCTGTTCCCTCTCTGCCTCTGGTGCAAATGCCCTTTGTGTCAGTGCAACTGTTTGTATGGCAATGTTCTCAACCAGGGAAACTATTTGAGGGGGTGGGGGGAGTGGGAAGATAAAGAAATACCTTTTTTTCTTTAAAATAGCCTAGTGTACAGATATGCCTGAGAACATGGCCACATGAATAGATTCAACAGCAGAAGCAGATAGTTACGTCCAGAGTTGTGGAGGAGGTGTGTGGCAGGGAGAAAGAAAATAGGACCAGAGAGAAATGGAAAGGGATCTTTCACCCTAGCTTTGCCATGAAAGGCTTTGCAATATGAAATTCTCTGCACTTTGATTCTCTCTCTCTCTGATATGCAGACGCATGTATACCCTTCTGAAAAACAGCTAGCAAAGCCTTCCTCTGAGATAGTTCAAATTCCTGAGTGGTCTTGGGTGTGCCTTTGTTGCAGTTTGAATACTGCTATCACATCATAAATGAGCCTGTTTCTACTATCTTAAATGAAGAGTGATGGTCACACCCAGCAGTTCTAGCTAGATTTAACCCAGCCTATAACAGTATTAATCCTAGATCACAACCATAAGCTTCTGCATATGTTTCAAATAAGGGAAACTGGTGTAAACCCAGCACAGTTTTACAAGACGTTGTTCTAGTTCACGAGTGGATAAACTGCAGTATCAAAAGCTATTTTAGTCTGACAGGAAACCAAATTATAATAAAAATGACATGCAAATCCTGTTTTCACTACAATGCTTAAAACAATAGAAGAATAAACTGAGTTTATCAAAGCACCCTGCAGCTAGCACCCTGCAGTTAGCAGGGTGCTTGATAACGATGTCAGTCCCCACCCACAAGATGAAGCTGAGGAAGTATTTCAGCAGTCCAAAAATAACTTTCTTTCAAAGGAGCTTTCTCATGAAGAGTGAAGGAAATTAAGCACTAGCACCTATACAGGTTCCTTGGATAAATAATTTCTTGTGCAGAGATCTGTGCATCAGCCACTTTTCATTTTCCTTTTAGCTAAAACCAATTAATTGATGGTATCAGTAACTTACTAAGACTTTATGTGATTGTTTTTACAACAACCTTCCTTTTCAGTGTACTTTGATTAAAACAGAGTAGAGGCTAAATTTATTATGTCTGTTTTTCAGAGCATACACTAAACAAAACAGCAGTAAAAACAATAGAGCATAGACTTCAGGATATGTAAACCACATAGGCAAACGAAATGCATGTTCCTACGTGGTCTAGATACATATTACCTCTGATTTGCAAAAGGTGAAGCTCTTTTTTTAGTAAGGTTTTGATCAACTGCTTGTATCCCTGAAAACAACAGATACAACCTGAAAAAAAAAAATTATACAAATGGAAAAAAAAAAATGCAATAATATGATATTTGAGACAGTTTAAATTTGTTAGTGGAAATCTATTTATTTTACATCTTTATTTAATTAAGATGGATCTTAATTAAGAATCCAGTGGAAGCTACTATCAGAAGCTGCCACATACATGAGAATGGAATGAACTAGAATTTGCAAGGAACTGGCAAAGAATTTGGCAAGGTGAAGTGAGGACTCCATTGATTTCAGGTTTACCCTTTAATACTGACAACAAACAGATTCACAACATTATGATCATCTAGGTTTTAGACATGATTCCTTAGCTAAGATTGTCTACTGGAGAATTTTAATTTCTCCCACTACTCTTGATCTTTGTTATTGCGTTAAGGTATTGATGCCAGCATTCAAGCAATGGAGAAAATGTTGAAGAAATATACCAATTTCCAGCATAATCCTCTCGCTTAGTCTTTTCTGAAGAATGCAAGTGACAGTTAAGATGTCCACATTTTGGTATAGCCTGTTAGTGCTGTAATGCCACACTTCACACCACCGTTCTCCTAATCCTCAGCAGCTCACACACATTCTCCCACATCTCATATTCCCACTTCAGTGATGAACTTGTGCTCTTTTGAATTCAAAATAGTAAGCACATTCCACATGGAAATTGTAGGAACAGCATAAAATTACATTTAGTATCGGAATAAATAACACAAGGACTATATTACAGTCTACATTGTTCATTTTACATTTAGTCATGAAAACTTCCATTATTTAATTTAAGTGAATCTGTCATGCAATTTCCAGCCTCCCACTCCAGAAAACTGGAGAATCTAAGCACCTTTTTTCAGAACTTAGGTCCAGCTTCCCATCGAGCGTTCAGGTCCTGGAACACATAGAATATCTTGGGCAGCTTGTCGATACTATGGTAGCAGACAAAGCCAGCCAAGAGGATTTTTTTTATTCCTGCTGTGTTTGGCAAGAAAAGCACAACCTTTCCTGTCACATGTGGTCCCTGCTCAAGTTATCCATACTTTTCTTACCACAAGGTTAGATTACTCTAATGTACTCCGGGTGAGGCTACATCTTGAGGCCATTTGGCAACTGAATCTAGTGTGCACAATTCAACCACCTGTTTATTAAGTGGAGCATCATGCAGAGAGGACATAAAAAAACCCAGTCTCCAAAATCTGCAATGGCTGCCAATAAATTTCTGGGCTGAGTTCAAGGTGTTGGTTTTAACCTATAAAGACCTAAGTGGTTTGGGAGTTGGTTACCTGAGAGACTGGCTTTCTTTCCCCATGAAGCTATCAACTTTAAAAGTTGGTATGAGAGGAGGAATCCAAGTTGGTATCACTCAGGTATAATAAGAGTGCTGGCAGGACTTCTGTGTGGAAGGCCCTCTGCAGTGTGTTCACATTATAATAGCTTTATCTATGGTGAAATGTCTCTGTTCATGGAAGAATTCAAAACTAACATGCCAGTATGAGTCCAAACCAAGGCTAGAAATGCTCATGCTGAAGACTATTTTTATGTTCTGATTTTCCCCTTATCTAACTACGGTTCTTAAGTCTGAGTCAAGTTGGATTATTCCTGGCCCTCAGACCTGTGATTGGATCTCTACTAGTAAATAAAATGGCACAGTGCCTGTTCTCCAACATTTAAGTGTCCTAGTAAAGTTCATATCTGCAAGTCCTAATTCCAAAAACTGACTGATCTCACTCATGTTGTTGAGAGCAGCTTCTGGACAATGGAATCCTTCATGATGTGCCTGGGCACTGTGTGGGAGAGTGTTTGAGTGTGGGCCAGAACCAGGCTCGGGATAGTGTCAGCAGTTACACTGTGTGTATGGTCATGGGAAAATTCTTGTGTTCAAGCCCTCGTGAATTTAGTAGCCTGGAAATCTTGAACCACTTGGCCTAAATCAGCCTCCTGTATGACCAAAGAAGCAGATTCCCAAATAACAGAGGATCTCAAAGCTTGATATTTCTGGCATTGTCCCAGCCTGATGAGCAATGGCAAAAGGTCTTGGGACTCTACTGGAAATTTTTCAACAATGTATCAATCTCCTTGAAGATGTTTCTCCTTCTTACACTTCCTGATGGAATAAGAAAGTACTACTTCCAGTATATTTCCGAGGAAATCGAACACTACAGTGATAGTTACCCAAAGTCATATTGAAAAAGGGATGCTTGAGTCAGCAAATAAATTCTTACCACATGGAACATGTTCTACACTGGTTCTTCTGATGAAATGCATGTCACAAAAGAGTGGGATTGTCCTGGCTTTGCTGGGATAGAATCATAGGCTGGCCATGGTGTGCAGGCCATCAGCAGTTTTGAGTTAGCCAGGAGCTTAACCTGGGAGGGACAAAAACCAGGGCAGCTGACCTGAGATCGATACCAGGTATATCCCATACCATAAACATCATTATAAAGGGGTAAGTTTGCTGAGGATGGGTGCTCTTCCTGACTCTCCACATTCTGGGGAGGGGACAGCTTGTTTACAATTCATCTCCTGGGGGCTGCTTTCTTGTTTATTGTGGCTGCTATACAATTACTGGGCCAAGTATAACTTTGTATATCTTATTTTGGCATTAATATTAATTTTGCTATTTCATTAAATCTATTTTTGTTTCTACCTGTGGGTCTCTCCTCCTTTTCCCAACCCCCTTCTCTGCTGGGAAGGGGTCCTGGAGAATATCATGGATATGGATGACTCTGCTTTGGACAGAGGTATGCATTAGATGGCTCCCTGAAGTGTCATTGAGCAGTATGGTTCTGTAATCACATTTTGCTGAAATACATTTCTGCTACTTCAAAATATGACTGAAGCCATATTATTGCACCAAAAGTTGTTCACACTAGGGTGAAGGCTGGTTTATAGCCTTTGTCTTCTACAGTTATTCTGGAGAGTAAGACAGAGTTTTCTGGAGCAATTAACTACACTGTGGCATTAATGACCTTTATCAGCACCCTTTGATGCAATTAAACTTTTCCAAAGATAATTCCTAATATTAGGATCATTAAGAATAATAGATACTACCAGTGTGTTTCACATCTTCTCTGCAACAGGGAAGTTTATTACACATTTCTGAAATCTCCCACCGTTTGTTTTCAAGACCACACCTCCATGACAATATCTCTTAATCTTATGTCAAAGATCAAAAGCATCCATATGGGAGCAGACTGAGAATTTTCCACCTTGCTGGTTTTGTTCTGTTGGAAAATACTGATATATCAAAATGAAAACTTGTGTTCCTAAACATAACAATTTTCCGGAAACTTCATTTGAAAGTTTTTTCATGTTAAGGAATTTCTTATTATTAGGAACATAACTTTTTATTTCAAGAAAATATCTCTCATGGACACAAGGATGTGGGGAAATCCACGTTGTCTGCTAGAAACTGGAGGAAAAATATCTGAACTACATAAACATTGAGGAGCCTGGCTACACCCTGGAGCAGGCAGCAAAACTTCTCATATATGTTTAAATTTATTCTGTTTGATAGAATAACTTCCTTTCCTGTTTTATGACAAACTGATCAATATTTTTGTGTTTATAGAAGATTCAGCAACTGTTTTCTTTTTAATCATATTTTAAAATCAAACAAAAATTGCAAACTCTGAGAGTAATACTTTCATTTGCATTACTCAAGGTACTTTTCTCACCTGCCTCCACTATCCATGCTACCTGACTTTGTAAGTGCTTCTGACTAATTTTCAATGTGACCTAAACCACTGCTGTTTCCCACATGCTGCCTATCATTTGAGCTAGCAAAATGTTGCCATTGTTTTGACCTATAGCTGTTTCCCTCTTGGGAATGATGAGGCTAAAAGGCCTTTCATGTATCATCACTTATCTCCTGGTGAGTTTTACCAGCCATACCAGAGAGATTCATAGTTGGTGAAATTAAGATGTTTTGACAATAAAGAGACACGAGTTCTGCCAGCTTTACCAACAGAAAAAGTGATGCTTCTCAGCTAACCAAGCAGGACATTCAAATGCAATGTACTTCAACTATTAATGAACCAAAGGATGTGCCAGGCCCATCGGTGCTAGCAAAATTGAGTTCTCTGTTAGATTTGCAAGCTTTAATGGCACACTTAAGATTTCATTTCTGTGAGACTACATGAGACACAGATGGGACTCCAAATGATTGTCACCACTGCTCAATTGGAAACAAATATGGTAGATTTGTCAGGAAGAATCCCCTCCATTACCTTTATAATGTGCTTCCTCTAGCATTATTGTTAAGACTACTTCTATTTTGGTGATATGATTGACTTGCAAATTCTGGCTTAATACTTGGGGTTTTTTTTTTTCTGCTTTGTGCTGCAAATAATTGGAATTTGATTCATTCGTATTTTAAAAGCTCAGAACAAAACATGATACTGAGCTTGAGTCTTGTCTTTGCTTCACATGATGATTGCAACTTTCTTGCTATGCACCACTTCAGGTTTCTGAGTACAGGTGAAGTTCAGCTATTATCAGACAGGCAGTAAGGCTGGAGGAGCAGTAACACCCACAATGAGAACAAGTCTGCTCAAATGAGGTAGTGATTAATGTGCAGTTTGAAATCATTTGCCTGTATTCACCTCCTCAGTCTCATTTGAGCTACTGAGAGATGTAGCTGCAACTGAGGTTGTGTCAACAATTACTTTTCAGGTGTTTTGGTTTAAAACTGTTTTTTCATCTTGTCAAAAACGAAAGCTATCAAGACACAGTAGATAACTAATTATTCAACATCCTGTGTGAACCAAAGATACATTTATTTTTGTCTTTGAAAGGTCTGTGATTTCAGTCAAAAATTAAAATTTGTCAGATTCTAAATATTGTCTCAAAATGAAAGGTTTAGTAGGGGTTAGAGTCTTTTGGGGAGTGGATACACACTTAGAAAAAATGGAAAATATTTTTTATGCTTTGCTAAATGCTTTTTCAGCAAAAAAAAATACTTTATAAAATTCATATTGACTGCAGCGAAAATGTTGGTCATTTCTGAGTTTCATTTTTCAATCTTTTTAATTAACTATTCTTTTGAATTATTATTAGTGTTATTATTTGTACAGCCTAGACCTCCTATTCCTCAAGATTCTGTTATGGATCACTGAGGTGTCTACCCTCATACAATGTTTTTAGCACTTTTTTCCTCCAGACTGCCCAAACCTTACTGACCAACACAAGGTGTATTGTCTAATTCTCTGGTCAGATGTATGGGGGGTTTTATTACATGTACTTGTGATTCATCGTAAATGACCACACTGACTCTTGAAGTAAAGTAGTTTCTTGTATTTTCTTCTTCAATCATCTGAAGTGAATAAATGTAAGTTACCTCCCCAGAAGGTGTTAGCATTTCTGTTTCACAGAGATCTCTTCCTTCCCTAAGCTTCCTTCATACCTCTATGTAGTACAGTTTTCTGTTCTATATTACTGTACTGCATGTGAATATGCTCATTTAGCTACCCATATGCAGGGGAGGTTTTGTTACTGAGAAAAAAAAAACAAGAAACCTTAGCACAGGTAACTGCACTAAGCACTTCTAAGGTATTCATCTGGAGTTCATTGGTTGAAAGGAACTTTACTGAGTTATTTTCTTTCTCTCAGAAGTGAGGCAGAGTAAACTTGTTTATTCCTTAATAGCAAGAATAGCACGTTGATTTGGGTGTCTCAAATGGGAACACTGAGATGATTGCTAAGCAAAATGGACTGTTTCTATCCTCATGAATATGCCAGGAGGTAAAATTTTAAACTATAGTCCAAACATCACTGAACCCTTCTATTTTTGTGAACAATAACTGAGGTCTAATAATGAGACTCTTTTTTTTTTTTTATTGAGTTAAATAAAGAACTTTAAAACATCTGTGTACCAGAACAAAGAACAAGTGCATTACAGATCGGAAAAATAACAGGAGCATATTCAGCAGATGAGGCATTTCAGGCATTATGGACTCTGTTAATGTTGTATATTCCTTGTGTAAGCATCTTCAAGGCATGGGGAATCTTAAACAAGACAGCCCAGAGGATGTCATAGATCCCTTCTGATTCTAAACTTTCTAAGTATGAGTCAGTGTGTAGTAACTCTGCTTCCAAGTTTCAAGGAACAAATCATTTCTTCCTTTTTAAACATGGCTGCTGGAGTCAAAGGGACCCTGTGGGCTCTAGTGGGTAAGAGTGTGACTGAAAGAATGTAGGTTGTTCGCTTCAGGTAATTAAATTTTGAGTTGTATAGAGATGATCTAAGATGAAGCATGAAGAGTACATGGCAGCAATCTTCAGTCATACTCTGCCCAGTAGTCAACATTCTCTTAGGCTCTTACAAGGTTTGCAGTTTATGAAAAACATTTAAGTGTTTCTGTTACACATCTTGGTTGCCATGTTAACTTGGCTTCCATCGGACTGCAACAAACCCAAAACACCTCCTTACATACTTGCTTTATGACATTTTATTAGAATGCCAATATAACAGTTTTATAGTAAATGTAGGATATGGCAGGAGACTAAAATAACACCATATTCTCTGAACACTTTAATCTAGGTTTAATAATTTTAAGGTTTTTAGACATTTGTAACTTAACCTGTGGGCATAATCTAGTAGTAACAGTGCTTGAGTGAAGTTATGAGCACTGTGCTCTGAGATTACAGTGGCTCAAATAACACAGTGGTTCCAAGGGAAACTAAATCTTTTTAAAACCCCTCAAACATCAGTTTAAACTGTTAACTTTAATTTTATTTTAAATTCATGTTAGAGTAATTGCATCAAGCTGGGATTATGTGCCTTCTCTGATTCTGTTTTACAGCACTTCTGCCTCCTTTAACCATTTCCTCTATGAGTGATTCTTACTTGTTGCATATTAATGGAGATTTCTCCCTCACAGGGTGTATTCACTCAGTATCTTTTCAATGAGAGCTTTGCTGGAGCATTACTAGCTGCACATGTAATTTTTGCATTAAGAAGGGAAGGATGTAATGCTTAGTGTATATAAGGATTTTTTTTTTTTTTTTTTTGCAGAGGATTTGTCAATTAAAAAATAATTCTTCCACATCAGAAGAATGGGCGATATACATTGTTATGGAAATACATGTTTCTCTCTTATACAGGAGAGATTTTTGCTTTTTACTAATTTAGATTTATCTTCTTCTCAAACACCCAGCAAGAATGACAAAAGCAGCAATTTAGACAAGCTTTGCCTGTCATTATGTGTCCATGTTGTGGTGTTTAACATGACATATCTCACAGGAGTCCAGGAAGTAGAATCTGTTAGGCAAGCACCTCTGAAAATCACACATCCCTTTTAGCCAAAATATTTGTATCTCAGGGGAACTAGAATTGTTCTGTGAATTACTATAGACCTCAAAATAATTTAAAAGAAAAAAAAAATCCAACTTTATTACCTTTGTTTTACAGCAGAGGAAACTAAGAGACAAAGGTTGAAGCCAAAAATGCCATAGAAAGAGTCAATAGAGAATGTGGTTTCTTGCTTGAGCATTTTGAGAAAACCTTCCATTTCAAAGAGGCTGAGGAGCCTACAGTGAGAGAAACAAGAGGCTTTATATACGCTTATATATATGTTTTTATGTAGTGAGTTTAGTCGTAGCTGCCTCCCTGCTTAACAAAGGTATTTTTCTAAATGGGCAGAGACTTCTTTCAACTAATGAATGTAGGGAACCTTATTTGTGTTAGCAGAAGAAGAGAGAGTACCTGAGAAATATAAGTCTCTAGAGAAGTAAGATAAAGCAAGCAGCAAACAGCAGTATCATGGTTTGGCACTGAGGGTGCTGTTTGTACAGGAAGTTTTTAGTTAAGCTTTTGTCAATTTTTTTCACCTTGTCTAAACAGCTTTTGTTCAACTTGATCTTACTGGGAGAAGAATATGAAGCATGTCCTTCAAAAAAAACAAATACTTCTAGTGAACAGCTGAGGAGACAGAGAGATGTCTGAAAGATATTTTTCAAATATCAGAGTCTGGCTGTTAAAGGAATCTGAATGTCGTCTGGACTTCCTTCAGTCCCAAATTCATGTACAATTCATGTACATGTTTACTATTCATTTAATGCCTTGAACATAGAAGTCTGATGCTTTAGATTCCTCACACCTTACAGCTTTTAAGTGTTTTCTTAAAAGCTTAAATGTTGCTAAGCTAAGATAATAAAGGATATATCATAAAAGCAAATGCATTGATCCTCCATAAGTCCTGCATCTTATTACTGCTATGGCTTAGCTTTTTTTATATTTCCTCAGCAGTATTTCTTCTACGTAATGTTGGATATCAATCACTGTACCCCTTAACCATAAGTAATTTGCCTTTCTGCGGAACTCTTAACCCCAGAAATAAGTGGCCTGTGAATCTGTACATAAGTGACTAAGAGAACACTACCTTCTCTGTATCATACCCTGGACTAGTGAAAAAAAAAAAAAAAAAAAAAAAGAAGAAATCAAAAACCTAAGAAGTTTGAAGCTGGCTTTCCCTTCTGTTGTAGGGTTAAGGATGGAGTTAAGGAGGGAGTTATAGCCTCCTTCCATACTGTAGCATCAATCTGAGGCTTCTCAAAAGCTTGCTCTGAATGAGAGATGTTGTTTCAAAGGCAAGAATGGGCTGCCCTGATGAGGAAGAGTATAAAGGAAACTAAACACAAAACAGAAGGCAAAGAAAAGACTGATGGCTGGGCTTTGCCATAAACAAAGTAGGTAGAGTGAATAATGGGGTTTAAACAGTTTCTAGCCTTTGGCTGCTATCCTACTTCATCTGTAGTTTAAGTCAACCTCTGGTTTATGACTGAATACTCACCTAAAGTCATGTGCCTGTCCCAGACTGTACCTTTCACATGGAGAACAACCCAATGATGTGATCATCAGGGAAGAGATTTGACCAGTCATTTGATGTACGAGAGCCCCATATGTCCTTCTCTTCCTGATTAATAACAGGAATCTGAATCAAAGCATTTCACTACAGACAAGAGACACCTTTTCTCTCTAGCTGAATGTAGGCTCAGGCTCTCTCTTTACCTTGCTTGATAAAAAGTTCTCATTTGGGTTGTAGTCTGTATATTAACTTGAAAAAGCTGAGCTCTAGACCTTCCTCCAGGAAACATTTATTAAAGAATATCTGAGAGTTGTGTATGTGTGCGGAAGACACATTTTACTGACATTGTATATATGTAAGCATGGACACATTTTAATGACAAAAGTCTGGATATATCTAGGATTCATCCAAGCAGGTGCCTTGGAGTTACAGCTGCACTTAAGTGTCTAAACTGGCAGATGGATATCAAAATGTTTTTTCTAGATTATTTTTTACTTTTTTTTTTCCCTCACAGTTTCTCTTTGAATTTCCCCTCTTACTGCAAAAACCGTATGTTACAAATAAACATATCCCCAGCAGCTGGAAGTATGTTAAAGAATATTCACCCTGCAGTATTTCGGGTCTTCATAAAGCCACTGACCCAAGAAAAAGAAACCTATAAACTTCAGTGCTGGCAGGTGAAGAGCTTTTTACTGAACCTGTCTTTTTAGATCACAGATTTTGGCTATGCTGTGTTTATACACTCCTCAGCCAAGAAGCAATACACGTGTGGGCCACCATCCCTTCCAGGTCCTGTCCAACCAATCTACAAGAGAAAAGGATCACAATTTGGCCCCATACACCTCAGTCCTGGTGAGTATGCTAATTTCTGTCCAAACTTTCTAAAATATACTAAAAAGCCTTTCTAGCATCTCCACAGTTGAGCTAATCCCCTTCCTGATGGAGAGAATTCACCTTGTAAACACTTCTACTGTCAAAACTGGATATAGAGCACAAACTCCTCCCTTAATTGGCTTTAACTCTTCTGCCATCACAGTTTCCTCAACATTCCCACAGCTGAGGAAACTCCATTGCCTTAGCAGAAACCTCCTGACAAAGATAGCCCACTGAAGGCGAATGGTGAGAAACAAAATAGCTATTGTGGAATAGTGAGTGTGTCAGTGCAAAGTGCAAAAGGAGAGGAATAAAGAATAAAACTAACAGAAGTCTGAACAGCCCTAGAATTGAGAAGGGAAAAGCTTTTCCTCCTTGTTCCTGCAGCAGGTAAAGGCTGAGGCTCAGACTGACTGGGTCTGCTTACGTCCCAAATAAAGGTTCTGGGTTTCAGAGAATTATTCCAGTTCTATTAATTCACAAAAGCATGTAAAGTTGGTATTTTGACTTTGGAGTGCTTCTGTAGGTAACCAAGGCATACACAGTATCCTACATAGGACAACTGAGTGTTGAGTCCAGCCTAAGCACTGTTGACCTATGTACATAATGTCTATGATATAAAAGGGAAGATAATCTGAGCATACTTATGCTCAATGCGCAGACTGATTTCTTACATAGATGGGAACTAGACAAAGGTCTTTTATTATATTGCTTGTAGCTGGGACACTGGTTCAGACCCACACTATCTTGAAGAAGTCTGAACTTTCTGCTCCCACCATATGTGAAAGTATCCAAAGTATTAGACGCGTTATTCTTTTGTGCACACACATGTACATGCACATATGCACACAAACAAACACCCAAGTTTATCTCTGTGCATCAACAAATGTTGCTTGGTCATGAAACTGTGCATTAGGACCATTCCCTGAGAACTGTGGAAATCACTCCTTTTGGTCCTTTTTTTTTTTAGTACTTGTAAGAAATGTTATCCTTTTACCTTAAATGGGACTAAACAAAGCCCCTAAGTGAATGTCATAGCACCAGGATGGTGACTCATATAATGGGAGATATGTACACTCAGTGCAGGGCTAGTGAAAGCAGAGTAGTCCAAGGCTCATCTCCAAACCTCAGACATGGCTACAACCAGTCTATCCATTCAGTCTGTTACCACCTGCCATGAACAGAGCAAGAGATTCCCCCTCACTCTGACACCTTGTTTCCTGTCCTGTGATGTGGTGGCAAAACTGTTCCCACTGCTTTGGTAATGCAAGAAACACCTAAACTTACAGCACAGAGTAAGAGATAGGGATTAATATCTCATATCAAGTCCCTCTAACTCCATCCCTCTGGGAAATCTGTACTTGCTTAAAAGGCAACTGCATGATCAATGAACAGATGTCACAGGAAAGAAAATGAATTTGGACGTCCTTTCTTCTTGGCTAAGAGATCCAGTAAAGATAGTTAGCTGGAGCCACTCACCCTTCCATCCTCAAAACACACCTCTTTCAAGAATGAATTATTCACATTCTTCACTATACCAATTAATTCTGTTTTCATGGTGGCTGTGATCCTTGACAAAATGAAAACTCTTTCAAATGATTAATCAAACTTAAAAGGCTCAAACATTTTCAGGTGTTATTTGGAAAAATATGGTTAATGGAAATAATCAAGCCAAAACATCACCTTCACTTAACTAAACATGAAATCAACAGATTTGGTGGGTTCTGGCCAAGTCTTACCAGACAGGTTTGTGCATTGCAAAGGCTACATCCTACCCACTGGTATTACTTGGTAAAGTTTGCTGGAAGCATCAACACAGAAACCATAGATCAAATGAGAGGAGAATTGTACTCTTTCTACCACCTTGTATCCTGAAGGCCACAAGCAATATGAGAAAGTGATTCTATGCCAAATATAGAAGTGTATTTGTGTGCAGCAGATGCTAAAGGAATAGGCTCTAAAATAGATTTGATCAATAGCACTCTGCAATTGCATGCTTCTTCCTGCAAATCAGAGGGAAACTACTATGCTGCAGATTTCTAAAACTGAGTAAGATGGTGGGTTTCAACTTCCCTGTTATTTTTCACACTTCCTCCTCGGAAACCAGAAATATTTCAGTTATAATTACTAGTGATTACCAGTGATAACTCTCTTGCTAACTCCAGCTAAAATAAAAAAAAAAAAAAAAAACAAAAACCCCCAAAGTAAATATAAACTTTAAATAATATATATCTTTTGGCTAATTTGTCTGCATCATGTGATTTTTTGGACCATACTAAACCCTATGCATATATCAGAGTGGTAAAAGCTCACTGTATATCTGCAGAGTCCATCGCACATGGAGTTTAAGTCCAATGCAATTCAGTGACTACTCCTATGAAGTCACAGAGACTGAAGGAAAATTCCATTGCAGATTGCTTTGAAGTGAAACTTCAGCCTGACAGTCAAAGTCAGGATGTGTAAATGATGCAAAAAGAATACCTCAGAAGAAGGATTCAACTAAAGACTCTTGTTCATTTTTTTGTCACATTATTTTGTAATAATGTTTTGGAGAGTGAAATTCTGTTTTTATGGTAAACTGAGGCATGTAGGGATGCTGTGAAATGTCAGCATCTTACAGGCCCATGCTAAGAGCTATAACACAATGTATTGAGTCAAAGAAGAACAGTAATATATGATCAGAAAGTTAATGACCATGTGAAAACACGGAGCAGTCTCCATTGCAAACAGCTTGCAGGCAGTTCATTGACAGACAAAACAAAATTAATATGTCATCTATCAAACAAATTAAAATAAAGAGAGATTATGAAGATCTTCAATTCAGAATTCGTAAGTAAAATGTCATGAAGTGTGACATATAAGAGTTTCATCTGATCTGAAAAGTTAAACTCAGTTATTCCATAGCACCTCCTCTGTATTTAGCAATATGATAGTTCATCTAATTCTAGCAATAGTTAACTTAAGCGCTTGCTTTAAAAGTCTGAAGAATGCAAGTAAGAACAGAAAAATACAGATTCAGCCTTTATGCAAAACAAACCAACCAACCAAACCAAAAAAAAAAAAAAAAAAAGAAAAACCACACCACAAAACTAAAAATTTCCTGCAAGGGGGAAAAAATAAAAAAAAAGGAAGATCTTTGACAATGACAAAAAAGGTGAAAAGGATACTATAGTGTTGTAAGACAGGAAGGCAGGATTGTATGGCCACTGGAATGCAATACTGTTCATTCCTGTGAGAAGTAAATTGAAAATATCTAAACTCAACCACAGCTACAAACATCTGGATGCTCAGCTGCCCTGTTGGCTGAGAGGAAGCAGGTGCAGTTGTCCTCTAGGTTTGAAATAGCCTTATGTTGCTCAAGGTAGACATTACTGGAAGAGGCTAACGGCCCCCAGGTGGAAACATGACCAGTCCCAACACAGTGGACAGAAATCTCTGCATTTCAATGGAAGAAATGGAGCTTGGGTATGGTTGGCCACAACAAGGATCTCATTTTTGAAGATCATAACTTTTTCCATACTCTCTTTCCTCAGTAAACCCTGTCCCTTGAGCCAACCAGAAAGAGATGAGAGAGCCTCCAGATCTCTATTAAGAGGAGAGAGACTCATCTGGCCTGTTAGACAGCAAGGCTTCAAGTACTGAGGTGTGGCCTGACAGTGTCTGTTCAGAAAGCACGTTTGTAATGAATAGCATTGTTTAGGTCAACTGAATTGTAAAAAAATAGCTAAGTTGTACAACTGTCTGGTTTGTGAATAGCACAGTCTTACTCCAGGGACTATATTTCACATGGCTTATGTTAATCAAGCCTATTTGTATGGGTAAGTGTGACTGTACAGGCAAACACTGCATACCCATCTTGGGTACCAAGTACCTTTGGCACTTAAATTACTGTAGAGGCCACCATTAAGACTTCATCTGTACCATTTGCCTATGTATGAATTCAAATCACAACAGATGCAAAGAAGTTTCATCAAAAGGAAGATGGATATGAAGCATCCATCTTTCTGAACAGGGCTTGTTTACCTTAAGCTACAAAAGCCAAGGGAGAGGAATACCAAGGAAGATAAACAGTTTAAATTAGAAGAAGAACACATGGATATAATAAACTGCCCATGAGACGTAAGATGAGAGAAGTTAAATAATCAAACAGCCCCCACCCCCCAAAAAAATTCTCAGTAGCTTTACAATGATATAAAGAAACTCATGAGAAAATAATACAAAAACAGATGCCCAAACTACCTCTAATAAGGAGGACCAAACTACATGGACTCACATAAACCATTCAAGTCTAGTTTCTAGCCTTAGTTCATTCCTGTAAATATTGGTCTCAGTTGTACCTTTATTTTCCTTCCCTAAGGATTATGATCCCAAAGGAGCCTCTGCAACTTGCAAAGAACATCATGAAATCTAAGTATAGACCTTTCTGTTGAATAACTGTCCATAGGTAAGAAAAGTAGTATCATCTCATTCCAGCTTTTCCCTTCTTTGGGAGGCAATGGTAATGATCACAGGGTAGCAACTAGTCAGAAGTCATCATGATGTCTAACTGGAAAGCAGCCGTTAGTAAAGAGGTAAAGGCTCAGTTTTGAGAGTCTACTCCTAGCTCTAACAAATACGCATGTCTTCAGATGGTTAAATTAGGAACTGGTTTACATCAGAGTCATAAAGAGTAGAGAAAGCTAATTAGCATAGTCACTAGCCTGATTTTAGATACACTCAGCTGAGATATGAGATACCCTTACTCATATCCTCCATCTTATTCGAGCAGAATTTATCTAAAGCTTTCTTGATCGACCACAAATGTCCTAGCACCTATGTTACCATTCACTCTTGGATTTCTTCCTCTGCATCCACATTTGGATGTAGATGGGATGAAGATATGGATAGCTTACCTCCAGGATATGAACTTACAGCAACTACTGTTTAGCTTCGCCATATTGCTCTACTTGTGCTCCATGATATATATGGGTATACTGCAAGTAAAAGCATGAAAGTTACAAATTAAAGTTTCTTTGTGCAGCAAGTTATTACATACATGTAAGTAATTGATACAGAGCATCTGGTCGATGTACGACAACCTCAGAGACTGATTGCTGTGTCCTGCCTTCTCATCCAAACCCTGATACACTTTAATTCAGGGCTCTCCTGGAGTTTGTTTGATCAGACATGAAAGGACATTAAAATCATAGCCAGTTATCACTGCCAATACCAACTGTTTACTGGGCACCACTGCCATCTGATCAAAACACAGATTCCTATATTCAGTTTGACATGAGACCCCTTCTTTTCTTCTGCTCTTTTCCCTCATTCATTTATGCTTCAAGTCAGACATCCATGCGGCTGGTCCTGCCCTTAACCTGCCTCAAGAGAGATGCTGGCAATTCAGTGGCTTACTACTGCTTTGCATGAGCAAGGTTTTCTGTAAACACAGTAAATTTAGAAGTAATTTTGGCAAACTGACAGTACCTGACCAATGTTTCCCAAATTGCTTAAAAATTGCATTGTGACTAAACCAGGGCAGAATATAACAGTAGCTGAGACAAGGCCAAGTCAAAGAAAATGCAGGCTTCCAGAAGATTTTTTTCCCTCTGTGAAGTATAGTATTCAATATTTTTCTTTGTATAACTCCTGGCAATTAGGTAAGTGCTTTTACCTACCTTTTACAGGTAATGTACCAAAGCAGAGAATTTAAGTGTTTAAGTGTTATGCTAAATTAAGAACTTAATAAACACAGTTATAGGCGAGTTTGGTAGAAGCAGCAGATCTAATCCCAGGCCTTTTCACTCATAATCCTTTTTGACCCTTTCTTGGGCAGAGGACCATTGTTTTAGTGCTCTCATTCACCGTTACATTGGTGACATCCTCTCTTTAGTTACTTCAGTTGCATTTGTTTATTTTGATGGTGTTCTCTGATCATCCTTATTACCACAAACCAAGAAGAAATTGATATTTTGGAGTTCATTTCTTTGTTAGACTGCTTTCTCATCATTTTCTAAATAAACTCACAGGAACCTCTTCTAATTCTTTTGGCTCCTGTAGCCAATATTTCCATTTTGGCTTCTCAGTATTATGCTTACATTTTATGATACACATCCTTTTCCTAACTGTTCCACTATTCCTGTTTCCTACAGGTTTTTGGGTTTTTTTTTTTTTTTAACTTCAGTACCTTTGTTATTTTTGTGATGTAGAGTATTGAATTTAAATTGAAATGTAATGTAAATTGGTAAGGGTTTTTAATTGCCTCTCGTGATTCTCTATTTCTCTCTTCCATTTTGGAGAACTATCCACGTTTTCTTTTCCTTCTCTGCTTTGTTGACTGTATTGGCAGATGAATTCTTACAGTTTGCTGAATGCTAGCCTCACACTGAGTGCTGCCCCTTTCATGGGACACTTGGTCACTGAGTCTGGATGAACCCAGCCTCCAGTGTTTTCTCCCTTGCTAAGTTCAGAACCTGCTGGCTGTGAATCTTTTTTTTTTTTTTTTCCTGTGGCTTGTGCATTCACTACCCTCATCAAGAAAACATAAACCAAATACTAGCTCTGAAGAATGTACCCATTGTGTTTTGGGTTATTATGTAATAATCTAGTCATTGGAGTTTTTCATCTGGCTTAGCTGACTGTAGTGCAAACACCAAGAAAAAAAAAAAGAAGATAATGTTATATACCTGGCTTATTTAACCAACCAAAACCTCTGTTGTCTCTACTAAATAATCTAGAGTTGCTTACCAAAGTGTCTACATGAAAAAGGTGTCATAAGATGGTCAGCTTTAGCATTGAGAGGTGTTCCCTTCCCTATTACAGGAATGAGGACTATTTCTTACGAGTTGTCAAAGTCTCCAGTTACCATTTAGTAACAGTAAATAAAAGTTGTAACAGCAAATAAAAGACCCTGTGGAAACACAAATATTACAAAAGAAACCACAAAGATTCCTGGTCTAATCATAAGGGAAAGCAAGAGGGTATATACATTTTAAAACAGCATTTAACAAAACTCACCCATACAGAAACATTTAAGCCGAGAGCGACTATTATTCATGTTGAAATATTTGATCAGCATTATTTTTTAAACATCAGGACAACACAGAGATTTTTCACAGGAAAATTATTTTTTTTCCCTTTATGACAGAAGCTCCTAAAAATCAACACTTTAACCGGAGGGAGCATGAACTATGGACGATTACATCTGCTGCAAACTGGTAGCTGATGGATTTAGCAGCAGCCGGTCAGCAAAGCGCAGCGCTGGCAGGGCTCTGGCCAGCAGGTGGCGAGTTTTCTTCAGGATTGCGCTCCCAAGAAAAGCTTTTATGGTCCCGGCTGTTCCATAGTGCCCCGGCTGCGCTATTCCTACGGTTTCACATACAAAATACCTCAAAATAACCTTAAGGGTCTGACCCCAAAGCACAAAGAGCAGGAAGTTCTCGGTTAGGGTTGAAACTTTGTCAGTATTGAACCTTCCCCTTGGGTTAGGTATGACAGTATATTTGGCATTTAGGATCACCTGACAGCACAAAGCGCACACGCACACCCCCCAGCCCTGGTAGATGACCTTTATCTCCAACACTTCAGCATAGCTGTGTATGATACAAAATTGTCTTTCCGTCTTGACTCTTAACTTCCTTTACGTTTGTGACTTTTAGCTGATCCCTCAGCTTTATTTCTATCTAGTTTCAGTGGGAATTTATATCCTTTTCAAATGGTACAGCAAAAAAAAAAGCCCAAAAAAAACCCCCAAAAAAACCAAAACCAAAACAGGAATGACATTTTTTTTTCTATAGTGCTGGTATATATTTAGAAGCTGCTAAAAACAGGAAAGACATTGTGAGTGATTATACAACTAACATTCTGATTTCTTGTATATTATCCTCAAAAGCTCCATTTTAGGGTTGTTCTAAATAATAAAATCCTTGCCAGATCAGTATTTCTATTTACTTTAGACAGACACTCATTCTGTATTAGTAACAATAATACTTTGGTTAAAATAGCACCTTTCCCCAAGTACACGCCAAGAAATCGAATCCGCAGTGACACAGAACTGCAGTTTTTAGATTATTACTGTCACTGAAGTAAACTGTAAAAACTCATATAGATTTCTGTGGAAGAAAACTGGAACCCTGCTGCTTCAAAGTCATGTGGTCATCTTAGCAGTGTTTATAGGTAGGGATCAACTAGCCTTTGGCAACCATCATAATATAGAAGAGAGGCAGTATAGATGTGATTCAGAGGACTGGGGACTGATGTCATTGAATAAAAAATGTCCTTGTCCCCTGTGAAGGTTTGGCCATTGCGACCACTAGAACCAATGGACAATTGTCTGCAGAGCTGCAGCCAACTGAACATAAAGTGGTGCTGAGGTCACCACCTATTGACAACACACTTGTGTGTAGTGGGGAAGGTGAGCCCAGTGCATGCACCTTTGGTCCTGTAGTGGATTCCCCTGTCACTGTTCAGAAGCTAAAAATAGTGGCAGTCCCAAATATTCACTGAAATAATGAATGTCCCAAGACTATTTTTAAAGTTGACCCCCACTGATTACTGGGCCAGTCTCTGACCTCCCTTGAAGGCTTTCCAAGGCCCGGGAACAGGATATTTAAAATACCACCCATATTTCTGAGCTGTAGACTTAGAGTCAACAGATACGACCCAGCAGAGCTTCCCCAGAAGCTTGTCCAAGGCTGCACAGTGGGCTTGAGCAGGGTCTTCACAGTCTTCAGCGCCTCTTCACACTGCTTTTTGTACTGTACAACCACGGCAGCTGGTGCATCAAAGGAATGGAAATGAAATGCCTCAACATTCACAACTCTGGGAAGAGTTTCAGGGTTCTATGAAACAAACACTCTTTAATCTCCGCTCATGCTACTGCACATGCATTGAATGTGCCTTTGGGCTCTGATGCCCAGATTATCAGGATGAGGAGATACAAGTACTGGCAGCAGGCTGAACTGAGAGCCTTGTTTGATTACTTATCCCAGTATCTGTGCAATGAACAATGGAAGAACAAGTTTCAAAATAATTAGGATATAAAACCTGGTGTCCTGTTTGTCCAGTCGTGCTAAGCCCAGATCAGATGTTGAATTGCTGCCATGAAGTGTTCCTGTGATAGGTCTTAGGAAAATCTTTTCCAAACATTTCTTGCACAAAAAAAAAAAAAAAAAAAATCAGTTGTAACAAGATACTTGTCATGTAGGTGTATGATCTATCAGCTACTGCAGATATGCACCTTATTAACTACTGAAGAAAAAGCCTGATGAAATATGAAGAAATAGAAAAGACTTATACCCATCTCACCTTCAGGCAATGAATTGAGATGCCTAAAACAGGGACCATTGGCTCTGTGTAAGTGCTGGCATATGGACAATCAAAAAAAGAAAAGTTTCTCTGAAATGTGAATCAGATCTCAATGTGGGTTATATTTGCCTCCACTCTCTGAAGATCTGGGAACCAACACTCCTAAACTAGGTGCAACAGTTTAATTGGAAGAGTAACACAGCTGGACTGAGTTACAGGTATAAATGAAGTAAGAAAATGAGTTGCCTTTACTTTTGGGAAGTGATGGTTCCAAGATAGGTTACTGGCCCAATATCACTGTGATGAAATCCCTCAAGTGAAGATAAATCTCATGGAATCTTGTGGATTCTAGTCCTGTGTCCACCAGACCATGGCAATGTTGCCTCCATTCCCTAAAAGTTACAGTCTTCCTTTAACCATTAGCTATAGTAAACATAAGCCTTATCAAATACATGTTACTCCAAAAGTTTCAAATAAGGGTGGCTTGAATCAATATACTTTTACCCCTAATTCTACCGTGCATACTGCAAGGCTGTCTGTCTTAATCTCTCTAATCTCTCTTTATGTCTATATGTACATAAAAAGGTAATTTCCTTTTCTATGTGTACATATACATATGTAACTAATTCCACACAAACTTTTTTTTTCTTCCTTGCCTCCTAGAAATAATTATTTAAATTCTGTGAGATATCATTCTTTATGATCCTTTTTTCTAGCCTAAACTGAGATGGATAAGTTGGGGGATACCCCTCATAATTTTCCAGTCTGGTAGAAATGTCTATTTTATAGCAGCAGAGAAAGGACTTCTCTATAAAACATGTGGCACAGGCATAATCCACAGCAAAATGATGTGATGTCCAGGCTTTGCTGGCATTCCACTTAGGCGTCCCAATTCACACTAATCTTTGTCTCATAGGCCCATTCTGAGCTCATGTCACCAAAACTTTCAATTCCTGTGGGGTCATTAAGTCCTTATTCAATTTCCAGCAGATATGGGAATTGTGTGTGAATGAATGCAATGTACACAAATCATTCCAGCCACCCTTGTATTAAATGAACTTTTTTTAAGAAGCTGGTTTTGACCTGATAGAATATAATGGTTTCAAGGGAACCATATAACCATTACAATCCATCATATAAATGAATACTTAGGGACACCTAAATCCAAAGATTATTTGACTGTTATACATATACTTGCACAAAGGGGGCTGGAGGATAGACCCCTCAAATCTGCAGTGAAAACATCTGTACTTTTAGGAAATTATTCTTAAAAATGAGCACATACATAAACTTTCTCAGATTTCCAGAATGATCAGTCCATTTTAAATCAAAGTGTCCCCCGGCATCAAATTACATTTTGGATGTCTTGCTATCAAATTATCAGTTTAGAAAAGCAAAGAGGTTTAGAATGATAAAGGGTATTTTATATGACCAGTTCTGATTGCAGACTCTGGCTTCTCTATAACCTGATGGCTTTTCATGTGTTATTAATTATTGTGTACTATACTCCTCTAACATCTATGGCAGATACTGTAAAGCTGAGGAAAAGTAAGCAATATAAAATACGAAAGTGTTCTCCAAACCCTGCTTTCACTTCCTTTTGTTGATCTCTTGTAATGTAAAAACAGATAAATGGTTTCCTCTTTCAAATACAACAAAAAAGAAATGACTCCTGGGAGGAGCCCTGGGATGCCAAGTTTGAGCCTGGATTCAATTTTTATGACCACTGTAAAAACTCCTGAAAATAGGAAATTATAATGGAAATGCTGACTCTCACTGCAGCAGTGTGAGCACCACCACCACGGTACTATTACTGATCTAAAGGGGCTGGAAGTCAAAGTGGAATCATTTACACAACCGACTTCACACCACTTTACAAACAAGGGGTGTGCATATGGGGGGCGGGGTGGAGGGACATCTTGCTCTTAATTAGTTGCTTGCAAAATCCATTGTCATTCTTGAAGAAGACAAATCCCCTATTGCTCTGTTCCGTGCTCTGCGTTTTCCTTTCTGGTCCGCAAGAGCTGCTGGCAGAGGTCTGTTTCTGTTGGGTGCCCAGCCCACGGTGTGGAAGGGGCAGGGGCCATGTCACGCCCTAACTCCTTGCGCAGGCACAGACAGCCTGAGATCTCTCCCCCTCGGCAGTAGCTCTCTAGCGAAGGGCAGCAATATATTAAGGCGCCGGGTCACATCTCAGCACCGCACCAAAAATCAAGCAAACGATTTCCCCCTCACTAACAAACTGGAAATGCTCCGAAGTTTGGCTTTTATTTGCAGGGAGTCCTAGAAGATGGTTGCTTTGTTCGTTTGTTTGTTTGTTTGCTTAAAAAAAGACAAAACTCGTCAGAACAATGTTCTATCCATCTCTGTGACGATTTTGGTTTTGGGGGATGGGGGCGGGAGTTGCTATCAGATGAGCATTTACTCTCACCGCGGCAGCACCCGAGTTCCTTGCCGCTATTCTTCCGTGTCTTGTCATTAGCAGTTACTAAAATATTAAGGCTACATGAGACCTGAGGAGCGAACGGGAGGCCGAAAGAGGGGGGGGGGGCGACCGGTTTCGGAAAGGAGATGCTGGAGCTCCTGCGCTGCTGCCGGCGCCCGGCTCTGCGCCCCGCCGTCCCCCGTGCTCCCTGTGTGCGCTCCAGCGCTCTTCAGGCTCAGTCCCGACGGGCTCGTTTCCCTTCCCGGGCCCTTTCTGGCTCTCACGTTTCTATTTGAGTCGGATTTCTTTCGGCGGGGTGGGATGAGGGGGCGGCGGTCAGAGCCTGAACACTCTAATCCTTCACCGCGGTCAACACCAAAACCGCATGAAGAGGAGAAAACAGACAAAGCAAAGGAAAGCAGACCAAAGAAAAAAAAAAAAAAAGTATATGTATATATACACATATATATCTTCCAGGTGCCACTGATAAGCAGGGGACCTGTGGCGGGGGGGACACCTTGCCCGCAGACACAATGGCAAGGGGAGGACGCTGCGGTGCACTTGTGCCTACTCTTCCCTGCGTGTCTGCCGCCGGGGCTGGCTCCGTCCCTCCCAGCGAAGCTCCGGCTGAGGAGAGGCTTTGGAAACATTGCCGAGCGCAGCCGGCTGCTCTGTCCTGCTCCCTGCTCCCCCGCTCCCTTCCCCCGGGAGGCTTGGGAACTGCAGGGCTGCCGACCGGAGGAATCTTTGACCAGCCAGCCCCCCACCCACTGCCGCGTTGCGAGGGGCGAGTTGTTTGCTGGACTCCGGGCGGCGATACAGCCCTTGAAACCCGCCGAGCAAACAAACATCTCCACCCTGCCCCGCCGGACCCGCTTCTCGCAACCCCAGCGAGACGCCTGCGGCTGATGCTTCGCAAGTGGCAGGGTTGTTTCTCCTCAATAAAAGATTTTTCAAGGGACAACCGCCGTTCCCCAGTGGGCATAAAATCCCACGGAAGCAAAAGGGATATTCCTCCTGCACATGGCTACGGGATGGGGCCGGGAATCGTTATTCTTGCAAAAGTTAATTGGGTCCCGAAGGTGAAGCCGGGTTCTCCTGAGGGAGGAAAGAGGAACATCAGTGAGGCGGTGCAGATCTCTCCCATCAGACGTGTAGGTGCATCCAGGGATGCCCAGCATCCACAAGAGCTTAAAACAGAGGAGGAGCGATCCCCAGTACCTGTGCTGCGCAGGATTAGCCCTTGAACCTAGAACTCGTTGGAAACGAGGTGACAAGCACAGCCGGCTCCCTACGGGAAGGAAGGGGAAATGCCCTCAGATGCGCTCTCCGTACCTCTAGGTCTGCTTCGCAGATGGGGCACGAAGCCACCGCACTGGCACCGGCACTGGGACCGGGACCGGGACCAGGACCAGCGGCAGTGCGGCAAGGGAGACAGCCGCTCTCGGCACCGGCCCCGGTGCTGAGAGTGTGGACCGGGGAGGCAGCCCCTGTGGGGTGGCCGGCTGATGCCGTTCGGGATGCTGCTCCCCGAAGAAAAGGGGGGCTCAGCCCGGGGGTGGAGGGGGGTACCTTCACCGTGCAGATACGTGGGGGAGGACGGGGACGGGGATGGTTTTGGGAAAGAGATACAGGTGGGAAATAGGGACGGAGGCTCCGGTCTCCCCACTCACCCCAGAGATTTCTCTTGAAACGAATTGGGTTTCGCTGTCACGTCTAAATCCTACAAACGTAGCTGGCTTTGGAAGCAGATGCCTTCACTTTTTATGAGTCTCTTGAAGTTGTAACATTCCTAATCGACAGCAGATCTTCGCTGTGGAAAAGCGCAGCATATTCCCTGCGTGTCAGTGCTCTCAGTGGTTTTACATCCCGTTCCCGATATTAGATTCCCCACCGTTACAAGTTGACATAATGCAAATTAGAGAGGGACATCATAAAAATCCATCCGAGAATAAAGGTTTTGGAGCAGCATAGCCTTCATAACTTAAACACCAGATATATAAACCAAATGCTCTTAACAGGACGGTTAACCTGAAACTTCAGTTCAATCGCCAGTGGGTTGACAAGTCCAAATATTTTTTTTCTTTTTTAACAAATACGTAAATATCAGACTATACGTTACCCAGGCAGCTATCGTCTACAGCTTCCAGTAATACTCTGGAATAGGCTAATATCCCAACGACCCGATTTGGTTATAAACTATTTTCGCGTGGGAATAATTTGATGTGTCTTACTTCTCCCTAGACACTGAAATCTTTTACTGCCCTTTATTTCGATGTTTAAATGTTTCTTTCGGAATTATGATTTCTGTAACTAAGTGCAATTTTTTTAATTTTTTTTTTTTTTTTGGTCGTTATTGTTCCCTTAAAGGCATCACATGCAGGTATTATTGCTGATGTTGTGTTTACCGTCTCAACTAATCTTCTACTTCTCTAAAGACAATTGTGATTTTTGTTTTATTAATGCACGCACCCACCCCCAGCTATACCAAGATTCTTCCTCTGGGAAAAGAGAAATCTCCAGTTAGAAGAGCGTATCTCCGGTCTGTTTCTTGGTCAGGGACAGTTGGGGATCTTAATCTGTGTTCTGACAGCTGGGCTTGGAAACTGTTTTTGAAAATGCAAACTTATTCGAAGGCAATCAACTTACAACAGCGGGCACAGAATTGCACTCTCGACCTACCGACCCCCATAACAGGAATAAAAGTTCTAGGTTTGGGGATTTTTATTTTTTTTTTTTTTTCCGAGGTGGAGGGAAGTAAAAAGGAAGGGAGAAAGAAATAAAGAAAATAATATCACGAAATGAGAAAGAACTGAAGAAGCCGGGATGAAGGAAAGTCTTTGCTTCGCCTCTGCCTCGTTAAAATGCCGCTCGTTTACAAAAGGAGGGAACGAAAATCTCTTCGCCTGCCCAGAGCAGTGAGCGGTATTGGACCCAGATTCTCCGCGGCAACAGAGATGTTTTGGGGCTGAAATGGCAGTACTAGGGCTTACTTCGCCACGATGCTGTCGTGTCCATGAACGCTTATTCTGCAGGATGATAACGTAGTGTTTTCTTGTTGCTGTTTTGTTGGTTTATTTTTTTGTTAATTTGTTTGTTTGCTTTTCCTTAGGAGATGGACAAAAATCAGTGTAACAACGGCAGTGACATGAACAATAAAAAAACACATGCGTGTCCGCTGAGCACGGTACCATGTTATCCTGACGGATCTGTCTTCGCTAGCGTATTATATTACCCTGGTTCCTCGGGACAATGTAATATACCCAAGCAATTTTTTCCCCCTTCACGGATCTAAAGGAGTGTGAATGGATGGATGAATAGAAAAACAAATAAGCAAGGAGATTATGGCCTCAGGATTAATTATAAAGCATGTTTAACCTTTTTTCTTTAGAGGATTATTTGCTTTGCCTGCTTCGCCTGGGTAGTCTGACTCCCTCCGGACCTGAGCAGGGCTCTGCTGCTCCCGATCGGCGGGGGATCCGCGGGACTTCGCAAGCCGCGGAACCCCTCCCGGAGTGCGGGAAGAGACCGTCCCGGGCAGCGGGAGGAGGGACAGGAGGGAGGCACCGAGGTCAGGGCCGTCGGGGTGGAAATTTGGGACCGGCAGGGATGCTGGGGAGGGACGAGGAAGCGGCTCTAACCGGGAGCGGACGCCTCACAGGTAAGCGGATCCTGAGATCCTCTCGGAGGATTTTCTCAGAAAGGGAGAACAACTTCCAATCCCTAAATCCTCCCAGAGGGAGCAGATCCCTCCTTCCATCCTTCCCTCGCCTTTTTTTTTTTTTTTTTTTTTTTTCCCTTTTTTTTTTTTTTTTTTTTTTTTTTGCTTTTCTCCTCCTCCCTCCCTGGGCAGGTCCCAATGAGTCCTGTCCCGCGGTTCGGCAGAGAAGGGCGCGCAGCAAGGCCAGCCGGGAGCGAAGCGGTGCGGAGAGAGGAACGGCGGCCCGGGACGGTTCAGGGAACACGTCCACGGGAGCGCGTCCCTCCGCAGCGGCACAACGCGGAGCTGCACGGGGGGACACTGCCCACGGGCCCCCCCGGGACGACGCTCCGCCGCGGGGGGCCGTGCGTAGTGGGCCCCAGGGAGATGCCCCGGGGGGGGCTGCGGGAGCAGGGCGGGGGGGCGAGATCACACGTTTGCGGGCTGCGAGCCCCGGGCTGCTGCGCCTCCAGCAGAAGCGGGTTGAAAAGTTGGTTCTTCCCAGCCAGAAACTTTCTCCCTGCGTGCGCATGCCCGGAGTGTAGTGGGAGGTTGAGGGGGGAGCTGGGAGGGGGGGTTGAAATAAGGAGGAGGCTGGAGGGAAGGGATCGGTTCAGTGTGAGCTCGGCTGCTCCCGGGCGCGTTTGCACTCCGGCACACGCAGCCGGCGCCGGGAGCAGGAGGAGGGAGACCGCACCTCCGTCTCCATCAGCCACAGCACCTGGACACCTGGCCCCGCTGCTCGCTCGGATCTGCCTGTACCCACTGGAGAAGCAGTGGGGTGGGGTGGGAAGAGAGCTGTGCCCCCCAGGGCCAGCAGAGACACTGACCTAGAACAACCTCCTTTTTTTTTTTTTTTTTCCTCCCTATTATTTTTTCTATTATTTTATTTTACCAGCTCTAATTTAGCCCAGGATCTTTTAACTGCTGCCAGCGGTGGAGCACAGATCGGGATTAGGTAAATAAAAAGAACAACTCATTTTGTTTGGTTTTTGTTTTGCCAAGCCTCGGGAGTTGGGGATATCGATCCAAACAATTCTTTTTCTCTCTTTCTCTCCTTTCTTTCCTTCCCACCCCCTCCCCCCATCCTCTCCTACCATCCCCTGAATGATGCAGAAGTGGGGAAACTGTGGTTCACGTGAGGAGGACTTTTCTTGGGGCGGGCAGAAGGCTGGGGAAAGTCTTCACATGGCGCTCGGATATTCTGATGCTATTTAAAGATTTGTCCTCCCCTTTCAGCGTTGTTTATCCCCCCTCGAGGAGGAGCTGTGTTTTTAACCCGAGCTAAAAATGACATATACGAGCTGCAAAACAGAAGCCCGAATGTTCTTTATGGACTTGAACGTTCAGTTTCCTCTCTGTTCTTTCATTTTCTTTCTCTTTCTCTTCTTCCTGTTCCTTCTTTCTCTTTTATTTTTCTTTTCTTCCTACTCCACTTTTACTGTTTTAAGGTCCGAGAAGCCTTCTCTGTTTCCTCCCAAGGCCATAACCGAAATGAATCTTATGTTTGTATTTGAATGGATCGAAATAAGTTCAGCGCAGGGAGAGACTGAGCTTTTCTCGAGGCCGAGTCTATAAAGTGTCAGTGCAAAGCCGAGGATTAGGGTATGGTTGTTATAGTTGGCTTTTGGGAGAGTAGCTATAAAAGTCGAACATTTTGGAGATTACAGTAGCGTTGCGGGAATTGTCAGATAAAACGCTAGTAGTGCAGGAGAGTGAGAGCCCCGTCCCGGGCAGGTGCACAGCAGACCCAGTTCAGTAAATTCGAAGCCAGATGAGGAAAAGGGTCAGCTCCTAAACCAGCGCTGAGCTCGGACCCTCCGGCGGTGGTACCGAGCTGCGCGGCCCCGCGGAAGGAGCCTGGCCCGGGGGTGGCCGGGGACGGCGCGGCCTCGGTCGGCCAGGCCTGGGAATGCGGCTCGGTGCCCTGCGTGTCCCGGGGGGCTCTCACGGCAAAGGTTTCCCCCCCACCCCCCCACCCGTGGCTGTGCGTGCTGTAGCCGTGGGAAGCGAGGAGTACAGAGGGAAGTAATCCTCCCTGCGCCGGGAGAGAGGAAGAACGATTTATTCGTACTCAGGGGAGACACCGGTTGTTTCTCTAGGCAGTAAGCGAGGATGAATCTTGTGCTGAGGGGCTTTTCTACAACCCCACGTACACAAAAGCTCCAAAACAACGTAAAAAACTTCTGCAAGGAGAGGATGGAGGAGCCTGGCCCCCGAGGCCGCCCCGCCGGCACGCACCCGCGGCCACATCCCGCCTGCGAGCCCGCCGCGGGGCTGGCTCCCGCCCGTGGCCCTCGTAGCCCCTGCCCCACCGGGGTCCGGAGACGGGGATTTTGTGGTTGTCCTTGTTGTTTTGGATAAAGGCTGCCCCGAGCAATGCAGAAATCGCTGGTGCGGTTGAACCCCGATTTATGTTGTTATTATTACAAGGCTAAAATCCGCCGCATTCGCAATGGTGGTCTGGAGAAACTTGTCAGCACTGATTTCGTGATAAAATGTGAATGATGATTTTATAAGGATTTAGCGGAGGTATCCAAGGCACATGCTGACTGAGTCCTTCCAGTCCTCATTAATGTTAGCAATTAACTCTTTCACGCTCAATTAGCCCCGAATAAACCTGCTTTAATAGATTTTGCACACTTCATTAATATTTCGAATAAATCTGTGCTGAATAATGCACTTTATTCCTCAAGAGCACCACGATCGAATAATGTGGAGCGAAAGGGCAATTTTATTCCCTTTCCACTTAGTTTCCCAAACACAGATAAATTCTAAGCTCTGTTTCCTCGCTTAAACTGATAGGAGGGGGAAAATCTTGTCCCCTTGAACACAATAAGTAGCCGACCTGGTGGCAAAATGCTGCACACCGATGCGATGCTGCCGAAAGGACAAGGCTAACAGACTTTAAAAGACTCAGGCAAAACAGGGGGACTTTTTTTTTTTTTTTTGACAGATGAACCTGATTGCTGTAGTTTGAGGCTATCGCAAGAATGCAGCATTTTATGCCCGCTACTTTATCATGTTTGTAAAAATAAGCAACGCTCTCAGTGTAATTTACCTCCTCCATGCCTCCATGTGGAACTAATTAGCAAACCTCATTATTTATGAGTCAGGTATTTAATGTAACAAATATCCCTTTCAAAGAGTACATCGGAAGTTGATAATTCGAGGTAGAAAGGAAAAATATCGACTAGCCACAAGATTACTTAAAAATCCATGTGATTTCACTACTTGCTATGCTACCAGCAAAAAGCCGGATGGATATTTTATTATTTTATTTTATTTATTTTATATTTATTGTCGTATAGAGATGACAGAATTTAATCTGGAAGGCTAAGATTACAATGCTCTTAAAACAATGGCAACTGGACAATAGAATTACCGTATCTTCAAACAGGACAAAGGGTAAGAAATCTGGAGACAGATGTAGTCTTTCAAGTTTATGATCCTATTTTGCAGGGTAAATTTATCTTGGCATGAGTGGGTTTTGTTTCGGTCAGAACACAAGTGGTTTGTTCTTAATTACTCACCGAGCTAGCTTGTGTTAAAAAAAAAGAAAACCCCACACAGTTTTATTGTGATGACTGAATTCAAGCAGGGAACTCGCGGGGTCTTCTGTAAGAAAATAAAAATAAAAAAGAAGCCCCGATAACGATCTGTTTACATGAAACAGAATTAAAGGTGGAGGTGACAGCGAAATCAAAGAAACATTGATCTCTCTGCGGGCAAGCAGGAGAGCGGAGAGTAACTGCGCTGTGAAACACGTTCGCTTTGAAGTTCCGGAGAGCGGGGACTTCTTTCTGAAATAGTCTGCTCTTCATCTATATTTTTGACTGTCCCGGTCTCACAGAGTAACAGTGTAGTTTACATTTCTGGAAAAGTGCCAAGAAGCTTGTAGTAACGTGAACACTCTGCTCCCACCTCCCCTTTTCTTCTCCTTTTTTTTTTTCTTTTTTTTTTTTCTTTTTCACTTTTTCCTCTCTCATTTATTTATTTATTTTAATTAATAGAACTGCTCTCGCAAAAGTGTGGGCGCAATGGATGCTATTATGACCCGTCTGTATTTCTCCTTGGTTTCTTCCCCCTTCTTCGTTTTGGAAATCGAAACAGAATTTTTCGACTGTTATCGAGCAAGAATTTACTCAAATTGACATAGCATATTTTTGCTTATTTATTCCATATTAAGTGTTTTCTAAGGATACGAAGAAAGAAAGTGGGGATAAACCCAGAAATTAACTCGGTTTGTAATAGCATGTTTCATGCATGAGAGATCTAGGGCTACCTAGACAGGAAAAGTGACACGAAGCCGTTTTGACAGACAGACAAAGACATTTCAGGTAACCGGACAAAAGTGTTTTCCATGCACTTTGTTCTTGGGGTCATCGATTGAGACATTTGTGCTGTGAAGTGGACACGCCTAGCGTATGGGCAGCACTAACAAAATAAAAAAGTATTTTCCCAGTTGAACAACAAAACAGTTTGGTTAGTTCATCTACCCTAAATAGTTTAAAGAAAAAAAAAAAAAAAAAAGGGGGGGGGGGGGGGGAGAGAGGAACAAAAGAGAAGGAGGAGAGTGTAATATGTGCATTTCTCAGTCACTATCCAAAATGTATCCAATTAAAAAAGGCAAAATGTCACAATCTCTTATCTGGGTCATTGCTATGGAATTCCTCTAAGGTTTGTGTCTCTCTTCCTGCTGCTGATTTATGTAAAGCAGTGTGAAAGGTGGACCTGGAATATAGAACTGCTCAGAGTAAGCTTCTCTGTCTCACACCCTCTGCAACTCTCCCAGCCACAACTCTTCAGTCCAAACAAAAGCCCACATGTATTTCAGGTTTGTTTCTCCGGTTTTTAGACCTCTTCTGACACCAGTTTCCACACCCCAGCTCTCAAACCCAGAGGCACAGCTACTACTCTGCAGCACTTTTCTCCAGAGAGGCTTTCCCCTTCACATAGGGATGAACTGACCCTCTAGGCTGAGTGCTGTGAGAATCCTGCTGGGGCCCTGTGGGGATCCTATGGAACCTTATAGGGGATCTTTTGAAGACTTCATGTGTATCCTGTAGGAACCCTACGGCAAACTTGCAGGGATCTTAGAGACCCTGTAGTGACTCTATGGGACCCCTGTGGGGTTTCTGCTGGAAAATGGCCCCACTGAGGGCAAATTCCAGATTTTGCTGAAGGAAAAGCGGGTATAGCTGCGGGCTGTGCAGTAAGAGGGAGGCTCCCTGGGCTGTAGGGATGCAATGCCTCCAAAAGCCACGAGTGCTCTCTTGCAGTCACAAAGAGGGGCAGCTGTGTGTCCCCCACCAACCCTTGAGAAGCATCTCCTGCCAAATTGTTGAAAGCAGCTGGGGCTGAATTTGTAGGCAGGACCAGATGTGCCTCAGTGCTGCTGCCTGGTAGCATTTTCCCCTCTGCCTTGTGGGGTGGAATGGGTAGACATCTGTCTCAGAGGAGAGGCTGGGGTCTTGGTGGGACCCTGAAACACAGAGCAAAGTGGTGGCATCCAGCCCAGGGAAGAGCTTTGGCCCTGCAGCCTTGCAGCTGGTGGGTTGGGTATCCCCACAGGAAGGGTCCCTCCAGCCCTCGCCTTTTTGTCTTTTGAAGGATTCTAATTGAACGATTGCCTAGATTAGGATGTGGGCTTCAAGCCAGGCACTTCCCCCTGGGGAGAGCAAATGGCACTTTAGATTTGTCACCCAAACTGAGCATTTTCCTTTTTCTTTTTGCAGTACATGAGGGAGGACTGTTGGATGGTATTTGCACACTATCACTGCACCCCACCCCCTCAAAAAAATAATCAGGGATTTTCTATTTTTGAATGAGGTAGCATTTACAGATCTGAGCATCCAAGTGCTTCCCCCACTACAGAGGCAGAGATTTGGCTAAGGCTAGACCTGGGGACCTGAGTGACCCAGGGACAGGGAACTCTCTGTACAATGCCCCCTGAGTCACCTCTCAAGGGTAAGGGCTAAAGGCAGTTTTTGCAGACAGGTTTAGTGGGCTGTGGATGCTTAGGAAGTGATTTTAAATTACATGGGAGAAGTTTGAGATTTGTCGGACAAAATTATAATCTCCTCACTGTCCCTGTGCAGAGGATTGTTGGAGGTCTACCTAGCACAGGGATGCTGTTGGGGTGTGAATGATTGTTGGATGAGGTACAGTTTTTGTGTGTGAAGGATGGGGAGCGGGAGAGTCTGGAAAACTTTGGGGATATATTTGCAGCCAAGAGCTGGTCAGGCCTCTCCAAGACAACCTTCTCCTGTGGTTTTGGAGAAGGACATTAATGAGGGATAAGGTGAGAAATTACCTCTGCTTTTATCTTTGTATAAATCCACATCTCTCTCCTCCCCGCTCCATGTTTATTTTTCAGGACTTTTCCTCCCCTGTTCCCAAGATCCTCCTCCTAAGCGGCCAGTATGGGAAGTAAGACCCTGCCGGCCCCAGTGCCTATCCATCCTTCCCTCCAACTCACCAACTACTCCTTCCTGCAAGCATTCAACGGGCTGCCTGCCGTGCCCTCTGACCACCTCTCCAACCTCTATGGCTTCAGCGCCCTGCATGCTGTACACCTGCACCAGTGGACTTTGGGGTACCCGGCCATGCATCTGCCCCGTTCCTCCTTCTCCAAAGTGCCCAGCGTGTCAAGCTTGGTGGATGCACGGTTCCAGCTGCCAACCTTCCCGCTCTTCCCACATGTCATCCAGCCCAAGCAAGAGGCCACCAGTGTGACCCTCAAAGCCAAACCCCGCTTCGACTTCGCCAACTTAGCAGTGGCTGCAACACAAGAGGACCACTCTAAACTGGGACAGGCAGACAGTCAGGGCTCAACTCCAGGGCTGGGGTCTTTGCTTGAGGTGACTAAACTCTCTCCAGAGAAGAAACCCACACGGGGAAGGTTACCATCCAAAACTAAGAAGGAATTTGTGTGTAAATTCTGCGGCAGGCACTTCACCAAGTCCTACAACCTTTTGATCCATGAAAGAACCCACACTGATGAACGGCCCTACACGTGTGACATTTGCCACAAGGCCTTTAGAAGACAGGATCACCTGAGGGATCACAGGTAGCAATTCTTCTGTCCTTTTTTCCTTCTGTACCTGTACTCTCCTGGTTGCCCACCTACATTTCTGAAGGTGCATGTAAGAAAAGTCACATCCCTGGCCAGCCAGTTGTGTTCTTTCTCAATTTTCCTCTGCCCACTGCTGGTGGAGAAGCCCAGATAATTCACTTTGGAAGACAGGCCTGTTGTTTTACTCAAACAAAAATTGCTTGTGCAGCCTCCTTAGTTTCCACAGATGTTTTTGCCCTCCATTTGCATTGTCTTGTGCCCTCTGCTTTTGTGACCGTTCAGAACTGTCATGAAAATATTCAGTCTGATGACCCAGAAGGTAGAGAGAAGCTCTTTATCCGTAAGACAGGCACCCTTGTAAGCCTTCGACACCACCCTCTCTTCTTGCACGCACACATAAGGATGATTGCCTGGGTGCCACACTCCAGCACTCTCGGTCTCAGCAGCAGGTGTAAAAAACTCCAGCATGTTCTCCCTCAGGTACTCACTGCTGAGTTTAGGCCATTTATTTCTGACATCTCAATTGTTTTTCTCTCCCTAGATATATCCATTCTAAAGAAAAGCCTTTTAAGTGTCAAGAATGTGGAAAAGGATTCTGCCAGTCCAGAACGCTAGCTGTCCACAAGACACTGCACACGCAAGTAAAGGAACTGAAACCTGCCAAACTTAAGTGCTGAATCTCCAACTTCCATGAACTTTTCCTCCCCTTCAGACTTTATATCAAAACCAGAGCAGAAACAAAACTTTCAAGATGGGAGCACTGAACTTTGTGTTTTGTTTTTGTTTGTATTTTAAAAGGAGCAAAATACTCCCCCCCCCCCCCGAGCCCCACCGTCCGCCCCTTCCCAAGCAACTAACTTCCTAAATCGTGGGTGAAAAGATTATTTTGCTTTTAAAATATACATGAATGATGCAGAGAGTGTTAGCTGACTTGTGTGGCTTTGATAAACTTTATGCCAAAAGGTGGTGCTGACGTGTTGGACAGGAATCTCTTTCAAACCAAACAAAAACCCACAAGCCCCCCCCCCTCCCCCAGTCCTAACAAAACTCCCCCAAATCGTAGCTTCCAAAAGTATTACTTTTTTAAAAAAACAACAATCTCTTATTTTATACTTATTTTTGACTGTATAAAGCTTCTTATTTTTACACTTCAGGAAATACAGAGAATTCCAGAAGACGATTAAGAACTGAAACAGTGGTTTCTCATCACAGCACCATTATAACATGGAGAAACTTGCAAATCTCATTTGCTAGTTTGTTTGGTTGGTTGGGTTTTTTTTTTTAATGGAGAAGAAAATTAATATTTGGAAATAACATAAATCTCTCAAGTGTGGAGTCCTATCATGCACTAGAAAATGCATCCACACCTTACACATGTGGGTCCCCGGTGTTTGGGACAAATCAGTGCTGGTGGAACATCGAGACCTTTTTTTGGCCTTGTGGTCTAGAGCGCTGTGAGGAGGTTTGTAACTTGTGGACTGATTAAAAAAAAAAAAAAAAACCACAGAGGAAAGATGGCAATACGTCAAACTGACAGTATGCACAACATGGTTTTAGTGGTACTTTAAAGTCTTCGTGCGTCCTGATGAGAGAGAACAAATCTCAACCTAAGAGCATATTTTTTTAAATGCTGGCTTTCTGAACAGTGTATTCAAATTAAGAGACATTCCAATAAGTTTTGTTTATTAAAAACAAAAAAAAAAAAAAAGGAAAAAAAAAAAAAAGTTGTATGGCTGTTTGGCACTTTATGCTGATTATTGGTAATTGACATTTATCACTGGATTGTGTGTGTTTTTTAAGTATTAAAATAAATCGTTATTTTATAGGCAAGTCTGCATAGACTACAGATGTGTTCATTTGTTTCTGGTCTCTTCCCTTGAAAAACTTCTCCATCAGTACTCACAAGGTTTTTTTGGGTTTTTTTTTTTTTTTTTTTTTTTTTTTTTGAATTTTCCCGAGTGTTTGTTTCTACCAGCATTGGAAAGTCTATATCTTTACGCATAAACCTCCCCCCCGCCCCCTTTTCGTTTTACCTTTTACCCGCTTCTTTTTCCTTCTTCTCTCTCTTTTTTTTAATTTATTTATTTATTTATTTATTTTTTTAATTTTATGTTGACAAAAGCTACCAGATCTGCAGGAGTCAAATAGTTTTGCTGCTAGTGTGGAAAACCAAAATCAACTTGGGTAGCTAAATCTTGGGTATTAGCTGATAAGATTAGGTGTCAGAAGTGTTATAAAACAAATCAAATGAATAATGGTCAAACTGTTGCTGCTTTCACAGCCTGAAAGCGCTGCGGGGAGAGCCGCCTTCGCACACCCTTCCCTTCGCTTCTCAGGAGCGGGCATTTCTCAGTCGCATCTTCGGCCGGTTCAGCGCTGATTGGGGCGGCCTTTGATTCCCGGCAGCTGTCTTAGATCAGAGATGTTTATTCCACTGAGAAACCGCTTTGGATCGAGACGGGGGAGATAGCTCAGGGCTGGGGGATCCGCCCGAGCCTTTGAAGCACCTCTTGCCGTCCTTTCTCGGCAAACCCAAACCCCTCTTTCCCCTATCACAAGCCTGTGCCACCCTCCACGCGATAAGAAAAAGCTTCCTGCAAATTAGCGCGGCGACGCGTCCGCAGGAGCATCCGACCTGGACGGCGGCTTCTGCGCTGCCGAAGCGCAGATGCTGCGACGCCGCAAAATCCTCTCTCCAAAGTGGTTCCTTTCCCCACTTCCCTGCTCAGCTTTTAGAAAATATTTCTTTATTTGGTCAAGGAATCCTATCAACGATAGGGAAAAAACTTGCGGGTAATTATTTAATGTAAGGGGAGGGGGGAAGAAAGCTCTCTCCCCCTCTTTCCTATGGGACACCGATTCGAGAGCATTGTAACTGATTTAAACGCTCTTGCTGGGCGGGCTGCGGAGTCCACCTTCGGCGTGGGATGGCCCTCGGGAAGCGCAGGGTGCTGAGATGATGCCTCTGCGCGCATCCAGCTCCGGGGGCTGTGAGAACGGACGGCGATCGAAGCCGGCTTTACTTTTGCTTTGCTTCCACACCGCGTAAAGGCTTTTGGTTTTTGTCTTAAAAAGCACCTGAAAACCAGCTGCTCGGCACAAGCAAGCAGTTCGGGGGTGAAATCACCGGAGCTTGCAGGAAGCCTCCGCGCTTCGACAGCGCGTAGCCGCCACCGTGGGCTGTGCGCGGAGCTGTGCGCGGAGACCGGCGGGAGCAAGGATCGCTCCTGGGCTGCTCCGGCCTCGCGTTGCCGAGCCGCATCGAGCCCCGTTTTCTCGGCGGCGTCTCTCGGGGGCAATTTGCGCTGCCTCTGAAGGTCGTGTCCTCGTCCCCCCTCCTCGCTCCTCCGCTGGGGTTTGGCTGCATCGCCTTGCGCAAGCCCAGCGGGAGCGGCCGCCGCTCCCGGCGCGGGTCGCTGCCTGCGGAGCTCTCTTTGGGAAAGGCCGCTCTCCCGCCCGCCCCCGCCAGCGCGCCGGGCGGTCCGCGGCGGCCCCTGCGCTGCCGGGACAAGGGCACAGCATCCCGCGCCTCTCCGAGGAAGAACCTGCAGCCGCGAGCACTGGCACCGCGTTAACTACCGGTCTGAGGGCTGGGTGGCTCATTCTCCGCTCCCGTGCGTTTCTTCTAAAGGGAGATTCAGCGAGAAAAATGCCCTGTGAACTTCCCCGTCGCTCTTGTGTCGTTCCGTGGCACAGAGTGAAGGAAAAGGGATGCTCCCGATGTCTTGTCGTGGAGAAACAAAGTGAAGGACTCTGTCGCTTGAAGCCAGTGGTTTTTTAAGGGTCGTGACTACGGGGCAGAAATCCGAGTTGTGTCCAAAGGGAGGGAGGATGCGATGGAGGGAGGGCCATTCCACTGAGGCTTTCCCATGGTCACTCCACCATCTCAACACCGGGATACCAAAACACCCATAATGAGGTAAGAAACCGTGTCAGTTACTGGTTCCTGGGAACCATTATAACTGCAGGGTTGTGAAGGTGGAAAAACCGCTCCTCCCAGCTGGGCATGAGAAGTGTTTCATTTGTAAGGCTGAAGCCTGGTAATGTATCTGCCAAGAATTTTCCTGGACATGTATTTTTATAAAATAAAATAATAAAAAAAAAAATCCCCAGAATTGACATAATCAGAATTACAGATGTATTAAAATTACGTGGGTATACCGAGCACAGGACGCATGCACAGCTCTTTAATGTCATTTGTACTACACATATATGTGTGTATTTCCTCTTCCCAGAAGGCTGCTTTTGACCTTGTGCAAACAAAGGCTATCACTCTGGTCATACTCTCAGATGTACTGGTGAACAGTTTGCTTGTTCCCTCCCATGTTTTGAATTTTGCTAGGCCGTATCAGTTCCGTGATTCCAAGGAAAGCAAAGAAGAGATGAAATCATGACAGTCAGAAGAGATAAGTTGTACTAACCCTCAAAATAAATGAAAGGAATTAGATGGGAAATACGCCTTCTGAATAAGGATCACAAATAATTTAAATGATGAATTATCCCCTCTTTATTTTCTTTTCTTTTTTTTTTAATTTTTTTTATTTTTTTTATTTTCTCTCTATGCATATGTCTTAATCTGACACGCAGTGAATAAAACTGTCTTAGGCCTCTGCCTGAAAATTAAGAGCTGATTCTGTTTTCACAGTTGCTTTAAATTTTGCATTTTCATCATAAAAAAAAAAACACTGAATGGGAGTTTGCAAGAGTAAAAACCACGACACCTGACTCTACTGGTCTCTTTCTGCAAGATTTACAAGGGAAACACAGATTTAAAGTTATTTATTTATTTATCCATTTATCCATTTTCACTTAAAGGAGAAAATGTAAAGATGCCTTGGCACATCTCTTTCTCTGTTTTCTCCACTCTTTGCATTCCAGTCATTCTTTTTCTGCCCATAAACTGTTACTGCTGTGCAAGAGCCTGATTCTGCACAGCCTACTCAGCCTGTTTTGTTGGTTTTTTTGTCTTGGGTGCAGGAAGAAATCCTGTCAGATGGGGTCTTCAGTGTACATTCAAGAAACGGAGCAAAAGCTTCTCTCAGAATGTGCACTGGAACAGCAAATAGTTACTTCTCAGCTGTGGATTACATGTGCCTCTGAAAAGGGGACCACAAATCATTGGGTTTTTAAAGGTTCCGCATGAGTTGTATATTAATGCCAGTTTCCCTAGGGATGGATTAATCCCAGCTTCCCAGTTGTGTGGTTACAGACAACGTTGATGGGGTTAGGGGCAGGGGAGAAAGGAGATGGGGAAAGGAGAGGGAAATTAAAAAGATATATCACAGGAATACACGGCCTAAGTGGCGAGGAGCCATAAGTACTTAAGTTTCAATACCTCTTCTACCTCTGTCACCACATGTGAGCTGAAGCAAATCACTTCAGCTCCCAGTCTTCATCTGTAAATTGGGGGTAATGACGTTGCTTTTGGTCCCAAGAGGCCTGGCATACTTGTGTAGAAACTCCTGCTCAGCCCTCAGTAGTGAAAGGAGATATTCCAATTCATACCTGGGCAGCTTAAAGCAGTGGCTGATCTGGGAGATCTAATGGAGTGTGCAAGACAAATTTATATTCACGTGTAATTCTTTTTCAGCCCTGGCAGTTTTGTTGAGAGATGGAGTCCTAGAGCCCAGCATGCATTTCTTCTCTACATTCCTATCCAATGACTAAACAGGAGGAATGACATGGGCCAAATTCATCCCTGGTGGGACTACAATGACATCAGTCATCTTTAAAGGAGTTTTTTGAATAAAGTCAATTGAGTTTTAGGAGGATTGAGTTTGGCCACATACATATTTAACTGCTCAGAGAGCTGCAGCAGTGAAGGGAGCTTTCCTTGTCTTAGGAAGAATCACTTCTGAGTCTGGGAGACAAAAGCTAAGCTATTCACCTCTTTTATATAGTTAAGTTTACCTGATTTAAACTCAAGGAGCAGCTGAGTGTGCTCAGCATCCAACAGAACTTAAAAACCAACCCGGTTTCCCCAGAATGTTCATAGCTTTCAATGAAACTGTGTGTCCACAGAGCTCAGTGCATCATTGTACCAAGGATACCCAGAAGACATATTTACATGATAAGAACAGCGCCCTGCAGGAATATTGGCAGGAGGCCTGCAAGAAGAGCAGTGGCTTCAGCATGGTGCTGTGCTGGAGCTGTTTGGCTCTGCCCTTTATAAAGCCTAGCTGTTCCAAAATCCCTGTCATGCTCATAGGTCTCTGCCACTTCCAGCTCATATCTCCCTTTAGACTGCTCTCTGGGGCTGTTATACCTGATAAGAACATGGTAAATCACTAAAAAGAGGTGTTCTTTCCTCCACCTGTGGCTTAGCTGCTGGTGTTTACTCCTTCTACACCTTATGCTTGTGCTGTACTGGAGTCTGGTATTGCACCAAACACAGAAAAATGCTTATACTAGTATTATAGTTTCTGACACAGTAGCTACTGAAAAACAACAATTTGATCAGTGGCAGTGATTATCAAAAGTTTGTCTGCAGACACAAACTTGTTACCACTAATCAGTTAAATTATTTTCAAGGGCTATTGATTCCACAATCTTATTGTATCTTCTAAGGAATGAGTCAATTTGAACAGTCAGAGAACTGTATTGTTATGTTTGAACAGCAGAATGTGTGCTCTGGTTACATGAGGCACTTTAACTACTTTCCAAGAGATGAATGTCTTATCTCTTTTCCCGATTTCTAATTTTCCTTCTGTGTTTACAAGATCTGTGGTGATGGAACTTGCATTTGATTTTCAATATTTTTACATTATATGTGTGGAATAATGAAATCTGAGTTTATGGGCTTGTTCATCTCTTTTACAGCAGTTTGATTTGGCTGAATCCAGTGGAGCTATTTTAGTTCTACAGCAGAAGTTGTGAGCAGAGAATTAGGAATACTGATGGTTTTGCTGCAGCACAAAATCCCCATTGCTGAGACCCACTATCAAGTTTTGCTTGTGTTTAATTTTTCTAGGTTTTATTTTACTTTTTTGTCTTCTGTCTGTATTTGTCTGTATTTCATATTAGTATAAATTGAGAACTGAGGAGAAAAAATAAAAAGAAATTGTTACTGGATTTTCAACATATATATCAGTTTGTACCAGAGACCTGATACCCAGTTTTTCTCTGTTTTTGATTGCTTTTTCTTTCAATCCTTATTTCTCAGGCAATATTTCTGACCCCTCTGCCATGTATTAATACTTCTTCCTGTCTTCTTTTGCTTCCTTAATGTTCCTAGAGTTATTGCCCCGCTAATCTAATTTATTTTATCTCCATTTCAGTTTGTGTACATGTTGCTGCAACTGTATTTTTATTTGTCATGTCACTGGATCTGTTGACTCTATTCCAATCTGGCCTTTTTTTGGCCACCCTTTGGTCTTCTGCATCAAGTTCAGGTCCGTGTCTTCCAGAACAAAACTCACCACAAATCTATCTTTCTCCGAGTCTCTGAATTCATTAATTTCTTCATCCTCTTGCTTCCTTCACTTGTTTCAAACAACAGCATAACTACCACCTTTCTCTCATCATGACACCTTTTCTCTTTCTGTCCTTTTGGCTTCTTACTGCAGCTGTTCAAATCACGTGTTATGGGTGAATGATTAATCTATCTAACAACTTTTTTGTTTTTCTATTCAAGAGTTGTCCGAACAGAGCATGGCTGTCTTCCAAATGTATGTGAAGATATTTCAGTTTGTATATGTCTTGTAAATTCTTTTGAGGCTGTTTCTTTATCTATTTATCCTCCAGGAGTTCAGCACCAGACTACAGAAAAGTCTTAAGTACCTTTTCAGAGAACAGACGAGAAAACTTCCCAACAAGGAAATATTAAAGTAGGTAAAAGCAAGTCTCATCTGAAATTATATTAGGTAGGAGATGTCCGTACCCTGCTCCTACCCTTAAGGAATAAATACATACTAATGAAAGTGTTTATAATCCTGCTGTGCTTTCTCACCTGACACAGCCAGTGAGGCTGCTCAAATACTTGTCCAGAGGAAGGACCATACTGCACTTCAGAGAATGAAGCAAGTTGTCAGCAATACACACAACTATATAATGTGGATGCTGAAAAGCTGCTAGCAGAGGGATTTTCTCAGATTCTCACAATATTTGGTGGGAATCCTGCCTTTCTCACACATGTTATAAGAAACAGTAGGATGGTTTTTGTAAGCTGGACCAACACCTGGTGTTTTGCTAAGTCCTGTTTATGGTACACTGCAAAAAATATTTTGAAATGGGTGTTGTAGGACTTTAGCCAATCACCCTAGGAGATGGGTGATCACTGACCAATCACCCTATGGGGCTAGGGTATAGAAAACGGGGTTATAAATTAATAAAGTTGCTTCTTTTGCCTGCTCTTGCTGAATTTATATGTTGCTGCATCTCTCCGCTCCCAGTATAAACAGCGACAATATAAGGCTGTGGGACTCTTCCTCTGCTCAGGAAAAGTCTCTTTCAGGCTCTTCCATCCCTTATTAGTTGAAGTCTTAAACCTCACATATAAGCCCCCACACCATATTTCTTCCCAAAATTACACAGGCTGCTGAGTCCACTTCAATGCTCCAAGCACACCCACCTCTGTCCTGCTTTTTTTCTTCTCTGCTGGTTGTCTGCTGGGTACAGAGGCCACTTGCAGCCTCATGCCAATGACTCTTCCAGTGTAACATTCAGCTGGTCTCACTGGGGTGTGCTCGTGGGTTAATGTGTCTGGCCATACTGTCATGAGGCCTTAAGGATAGATTTTACATGTGAAACAAGTTTCATTTTAACTGAGCATGGTGACAGAACAGATAATTACACACTTATTTTTGTTTCAGAGTTGTTTCATCTGAACTTTACCTAAATTCTTTATTGCACACAAGATGACTTTTTCTCACTTCAGATAGGAAATTTTGTATTATGAGTAAAACTATATTGCCTGTGGGCTTATAGGTTCATCTCCCTAACTGTTTCTTTACACACATGAAACTCAGTTTACGTAAGCATTCTTGAAAAGGACACAAAAAATAACATCAGCTGTGGCAGAAGTAGAAATCACAGACCTTTATGAATGTGCCACTTTCTACCATTTTTCTTTGAACTGTCCATCAGTCCGTCAATTCTTTCAGTATCTGTTGTGTATTCCTTTTTTGTGTTCTTCCTTAAAGTGCACTTCTCTTGGAAAATGACTTCTCTAGCACTTTACAAACAGGTCTGTCTTTCAGCACCCATCAAATGCATTGCTGGATGTCTACTGAACATCCAGTGAGTGCTGGATCCTGTTGGTTTGCCAGATTTAGACTGTGTGGTGAAGGCTGCCCTGTATAGCTCTGAGCACAGTGTTGGCTGATGGTCTTAGCAACCAATAAATAATTAAGAAGTTGGATATTTGATGATCCTTAAAGCAGAATGAGTCATCTAACCCTCTACTGTTGATTTCTTCATTAGTACAGGCACAGATCCAGGCCAAGAACTGGTTTTCCCTTATGCATTTATTTGGTGACCACTTGGATATGGCTTAGGAAACAGTTAGTGTTTCTCCAGCAGTTGGGAAATGTTTACTTCCAGCTGTTTATTTGCCTCAGTGGATTAATAAGTCTATTTCAAAGTGCTGCAAAAAGGAAAACTAGGTTTTCAAATTGGGAAAGGAAGAACATTCATAGTGGCACAGTGTTTTCATCAAACTCCCTTTTTCCTGCACCACAAAGGAAATATTTAAATGAATGGCTCAAAGTTTCCTTAGTCTTCTGATGTACATAATCAAATATATAAACAATATAAAACATAATAAAAGCAATTGCATCAGTTGGAGAAAATGGAAGGGGAAAGCAGATGTTAATATCCTCGAACACAATCTTTCCAGTGAATTGATACCAGACTGATTATCACAGTATGGAAATGGCACTAACTTTCTGCAAAGACTTCATTCAGTGTAAAACGGTGATCAAGGAGGTCACAGTACTTGGTGCCATTTACTCAGAATCCTGGTAATCCATGAAGTCTCCTGCTCTTTTCATCTCGCACATAATAGTTTAAGAATTTCAGTCTTGTTTATTGAGATCTTGTGTTGCTTACAAGGTGGGGATTTTATGTCTTCTGAGTTTAGGGGAACCATCTATAATATAGGAACCTGTGATTTTAATGAGACAGATTTTTCAGTCCTAGGTAGATGGCACATACTATCCTGTTCTCCTGGGATGCAGTGTGTAGGTTGCCTTCAATGGCAATCTTGCTAAAGTAGAATAAACATGAACAAAGTTACCATAAGGGAAAAGTTCTCAGTACTGCTGACAGTCCTGTGAGAGCAATGAGATGCATCAGAAGGTACTGAACAGTGAACAAGAGATCAGTGAAGATCTGCCAGGCATGCCACATCTGCCTAGTGCTGGCATATTTCTCTGACACTGCAGAGAATATGGAAGACAAAAGAAGTCTGGCTAAACCTGATGGTGTGACAATGTATTTGAAAGTCATAACTCTAAAGCCAAACTTCTAAACTTAACATGTAAGCACCAAACTCATGGTGTCCCAATTTTCAGAGATACAGAGTGCCAGAAAGTCCCAACTGAAGTCTTTGTTGGCTGCAAGTTCTTAGCACTTGCAACATTGATTTTGGCACTTAAATTCAAGATTGCTAGTTGACTTTAGTAGGTTTACCCAGTTTATAAATCACTCCTTACATTTGGCCCAATGTTTGTAGATCTCCAGATGGAGCAGAGTGTGACCCAAAGGTGGATTTGGCAATTCCAATATGCCTTAGGTCAAACATCTGTAGGGAACATGTGTCTGATTTCCTTACAACTTCACTGTTTCAGTAGATGGTGTATTCAGCGCAATGTTATATCTGCTACTGAACTAGCTGAATGCAAATACCAGGAACCTCTGGGAAATTTTAGTTAATACGAAAATAATCTAAAACAAATTCATCCAGTTATATAGCCAGGAGAAAAGAAATGAAAATAAAGGGAATTACTGATCCAACCAAGTAGGCACAGAAATGAAACCCCTCTAGGATTTTCTTTTTAGTTTCTCCAACTTCCATTAATTTAATGAGCAAACTAGGTCAGCAGCACAGTTTTGTTATGAATAAATGAATGCCATAGATTCACTAATATTAAAGTGTCCAGGCATTCAGCATCATTTGCTGCTCTGCTGAGGGAGCTGTGGCACAGCAACTCTACATTTGGCTCTAATCCTAATTCAGATATTCAGCCCTATGAGTCAATGTAACACAACTGCTGTAATGAAAACCTAACCGTAGAGAAAGAAAGCTGCAGTATCACAAAACATCAATTAGCCCCAGTTTCAAGTGGGGGTAAGAGAAGCCATGTAAACTGCATTTTAAGTTCTTACATTTGTATTTTATGCTGATGAAAGGCTGTGAGGTCAGACTGAGATGTGGAAAGTTTTTGTTCTGGTTTGAGTCAGAATAAAACTAATTCTGTGATTTTCCTTTTCAGCTAGGTCTCTTCTAAGTAACTGCAATTTCTGAATTTAATGGCATATCTTTTCAGACAATGTCTGCTTCTAGTAGTGATAACACTTAATGGTTACAGTTACTACCAATGATTGGTATGCGGAACGGATCTTGCTTATACTTGTTTCTGTGCAGACCAAGGTCATTGCTAAATCTTGTGTATCATGTTGGGATTGCAGAAAGTAAAAGGCTGCACTTGAGGAGAGAGGTGGACAGGACGGATGCCCCTAAACTGACAAGCAAGGTATTCCATCCCATATATGTCATATTCAGTACAAAGCTGAGCAACCACAAGGGTCAAGCTCTTCTCTTCAATGGCCAGAGTCCAAGAAGGTCTCTATCTGTTTTGCCTTTCAAAGAATCTTAGAATCATAGAATGGTTTGTGTTGGAAGGGACCTTCAAGATCATATAGTTCCAACCCCCTTGCCATGGGTGTGGACATCTTCCAATAGACCAGGATTCTCAAAGCACCATGCAACCTGGTCTTCAACACATGGAGCATCCATAACTTCGCTGGGCAACCTGTTCCAGTGTCTCACCACCCACAGAGGGGAGAACTTCTTCCTAATTTCTAATGTAAATCTACCCTCTTCCAGTTTAAAGCTATTACCCCTTGTCTTATCACTGCAAGCCCTTGTAAAAAGTCCCTCCTCATCTTTCCTGCAGGCCCCCTTAATTTATTGGCCACAGTGAGGTCTCCCCAGACCCTTCTCTTCTCCAGGCTGAACAACCCCAACTCTCTCAGCCTGTCCTCGCAGGAGAGGTGTTCTAGCCCTGTGATCATCTTTGTAGCCTTCCTCTAGACCCGCTTCAACAGGATCAGGTTGACCCTGAGCCTAGCAGTCCTGAATACAGTTCCAGAATCCAGCTCCTGAACCTGGTTCCTGTCTGCTGCTGAGTCCAGTCTGGGACTTCCCCAGTGCCTGCCCACAGCATCAATGGTGAGGTGATGCACTTATCATCAGAGTTTGATATTGGGTTTGTATGTATTTGCATATATTTAATTTTAGTATTATTTTCATTAAAGCTGTGTTAGCTTTCTTTTCCTATCTATAACTCTCTCCCTTATTCCCCTTGTTTTCCCCTTGAGGAAGGGAAAAGGGTTAATAGATCACGTCTGTCATTTTCGTAGTGGCTGACCCAGCCCTAATTCTTGACAGTTTTCTATCTCACTGTCATTACAACGCTGATGTACAAGCTTGTACTCTTCAATAACATCATGAATAATGAAACAAGTTGCAGAATTCAAAGAAAGATCACAGATGCTGTTTTTTCCATATGTTGTCAGCTTATTCACTGTCAGTTTAAACTGGTTAATGAAAATCTCAGTGAACCACAAACTAATTGTAGCACTTAATATAAATAGTATTTTATTTCTCATGTGGTGGGTGGAGATCTTCATGGGAGATTCTCTCCCTACTTTTTTTTTTGTTATCTAGTTATAAAAGCAGAAAAACACGCAATTAAAACCAGTTGATTTAATATAGCCATAAATGCCTTAGGTTTGGTCCTAAAAAGGCTGCCAAAAACTAATTGGAGAATAACTTCTTGGAACACAGGTAACAAATTTTATGTAATAGATTGAAAAGTATCAGTTTACAAAAAGTTCAAATATTGAAATGTACGAACAATGTAGATATTTATATAAACAAAAATACATCACAGAAATTTTAAAAAGTCATGCAGAAATCCATCTTAAATATATTTATGGTTAAATTATTCACTTTGTATGGAGATTGAAGCAGTATTTAGAATACTGTAATTTTTCTTCCTATAAGCATACTTTTAAGTCAACTTATCCTGAATTTACAACCTGTCTCTGTACTTTTGATTAAAATAAATAAACTATTGAACACTGGAAGGTGGTTAAAACAGGCTAAGTCTGGCTCTTGATTTCCAAAATAGTATGTATCCATCTTAATGTGTCTTTACTTTGCTGGTGTCAGGAACAAGACCTACCAAGCCCTGTTGAGAATATGTGCCAGCTTCGAAATTGTCATTGCTGAGGGCAGCAATTACTGTGTGAATGTGCATGTCTGGAGAAGTGTACGCATGGCTCCTTGGCTGCATTTGTGTACCATTTTGTGACCTGTGGGCAGCTCCTGGTCTAGTTTTTCTCAACTATCTAAGGGATAATTTAATGATTTTTTAGATCTTGGGAAGGATTAACCACTCAAAATGCTGACAAACTAGTTGAAGTAATTTGAGATATAACTCTTTCACCTTTTCTGCTAAAGTGAATTGAGGATTGATTTGCTGAAGGGGAATTTGGGAGGAATGGGAGTTGCCTTTAAAATAGGGAATTGGTTGAACTGAAGACTTGTATAACCACTTTATAGTACAGGCCACCTCATAATATATCAATTTGAGAACGTTTTCATGTTTTATTTTTAGGCTCTTTGTCATTGAAACAGTTCAGTAACAACTTCACAGTCACATATCTGCCCACTTGAAGGCAGTGTTCTAGATAGAATGTCTTGAAGAGACACCAAAGTCAACAGCACTTGTGATCTAGGATGAATTAGAAAATGTCTCAAAACCCTTTATTCAAACCAGCCACTGTTTTTACTTACCACTGATGTTTCTATACCCACATAATTTCAAGCCACACACTATTTGGCTTAGTGTTTACATCTGTAACTTAGATACACCGATCTGTAACTAAAGTTTGGCAAAAGCTGAGAAAACAAAAATATATTCAGAATGTTTGTTTAAAGCATAATACAAAATTAGTCAAATTAATGAACAAATATTTGCTATATGAGAGTATTAAAATTCTTATGTTGTCCAGATGATCTCTGCTATGTAAATTGTTTGGGGAGAGCCAATTTGCTTTTCAAACTATCACTGGTTGGACTGGCTGCCTGGCAATATTCCTTTTTCCTGATTAGATGTGTGAATAGTAATTCCAATGAATATTTTTGCAATTCTGGGTTTCAGAAATACGTATCTGTCCTTCAAATCTGGTGTATGAATCCTTTGTGCTAGCAGAATTCATGGGAATTGTGGCTCAAAGATATTAATTAATGAAAAAAAACAGAAGGATATTTCTATTCAAAATAAATTGTATTATTTCCCCCAAACTAACACACAGACACCCATTCTCTGGTGATAGACAATGCAGATACTTATAGAGAAATAAATATACATAAATAAAACAACTGAATTTTATTTCCTGCTTGCAAACTGTGTGTGGGTGGCAGTGTATTCTCTTCTCTTATTCCAACTGGGCTGGATTCAAGTTGGACTTGAATATAGTTTGCATCTTCTCCTTTTTCTTGTGAAACATGGGAACTTGTGGAAAGGGGTCTTTAGGCAGGAGGAAGTGTAATGTTTAGAGTCAGACTTAGCAGCAGTAATGAAGCTTAGTTTATTGTATTCATATGGTGGCTAGATGGTGGTTGGTTGATCCTCTCATGTCAGCAAATCAGAAGACAGATGCCTTTTCTTTTTTTTTTCCTTTTTTTTTCCAGACACATAGCAGTGAGTGTCTTGCAAGGGTCAAACAAATATTCATATATTCAGAAGCAAAAATCATGATCTTACTGAAGAGTTTACATTAAAGTATTAATGTTTCAAAATTTGGTTTTGAGTCATGTCCACACCCAGGCTTTTGTTGCAAAAACTGGTCTGAAAATAAGCGATAAAATAGTTTGATATTAATGGAATTTCAATATAAGTTTTTACATATTAATGTAAGGATATTTTCAAATGTTTGTCTATATTGTATGCAAATATGAACTGTTGTGCTTTGTTTTTTATTAGTATGCTGTAGCCATGTCTGTATAGGCTGGCTGGAGTAAGATTCACATGATGCATGTATGAATTTATTAATTTTCCCTGTTGCAAAAGTCAAACTGTAGTTTTGAGCTCTAGAGAGCCTAGATTCAGTTACTTGGATTGTCCAGGACCACAGGCACCATATATGGCTTAAGGGTAACATCTGACCTGTTCACTATTAGCTCTTTAGGTAACTTGCTTCTGAAGCTACTTCCATGCCAGTGTGTGAAGTGGGTCAGGGACTGCTCTCTGACCGTGAGACCAACTGGAACTTATGAATATACTGTTAAAAATGAACAAGTAAAGCTTTTGTTTATGCAATAAAAATGTCTTATCTTGGATGCTATTAAAAAAACAACAGTGTTAGGGATGCAAATATCTCAACATTTTGTGATACCTGTAGGATACTTTAAAATTGAGAAGTATGGGTGTTGTATCATGAATGTATTCCTCAGAAAGATAACTACCCTGATTTCTACAAACTCATGTTAAAAGGAAGCCAGGTGGAAGTTTAATTTGGAAGTCTCATCTGTGATGGTCTGATATGGTTGTGGAGCTAAGCCAATGCACTATGCGTGAGTGGAGGCTTCCAGAAGTGATAGGATAGAGGAAAATAAGGAATGTCTTTAGAACAGAGAATATAGAACAAACAATAGGTATGAAATTCACTCAAAGAACAAATCACTCAGAAGTAAGACAAACACCACAGATTGTCTGGAAAAGGCTTTGTTGTATTCCACCAGGCAAAGCTTCCTTCCACTGCTCCCAAAGGCTGGAATTGGACTAAATAAAGCATCACCTCCTCCTCCTTCCCAGGCAAATTTTCTATCTGAGGCTGTCCTGCATCTAAAAATGGTTTAGACTGACTTGGACACTAATCTTAGCTACCTGTCTCCTCTATATTTTTCTCTACTGAGGCCATTATCTATCCATCTGAACCCTTGTCTGAAAGCCTATTTTGCAGTTTTCCAGTTTCTTCAGAACTGTGGTTATTGGGGTCTAACAAAAAGTTTGAAGTCCCTTTCTTGACTGAAACTGTATAACCACATTGACACTGAAGTCCATCCAAAACCTGGTACTTTTGCTTTGCTCCACAGAAGTTTTAATACACTGCTGCTAAGGCAGTAGCTAAGAGAGTAGCGGGAGAGGAATCTCTTGTTTCTACCGAGTCAGAAATAATCTTTAAAAGATACTCCCCTTCCCATGCAGGCTGTTAGGACATGACTGAGCCCAGATTTAGTAACTTTTGGAAAATCTATCCTTAGCATGTTCACCCAGTGGGAGAGAGAAAGACCTCCTTCCTAGAAAGACATCATACACCATTGTAAATTGGCAACATGTGCATTACACACACAACCTAAAATTAAATTGACATGCCTCAGGGATTCCATCTGCTGCCAGATCTAGCCTACCACAAAGTGAGCATCAGAGCTAGGCTCATTCAAAGCCTCAGTCTCTCCTCTAAAGATGCAATGGTATGAAAAAGTAGGAGTCAAGGCACGAGATTTCTCATCATCATTCTGCTAAGTATTCTGAAGAAAGATGTGATCATCAAGACAAGTAATAATGGCCAAAACCTAAAAGTCAACTCTCATGTGCACTGATTTCTTACTATTTCTTGCATCTTTCTCTGATGCATCGAGTGCCATTCATGGCTGATGGAGGTTACTGGGCAACTGATTTACCAGTTGAGCTGACTTATCATGCAAATTGTTTCTAGTAATGGATCTGACAACAGAATCAAATAAAATGGATTATTAATGAGAAATAAAAGGCCAGCTGGCGTCTAAAGGAATGTACAAATCTGCAAGCCAACAGGATGACTTCTAAAGCAAATATGACAAAACAGACTTGATCCTGTAGATGTCTGTTAAGCACAGGGATTACAAACCAGAGAAGTCTCATATGCCTCAATTATTCCTTCCTTATGGTTAAAATGACTTGTGGTAGTGGACACTGTGTTTCAGGACTACATCTTTGTTTTTCTCTGTGTTGTCAAAAAGAAGTTGTCCACATGAGTAGGCACTGCAATACCTATTTTAAATGGAACAGAAGTGAGCATTTGCAGTTCCTCTGCCAGTAACAGGCAGAAAACATTTTCTTGACTTAGAAGATACTTATATTTAATTTTTTTTTTTTTAGCTGTAATAGTAATCCCTAACTATTTTAAAAAACAACAAACTAATTGGAAAGAACTGTTTATCACAGCCCAGCATTCCCAGAAGGGGAATCAATTTATATAAACATGCTAAAACTGACCTATTTATGAAATGTTATGGAGAGCTGAGAAAAGAACCACAACAGATTTTTATCTTATGTTCACTGTTTTAAAAGATCAACAGCAGGGTGAAGGTTGAGGCTAGTTATCGCATATGTTTTAGATGTGAATGTTAAGGTCATCTAAAATCCATTTCTAAAGCCACTGTGATTGCCAGCAAAATATAAACTAATGTTCTAGGGCTCTCATTATATGCTTAATATGAATATGCTTCCCCTTCCACATAAATCACTATGAATGCAGCAATCAGTTGCTTCTATGAAAGTCACTAAACACAAATGTAGATGAAAGGCTGAAAACTCTAAAGAAACCATCATAAGTAGTTGATGTAGCCCCTAAGGGAAAAAAGCACAAGAAGGATGTATTTGTAATTTAATATGTGGAAATATGCTATTTAGAAAGTAACATTAATGTGCATATGGGCAGTTTTATTTTTAATGCAATTTAATCTAGTAAATGAAGATGCATTGCAGAAAAATAACTGAAAACACCAAATACGTTCTCCAAGTTGTGTTTTGTTCATAAATGTCTATCACCTTCAGAGAACTTTCAGAGAACTTTCTCATTTATCTTAACCAAAGAGGAAAATCCCCATGCAGCTGAGATCTATTGCAAAATTACTACGGAAATCAGCAGAGCAACAATTTATCCCAGCTTTCTTTTTACCGGGCAAAGATTCCTTTATGAAGGACAGTGATATTTCTTTTTCATTAGGTGAGAAGCCATTAGGCATGGCCATTTACACATGCGAAATACTAGGAAAGTGCAAAACAGCCTTCTTCTGTTATGACCTTTGTGTAAGATGTTGACAAAGTTAATTTACATTGTTTGTTCATCCCCCATATATCCAGAGGCTTGAGGATGCAAGAGCTATATTCAGAGTTCCTCCAGGAGATTTGGCACATACTGCAGAATGCTCCCAGTTCGGGGTGGAACTTCCTGAAATGTCTTTCAGCAGCTCCTGATCTGTCTATGCTGATGTTCCTGATGTTGATACAGATGAGCACCTAGTTACCACAGAAAGATTTAGGTCATATCAATGTACTTTCTCCTTGATGGAGATCTCAGCTCTAGTGTTCAAGTTCTAAGTTTTCCTGAAGTCACTGCAAAAGAGGGGTAAAGCCTTAAACAGCATCATTAGAAACCTACAAAATTAGAACAGATTGGAATGCTGACATGAAGTAAAACAATTTTTCAATGAGTGAAGCACATGAAAGTTTTGGAAAGTGTGAGATAGAAATTATCTAACAATGCCTCAGAAAAGTGTTTTATTTATGATGTTGCTGAGTAGCATTGCTCTAAGCTAAGAAAATCATCAAATAAACATGGTCTTTTCTAGGAGTGTTAGCTTTCTTCACTGAGAGATAGGGAGAAGGTAGACAAAGCAAGGAAGAAGGGAGGGGATAAGGCTGACAGAAAAAACACGGAGAGTGCCAAAGTAAGGAAGATAGTGTTTGTGTTTAAAAGAAGAACTTGAGGCTGTGCCAAATCAGAATTTTCTTTAGAAACTTGAGAGATGAAAAGCTTCATGAGCGTGCACAGATCATGGGCAGAGGGAGACACTGCAAGTTCACTGTAATGTACTGTTACAAGGCTGGTGAGAGAAAATAGAGAAAAGAAAGAAATGGCCTTTGGCCATTGCTGTAACAAACTGAAGAAGGTTCATCAGACAGAATATGAACCTTAGCAATTCCTTCAGTTAAGCCTGACTTAAGCAGATGCTATTTAACAAAACCCAGTAGCAGGCAGGGGGTTTCATACCCCTTCTGTTCTAAGACCAATAAATAAATTAATGAAACACATACATAAATAAACACATAAACCAATGAGATTCAGCTGGTGGATTTGGTTTAGCTCCGAGGTTGCAGGGTTAGGTTTCTGGTAGTTGAAACTCTTGGAAAATCAGGCCTGTAATTGTCTGAACTAGCAAGGGCTTGCAGAAACTCTGCAAGTTCTTAAGTTGTTGGAATGGCACAAATGTATTTTGACTGGATTTGCACTGGAACTGAGTTCACCCTAGGCAGTTCAGAGCTTTTAGTTTTGGTGCACTGAGATCAGACCTTCACAAGACACTCTTGTTGGGTAGAGTTGATGTTGAAGGTGATTTTGAAATTGTATTTCCATCTCAACATAAGTCTGGATTGTTTGTGTGTGGACTGTAACTGTATCAACAAAATTACAAGAAATTCTGCTTTCACTGCCACAAGCTACTAGAACGTTAGTATTTTTTAATACAAGGATGAAATATGACATCTAATTTATGGGATTTGTAAGGTAGGTAACAGTCCTCCTTCACTGCATATCCTGATTTCTAGACTTTATTTCAGGACTGCTGAATTAAGACAGAATCTAAGGCTCCCCTACCCCTACAAGGAAACAATGAGAGTCCAGGGCCACAGGGCCTCAGTGTAAAATGTTTCAAACAATTAATAAGGGATGTTAGCTTGCTGTAGCTAACTGCTTTACTGTTATTGAAAGTGATCAATTTCTACCAAAAAAGATGAAAGGTCTGGGCCATCATTTCTACCCTGGCCATCTTCCCCCAGATGGATTTCAGCATGGGGCAGTATGATGCATTAGAGTGAAAGGAATTAAATAACTGGAAAAGGTTTGTAAAATCTTGTGAAGCAAGGAAAAACTGAATAAGGAATAATTATTGACTCTGCTATCCCTGTTCTTTTAAGGGCATCTCCCTACTGGGCACTACTGGAGTGTATATACTGGACTAGTTGGATGTTTGTTTTGCTTGTTAGTGTGGTTGTTATGCAGAAGGTATCACTATTGAAAATGCTGGATGGCAGTGCTCTACTCATACACTTTCAGGGAACTGAGAAAAAAAAATAATTTCACCAAGACATTGTTTCTTTCATTAATGAAAAATGCTAATGACATTTTACCTAATACACAACTAGACAAACTTTACAGACACCACTATAAGCAGGACACTCAGAGCATCTCATTTCCTCCTTAAAGCACCAACACATGAAATGTTTACGGAATCACAGAGTGGTGAGGCATCTCATGAAATCACCTATATTTCTCCTACCTTAAAGTGCTGGATCACTGTAATTTCTGAGATAAGTACTTCTAATCTATTTTAGTGACCTTGAAGGTTAGAGAGTTTACAACTTGCCCAGGTATTCTGTCTATATTAGAATGTGATTTCCTAAGGCTCACATGACTTAGGGATATGGTTTAGTCAAGGACTTGTCAGTGTTAGGTTAATAATTGGACTTGATGAACTTAAAGGTCTTTTCCAATCTAGGCGATTCTGTGATTCTGTGATTCTGTGACTTGTTCATGTTTCAGTTTCATCATACTACTTTTTGATATGTTCAGACTCAACAGGAAGTATATGATTCTCATTTTCTTGGCTGTGGTCTTTTATACATTATTATGTCCTTCTTCCAGTCTTTTATTTTCTGGACTAAGTCCTAGTTCATATTTGGGATAAGACCTTACTCTGGTTACTCCATTCCATCTTTAGTAAAAGAAAATGTATGTAACGTAAGTGATGAAAAAGTTTTATATCAAAAGTAATAACAGCAGAGATTCATGTGTATGCATTGTCCATGAAGACCACCGCTTTGAATTGGATTCCAGGGCTCTGTGTAACCACAATGCTCAGAAGCTTGCAAAAGAGGATAGAGTCAGGAATAGTCTTTAATATTCTACATTTTATTTAAATATTTCACCAAATACTTGGTGAATGAGATGCTCTCTTGGAAGTCACAGATATTACAGCTGATCTACTATTGCATTCATATTGTGCAAGAACAGAGGAAAAAAAGTCATAGAAAAATAGTTCTTACTATCAAACTCTACAGTATTTTTTTTTTCCTTTAGACATATTAACCTCCATGGGAATCTGTGTATCTTAGACCTGAGACACTCAGATCTGATTAACTAAATGAGGAATTTGTATTAAGAGAAAGAGATTTTTCTTAGGCAGTTTTCTTTGCAGTATACAAATTTTAATACAAATACTTAGATTTTTTCAGTGCTGTGATAAATTCGGTCTGTGAAAGTGACTTTCATGCTCTCAAAATAATTCATCATTAAAGCTCTTTCTAGTTTGCTTCACTGGATATCTGTTTACTCTTAGGAATACTGAAGATTTAAAACAGTATGACTCTGTCCCTTGTCCCTAATTACTAATTCAGCAGAAGTATCATGAAAAAAAATATCAAAGAAATAAAAATAAGTAGCATGACACAGTGGACCCCATTCTAGCAATGTTGCAGCTCATGCTGGAAAAGGAATCTCCAGTTTCATTTGTTCTGATGTACTGTATAAATATTTAAAGAATGCAAGCTGCAATTTTATCCAGCCTTCACTGTATTTCAGTGTCATGTCTTAGTGGGGGTTTTGATGCTGATACTAATTAGTGTTAGAATTGCTGGTTCAGCAGACCAATGAGAGATGTACATAAGTCCATTTCTGCTCAGAAAAACACTTCAGAGCAAGTTTGACTTGAAGTGATTGTTCAAGTCTCATTGAAATACCATGGAAGACAGTGAGCCTTATATGTCTGTAATGAAGTTCAATGCATGCACGCTTTAGAACGTGCATATGCATATCTCATAACTTGCTTATCAAGATATCAGATCCTTGTAAGATTAGAGTGCTGGGACACTCCATCTCACTAATTAACAGTGGTGTAATAACAGCAGTTGAAGATTAATGTGCTAATGTGACAGTTGTGATGCTCCTTGATGTACTGTGGATTAGATTGAGGATCTCCAGAGCTGAAAGTATGAAGTGAAGAACCTAGACTTCTCAGCATAGGTTAATATTAGACTCACATCACAATAAAATATGTACCATGGAGACATGCAGTTTATCTTGGAGAATGAAAAGCTGCCACCGAAAAATCTACCAGTCTCACAGGGTAATTAATTATTGTGAGCTGTGACATGAAAGTTTGGGGAAAACCAAAATACACAGTTGGTCATTTGGCTGTCAATTCAGAACACTTTTTGTATGTTTGCTGAAGAGTGTTCTCAGCATCTGAACAGAAGAGCATGTGAAGTAGGAGGATACTCCTGAGTGGGAAGTTGTTCAACCACTTTAACTACATCCATATTAAATAAAATTAGCCAGGGTTGCTCACCTGGCCCTGAAGCTAAGTGGCAGAGCATGATTCCTGTCCATGTGTCCAGCCTGGTTTGTCCCCTCAAAGAGGATGGCTCTGTCCAGGCAGCTGGTTAGGAGCTTTGCTTGGTTTGTTCTCTCCGAGCTGTGTTCATGCACGGTGAGTCATAGCATCCACAGCTTGCTTTGGAGTGCTCTGTCAATTCAATGTCAGGGACAACCACAGAACAGCACTTACTCTTGTACCTGGCCATCTTTAATCAGGAATGCAGATAAAGATCATGGACAAGTACTTTAATCTGTCCAGTCTATATACCAGCAGTGATACCAGCAAAGGAAAGAGTGTGTGTGTGACCTGTTTCCAGTGCACTAGCTGCTGGATGACTAATTGGCTTAGAGATTAAGGTCCAAAATTAAGTAATGAAAGACTTGGTTGGTTCTGATAAACTTCACAAGCCTGCATGGTTCCTAAAAAATCTCCCAGACTAATACTTTCAAGCCTTTGGTCTCTAAATATAGCCCTGTAAGGCAAAGTATTGGCTTTCCCTATAAAATTATGGCTTTTTGTTTAAAGAGTAGCTCAGGAAACAGAGAAAAATATTGTTAAATGTTACTGAGGTATTTCTGGGAGATTAGAAGTCTCAAGTCTTTGTTTTTCTGTAGGTGCTAGATTACTCTTGAAGACACGATCATCTAAAACCACAATGATCATAAACTCCCATGCTGCAACACAGCAGCTCATTGAGAAGAGGAAATAAGGGGCTATACAAAAAAAAAGTAGCCTGTCTTTGAAGCCTGAGGAAATGGAAGATAGGTGGCATCAGAACTACAGATTTTCAATGCCACAAAAAGCATTTTAAAGTTTTGTTTTTTTTTTTCTAAAATTTCATTTTGTTTATGACTACTTGATTTCCCTGAAATATTAGATGAAAAAAATCACATTTTCATTAACATTTTCTGAGACAAATCCTCTCTCCAAAGTATTTTTCTGCTCACTTCAGAGAGAACATATTTTATATCATCTTCTCCCCAAAAAAGTTGTCCCATGTTTAAACATGCCTGTAAAATATATGGAGAATGTATTTATCTCAATTGGTTTTTACATAGATGAAACTAACACTGAACTGGAGTTGCTAGTCACACATCTAAGCAAAGTCATCTTTTCTCCACATGATAGACCTCTCTTTTCTGAAAATATACTGTTTTATGCTTTGGTCTGACTGTCTTTAAGGCTAGAGAATGCTTTATAGACAGACTTATTCTGCCTCATGAAACTTAGGTAATTCATAGTGCTGTGTAAATAGCTCTTGAAATTTAGTCCATGGGAGACCAGCAATTCTGATACCATTCTGTCTTTGTTATCTCTGGACTGTAATTTACTTCCTTCAAGGGGTCTTCTGTTTTAAAAGACAGGCTTCCATTTTCATTTTGGTGCAACGAAGGCTTGTGAAGAAAGCACACAATATTCTCTCTTGTAGTCTTCACTGTTGTTTTTTCTTATTTTGCAGTTTCTTTCTATATTTTTCCATGCCTCAGGATCCTGATAAGAACACTGGAAGTAACCAAGACAAAGTTCAAAGTGGACAAGAGGACTAAAAAACCTTACTTATTAGGAAGAAAAGTAAGACTTAAACGGCCAATATTATGACAGATCTACGATACAAGTGCAGTTAAAACATTTGGAAAGATGTATACAAAGGTATAAAAGACCCATAATTGCATTTGCCCTAAACCATTGTTCATACGCCTATTCACAGAAGATAGTTTATGAACCTGCTCTAGAATTCTTCTGTCTGAAAGGCAGTCTATAAATACAAAATCATTCTGGTGCAACTATTATCTACTGTGTGTTGGATGACTGGAGAAATTACAACCGTGATGGACAGTAGAGTGTGCTGTGAAATAGAAATTAATGAACAAATGTGCTAGTAAGCGACATATTAAATGACATATTAAACGTGTTATGAAGCAGAATTAGTAATAGAAAACAAATGATTGTTTACAGATGACCTAGGTTTGCCACTTTGAAAGCAGAATCGTAAAGCAAAGCAAGTGTAGATTCATTCCTTTCCTTGTTCACAACTCAATTAATTTTTGCTTTCCATAGTGATGAGGGAGGAACCCAAGATTAGTTTTCAGAGTGTTACATGAATGAGTAAAATTAATGTGGTATCTCTATCTGGAGAGTGCATTTTTTCATGTGAGGATAAATTACTTTTGTGTCACTTTCAAATCTTAAATAGTCTCTGTCAAGAGAATAAAATATCAATTAAAAAGATATTTTTAATACTTATCAGAGATATTTCTGTGCCAAATACACACTGTTCTCTGAAGTACAGTGGTGTGCTGGTACTTCTTTGATCTCAATATCCTTCATCCTGGTCTGCTGCCAAGGATCACTCACTCTCTGCACACATCAGTTGGGACAGGAAAAAAATGAATGAAACTGAACTCTTGAGGTGAATACACATCTCACTTGCCCTATTCCTCTGTCTGTTTGACCCTAATGTCTCCAGGAAAGCTATTCTTCATTTGTTCTTGTATGACAAGAACATCTACAGCTGTGCCCTCAACACAGACAGATGGCATCTTCCTTGCTCAGTCAAATGAAAGACAAAGTATTTCTCGTTAAGCTTGTAGCTGTCCATGATATGACGACTTTTCTGAGGAAGGACAGCCTGTGGCACAAATACACTACAAAGTGTAATGCAGAGTTACTGAGCTAACCCTGCCCGCTTCAGTATGTGGTCACCTCAGCATGGCACTGTTAGTTCAGGTGCCAGTATTATTAGCTCAGGTGCAGCAATGTGCTAACATGGCTCTGCTGCTTCCAACATCCACATCATTTTCCCTGCATGTCTTGCCATGTCTTGCTCGGCTCTGCTGTGTGTGGTGGTATGAGGACTTACAGAAGTGTCCTGTCCACACCGTGCTTTCTCTTAGAAACTCATATTCACATTTATATAAAACTCTTTATTGGATTTAATCTCCACATACCTGAAGGGGTAGGAAATATTCTTGTCTCCATTATTATGAACGGAGATGAATCAATGTGTCACATCCAGAGACTGTAGGTGGACAAAGGCTTACTCCCAGTTATGCCAACAGCAGGGACTGCTACCCTGACCACTGACCCATCCTCCTTCCTTAATTCAGTGTCTGAGTCTTCATTACTTTCTTGTGATCAGGTGACTGTAGCAAGGATTTCACTGTGGATGGAAATGTCGGTTTGGTCTTAATCATCTACTGACGTTGTCTCTCAAACACAACTGGCTCAAATAACTTAGGTAGTGAATGGACATCCATTCAAGAGTTCACTATCCTAATAGACCAGGAGGGACAAGGCTTTGCCTAAAGCAGCAGATTAATGTGTGGTGAGATGGGGTTTGAATTTGCACTCTACTAGCTCCCCCATGCACTTGTGGATGTTGTTAGTGAGAGGTGCGTGCCTTTGTGCAGCTTACTCCAAGGGAATCCATGTCACATCTGTTGTGTACTATGCCCCACCTGCTGCCCATCAAACTACAGACATCCAATACTGATGTAGGGGCTGGCCTGGGGCCCTGAAGCCTAGAGGCACAGCTCATGGCCACCAAGACAAGCTCTCTCACCCAGCACAACCAAGAGCTGTGTCCATACTGCCTACCTGGTTACTGCAAAGCACAGTGCAGCTTTCAAGGGAATAACAGCCAAGAACTGGTTTCTCATGCTGTGGAAAGCACAACGTGTGATGAAGTTTACAGCACCTTAGGAAAGAAATAAGTTAGGAAAGAAATAAGTTAGGAAAGAAATAACTTAGGATTCACCTGAAAGCACAGTGTAGATACGCTTGGAGTCACACGTTCAAGCCTTCAGAGAGTAGTTACTTCGTGAAATCAAATTATTATAAATACAATATTGTGACATCAGATATCATAAAGACTCAGATTATCTTAAAGTAAGTACATGATGTTTCCTTAGACTAGACTGTTTTTCTGAGTAATTTTTTCCCTATTTGTCCTGGTTCCTACCATGTTTTTAAGGTGGTCTTCTAACTTTTTAACTGTAGCATGATTCTGCATCTGGCTGTATATATCTTCCATTGATTTATCATTTTTCTGCACATTATAGAATAGAATAGAATAGAATAGAATATTTCAATTGGAAGTGACCTAGAATGATCTAGTCCAACTGCCTGATGAATTCAGGGCTGACCAAAAGTTAAAGCATGTTATCAAGGACATTGTCCAAATGCCTCTTAAACACTGACAGGCTTGGGGCATTGATGAACTCTCTAGGAAGACTGTTTCTATTTCTCTATAGAGTTTGATGTGATGAAGCTGTGGGCCTGTACTTTGCCCTGAAGTATTGCCATCAAAGAAATCAATCAGTCCAATATATTAAGTCCTTTACATACATAATTCTTGACATCCTGAACTTTTTCACTAAAGCAGCATAAATGTGCCTTAGAGTGGGATTGATTCAGATTACATATATCCATTTTAATGTACTTTTATATTGCAGGGGTGGTGGAAGATCCATAATTGTAAATTAAATGAGGTCTTTTCAGGCAAAATGGCTTTGAATTGTTATATTCATGTAATCATGGTAATATGCTCTCTTGACACATTGCAAATGTTCCCTGCCTGCAACAACTATGATGTGGTTCACAGGTGTAATTCTTGCAGAGTCAGGTATAGTGGTGAATGCCAGAAATTCCTTCAGCAGTTTTCCAAAGAGTACGTGTATTTCTGCATATGCGTCTACGTGCTTCAGCCTTTGGTAGTGAACCAGACCTTGTGGCACGCAATACTCACACAGGTGGCTCCTATTCCTGTCTGTGAATAGTCAGAGCACCACCTCTTCTGGCACTATCAGAGGTTATGCAGGGTCATAGTAAGGTGGTAGTAGCACAGCTGCAGCTATCCTGGAACAGTGTACTTGTCCAAGTTATCCACTGGAGATACCAGATGTGAACTACCAATTACCTGCTTCTAGAAATTTCTCATGTGTTGGAGGTTGTCTTTTTTTTTTTTTGTTTTTTTTTTTTTTTTTTTTTTTTTTTTTTTTTTTTTTTTTGTTTTGTTTTGTTTTGTTTTCTTTATTTTTTGGGGGTTTTTTGTTTTGTTTGTTTGTTTTGAAAGATTTATTAAAAAAAAATCTTCATTCTGTTTTGAATTTCTTTCACGGTCTTTTTCATTCTCACACAAGATGAGTAAATTTTGAATACCTTTTCATTTTCTGATGCAATGCAGCATAAGAAACTAACATAAGACAAATGTTTCCCTTCTGAACAAAATGGGTCTAGTTTTCCAGGTTCTTGCACCTCAAGTCAGTGACAAGGCAATTTCAAAGCAAGTGTAAATGTCCACCACAGTGGCTGGTGATGGATGAGAGAGACAGGCCTTACTTTAATATGCTCTTATAAAACCTGGTATATTAGAATGTTCTTAAATAAAATGTAATTTCAAGTCCTTAAATTGAGAGATGTAAAGAAGAGAAAAATCCCTGAGTTTTGAACTCATATGGCCCAGGTGTAAATGATTACTCCAGAGCTATGTGAGCAGAGGCAACACATGCTGACATTTGAGCATGAGAGGTTTGACATTTGCACATACATCTTCTGTGGACGCAGTCTAAAACCAGTAAAAGATTTTCCACTTTCCATATCTGCAAGTTTGAACTGGTTGACACAAGGATGCTCAGGAGAGGCAGTGTGTGTTAGCTGTTAAAATGGATTAGTTAAGGATAATTAAAAGGCTTCAGGAACCCATTCAAAAGGAAAGGAATGGATCTCAGTTATATTTATTTTACTTTGCTTGCTAAAAACACAAGCTACCAAAGTTTCATGCGCTTAAGACATGGCAAATGTGAAGTAAGGTGTATTCATTCATATCTCTTTCAGTGTAAATGAAGCTAATGCATTTTACATCACGTTACCATGGAGTTTAAAGAATCCAGACTTTACCATGTTTTGGATGATGGACAGGGGGTGACATGGTGTGGTCCACTGTGAATTGGAACCATGAAACTGCCTTCCACTAACAGTGACCTTCATTCTTAAGTGTAATTTTAAATTTTGATGAAAAAGAATGAGTGAAAGCAAAACAAAAGAAAAAAGTAAAAACCATCTGACTGAAAACTTCTGGAATAGATGAAGTGAAAACTGATTCCTACATATGTGCTGTTCCATAACACATTTAAACAAAATAGAGTGGAATAAAACCTCTTTGAAGCTCTTTATGTGTTCAGTGTTTGCTGAGGTGTGTTGCTTTGCACCTGTGTTTCTGAAGTAAGATGTATTTTGCAGGGGGGCAGGGTTGATTTTGGAAGGTGAGATGGCTCACTTTGTTGTGCAAGTCAAGTGCAATGGCAGCACCCCACAGATGTCTGCCACATGTTGCACACATTTTAATATTCAGTAGCAAATGTTCCTATTATATGAGAGCAAGAAGAATAAGGTACATTTCATGAAAGCAGGTGAGGTAAACCCCATTGAGATGTATGTCATATGGAATGTATAATGGATGATGGTCCAGATGCATCCAAAAAAGAAACGTGCTTTGCGTGCAGCTGAGATAGGGAAGCTTGTGGTAAATTCTGCCCTTTGTCTATGAGGTTTTGGCTCTGGACAAGGATTCTTGTCATGCGTTTCTGCCAAATATGTTAGTATTTAACTCATACATTTTCCCATATATGGGTATCTACTTAAGCACTTTCATGTTTACCATGTGCATATTTTTTTCCTTCTCATTCTTGCAGAACTGCTTAGTTAAAAATTCAGTGGGATAATGATTGTTGAGTTTTAATTAACTCAAGAGAAAACACACACTTTTACTTTGGAATAAGAAGAACATGTAGAAGAAAGAAAGAAAAAAAAAAAAAGGAACAAATGGAAATTCTCAACAAGAGAACATTGCAACCAAATTCTGCCCTCAAAAATGTACTTAGCTACCAGAACCTTTACAAGGGAAGTCACATGGGTAACTGCATGAGCTGGATTTTCATCCAGTGGGAGATACAGTTCCATTTTACAATGGCCATTTCAGATGGAAGCTGCAGTTCAAGACAAAAGACCCAAATAAAATGCTGTATTGTTTGTCCAACTTTAACTTTCCCCGGCATCTTATCCCAGTGTGATTGTCATAATGGTTGTTACATTATGACATGTAACTAATGTTAGTTATGACACAGGTCAGTTAGTAGACACAGGTCCCACTTGTAAGATGAGGTTTGAATTCTTAATAAGTCTGACTTAATTCAGATGACAGGGGTAAAAAAAAAAAAAGTAGGCTTTTACCAGAATGCTAATGTGTCAAATCAGGCTGCTTATTTAGGTGCCTAAATATGGATTTATTGCTTAGTGTTTGTGTTTTACATTAGATTTGCATGAGTAACATCTGAAACCTTACATTCTTGGCCTGAACAAATGAGTAATGTTTCTTTAAGGAAAAAAGTAAATAAAGCCAAAAAAGCTAAAAACCCCAGAGCCTTCATTAGGTTTTGTGCTAACCAACATTCCTATGTTTTATATTCAAACCAACATATTAACATGAAACAATCGTTCCAGATGGAAGAAAATATAACTTCTAGGGTCAGGAAAGGGGTACATAAAATTCTGGCAAATTAGAAGGAAAAATCTACAGGGGCTAAAAAGCTTATTAATATATGCTTTAATCCCCTTGTGGATCGTTGTGGTTTGGACCTGCAGAAACTGAAATGAGAAAATGCTACCATAAGCTGACCAGTTTTAGTGCTGAAAGGCAATATCCAAAATGTTCTTCGGGCTTCCAGGGAATGAAGGGCCTTGTATAGATAAGTCTATAGGTTCTGCTTAACTGCTGACTGAGTAGCCACCTACCCTAAATTAACATGGCTCAGATTATGGTGTGAGCTTCAATAGAAAACATGTACCTAGATAAAAGCTAGTATAATTTAGAAAGTATAACAATTTATATGCATCATGCTTTTAAAACTGTTTAAGGTTTTTTTTGTTTTGTTTTGTTTTTGAAGTTTTGCCCTTTTTTGTTTTGTTTTAGTTGGTTGGTTGGTTGTTTTTTTAGGAACAACAACAACAACAAAAAAACCTCACAACCATTGAAATTTTAGTTTTGCCTTGGGGGTAGAATTTCAGGAAACTACAGTTTATGCCATGCTTTAGCTAAACTACCTAAATACAGCATCTGTAACTTCTTTATGTTATATTTCGTATTTTGACAAGAAAATTTTACTGTTTTTCTGTCACAAAACATTACCAGACTATGCTAGTACATGCTCTAAATTTGAGTTTTAAAAGTAGAATCAGATGCTTCTTCATTTTACATATTTAGTCTGATAATATCAGCAAACAAGTCTCATCTCCTCTAACTGTCCTTCCTTCCCACCGTGGGTTTGGTTGTTTGCAGCTTCAGAAGTAACATCAAGGGGCATGAACTCATAGAAGGAGAGGGAACAATTTTTAACCATCTTCATCTGCAATGCCCACCTCTTGCCAGCTTTTGGTAGGACCCAGATATTAGTTATCTCCACATTGAGATATGAAACTCATTTTACATGAGCACTGATGTGAACATGACCAAAAGGCAAGACCCGAAGTCTCAGTACAAAGCCACAAACTCAACCACATGACAATGGTACTGTATGAATTTCACCAGCTGGCTCTCTACTATCAAACTAAATGTCCCTGGCCAGTACCTGCACAGATTTAAGGGTGCTATCTGAAAGGAAGCCCATCTTCTCAGCCTAAAGAAGAGAAGACTTAGGAGAGACCTCATCACTCTCTACCTGAAAGGCAGTTGTAGGCAGGTGGGGGCTGGACTCTTCTCCCAGACAAGCAGTGACTGAACGAGAGGATATGGCCTGAAGCTGTGCCAGGGGAGGTTTAGGTTGGATATTAAGAAGCACTTCATTACGGAAAGGGTCATTAAACACTGGAATGGAATGCCCAGGAAGGTGGTGGAGTTGCCATCCCTCATGGTGTTTAAGGAAAGATTGGATGTGGCACTTAGTGACATGGTCTAGCTAGGTGTCGCGGTGTTAGGTCTTAGGCTGGACTTGATGTTCTCTGAGGTCTTCTCCATCCTCAATGATAGTTCTGTGCAATTCTATTTCATACCTTCTAAAGCAAAAAGTGATTTAAAACTGGCTCAGGATGGGCCTGTTAGAGCCCAAACATCTTACTGGAGGAAGTACTTACACATAAACTACTACTTCTACTTCCCTTCCATTCCTTCTGTATCTCTTACCTACATATACAGCATTTACATGTATGTTACTTGTACAGTACATATAGTACATGATGATTACTTCAAGACGTTGGATCAACAGAAGCTCAGCAAAGAGAGAGGCAATTCTTTCAGCCAGGAACCTGAAACATTTCTGAAATGTTTCCTAAACATTAACAGGAACCAGGAGGTATTTTGATAGACTTATAAATTTAAACTCATTTATAACAAATACTGAATTTATTGGTTTATTATGCCAGCAGGAATTGCATATTGTATTATAAAATCAAAGGCCAACATAGTTCAGATATCTTCAGCTATAATTAAGACTTCCATGCATTTTACAAGATTCGAGAGGAATACTATAAAATCTATAGACCCTATTAATTGAAAAAGCTGCTTATGTAATCAATTCACATTTTTCTGTGTTTTATGGGCATCCTGGAATATCTGCCTTCAATACATATTGGACAATTTCAATTGTATTTATAATGTTTATGGCTGTGGATCTACAAATATAGATGAGATATAGCTGTTAAAAGGTAGGTCTGTTTTTATACTTGTTATTATTATGTATATCGCAGTAGCACCCAATCTATATGCATATGTTTAACGTTACTCACGTCAGTCCCCATGCTGGCAGCCAGATCCCTCCTAGGTTTTTAGATGAGCATACACAGGATTGGTGCTCTGGTTTGCACACAAGGGTGGGAGGAACTCTGTGAAATAAACCAGCAGTTTCTCAAACAGAGTTTGTCTGAGGGCTGCCCTCAGAAGCAGCATAGTAACTGCTTCCAGTCTCCTGCCTTCTGATCTCTGTGTCCTCTTTACGTGCCTCAAACATGGACTCCAATCACACATCCCTCACCTGGCTCATCTTTCTGTGAATGCTGTTTAAGTCTCTAGCCCACATACAGTCCTTCATTCAGCTATATGCATCTATTATAACAAGCCGACCTAGGATCCTAAAATCTTTCTGGTGTACAGGCCAGTGCTGCCATCCCTGTGCCATGTACCTCACCTTATCCTGCCACATGCTTGTGCTAATGTTGGTCTGAGAAGAGCAGTTCTTCTCAAAGACTTCAGAATGTTGCATCAGTGCCAGCAGCTTCAGTCAGCTCCAGTTTTGTTTATATGCAAGGCAGGGGCAGACACAGCTCGTTACTCCGCAGGGTTGCATGTTCTCATAGGATTGGTGAGGCACTTACAACACTGTCCTTGTACGATATTACACACACGAAGATCTGTATGCTAGCATTGGCAAAACAGTTTTAAGTGTCCATATGTAATAATTGATGAAATTTTTGCATGATTGATTTAGTTATAATTAGCATCATTACCGCTATTGAAGTGAATAATCTCTGAGGTGCTAAGATCCTAATTTTGCAAGATTTCTATGCCACTACCATCCCAAACTTGCCTGATACTCCATTAATATGGAGTACATCCCTATATTGGATAAAAAGGCATCTAGAGTAGAGGAGAGGTGGAGAAGTATGTTCGGAAAGCCACCTCTCTCATGTTCAAGCAAGACTAGGGTTTTTCTAATCCATTACACCACATAGTGGTTTTCTTGCTTTAAACTGAGTGGTGTCATCTCCACAGCTTAAAGGGATCTGCTCAGTTGGGAGGGTGGCCTCCAGTCATGCCTGGGAAGTGTTGTAGATTTGCTGCCTGTATCTGTTATTAATTTGTTCTGGAGGAGTGTTTTAAAATAACTTGTAGGCATTCCCACAGGAACTTGAAGTTGAAAATAGATGAAGGATTGGGCAGGATCAGATTCATAGGGATGCCTTGTTCACATTTGTGATCAGTTTTTGATGCTGAACACTGTACTATACAGTTTTGCTACAGAATTTTTCTCTAACAATCAGCCTTGCTGCTAAACATCTAAAGCAGGATGATGCAAGGAGCAAACTACTGCATAGTTCACTACAACAGGGGAAGAATTATTTATCCAGAGAGATTTCAAATGGACATTTAGATACTGCCACAGTGGCAGATGAATTAGCATGGGAAAGTGCTGCTGATTCTACTTTCCAATAGATCCAGTATGTTACCAAAACACCATGGGCTGGAAAAAATTATAATCTACAAATGGAAAATTGAAATATACTGAAATCTAACCAGGGAGTCAGAGGAACATGTCTCCTGGAATGGCTCCTGTGTTGGCAGAAGTGACTGGGCAGTGATCCCAGAGTGTATTAATCTCTAGTCATGAAGCTAGCACAGGAAGGTCATTTAGTTATGAGAAAAATAAAACAGTTTTTATAAACTGAAGTTTGGTGATCATGAAAGGACTACATTCCTACCAGTTTTGCTCAGGACTGTCCACTGGCTTTGGTTAGGGCAGCAGGACCACCTGCTACAGGACTAGAGATTGTCCCTGCCCTGGCACAGAGAGGAACAATGCCTCACCCAGACACCCACTTCTGCACTGGCTCTCAAGGACTGACTCTCTTCTCCATCAGACTGACTGACCTCCCAGCATACAGCACCTGGCCCCGTGGCTCCTCTGGACCTTGTATAAAATCCCTTGTCCTTACAGCATAATTATAATTGTGTATGTGTTTGTTTTTTTCCTACTTCATACTGAAACAATTTCAGGGCCATGCTGCAGCCCATCAGCAGGTGCTTTTGCAGCACTGAACTAAACGTAAGTGCTGCATGCCCAAGCTATGAGTTGGGGCTGGTGGTGGTTGAAGACAGTGATGAACAATGCCAGAGAGCAGAAGGATCCCAATCTCATGCAGTGTTTTCTTAGTGCCAGCTGGAAAAAGTTTTTTGTCATGAGCTGATTTGTGAACTGTCCCTGGGTATCTGACAGCAGCTCCTACTGCACCTAAGTTCACTCATCGGCCTTCTTTCTTCATTTAGCAGTGTAGACATGAGCTAACATCATGCCTCAGTAGTAAATGAACCAGGGCTAAACAGGGAATTGGAACACAACCACGCTACTGTTAAATTGTTGGAAAGTTTTTATTAGTGCTTTTGGCTCAGGTGAGTACTGTACCTGATTTGAAGGTTGCCCTCAGATTGCCAAGCTGGAGCTCAGCCAAGGTAGGGCAATTACTGAAGGAAGGAATGCTGCCTCTTCCCTCCATCTTTGCCTTAAACTCACACATCAGGGAGAGAACTGAAAAAAGACATGAGAAAGAAAAAAGATATTGTTTTCACTAGATTCGTGTTTTCATTTGCTTCATATTTTAGGAGCCATCAGACAAAAGGTCAAGAGAGGAAGCTACAAATCCTTTTCAAAAGGCAGAGAAAAGAATCGAACGGCAACAACAACAAAAAAGAAAGCTAAAAGGTAATTTTGGAATAAATCCTTAACTTCTAAGCTGTAGAGTTGTGCCTTGGATATTGTTAATGAACCATTAGCCCTGCCTTAATCACAACATCTCTTTCTTTTGTTCTCACACCCCACTGCTTTTTCGCAGCCGGAGACACTTGGATTTTCAGAAGTGACAGCGCTCCTCATGAGCACAGTTCATGCTGGTTGTAATGGACACATCTGTGCTTACAGTGTTTGTCCGTCGTATCCACTGTTTGCTTTTAGCAGCACGATGAAGAGTGCGTGGCAGCCTGTGTGTGTGCGCGTATGTGGGAGCAGCAGCAAGAATGCAGAGACTACTTAAAACCCTGCTAAGCCGCTCTGTTTCTCAATACGGTATTTATTGCAACTCACTTTGTAGTCAGATGAATGGAGTATTTTTTTTTTTTCAAGGAATGTTACTCCCAATTGTTTTTACTACAACATAAATTTGCTGACTCTTTATTAGACAGTAAGAATTTGGACAACCCTTTGTGAGATGTGATCTATTGAAATGCGTACCGCTTCTCTCTGGAAGTAGGCCTTTCAGTTGAATAACAAAAGCTTACAGACATAAGTTCCACTTACAGCACTGGTTTCCTCTGCTCGAGCCTTCCTCCACCGCTGCTCCTCAAATCAGTGCCCCATGGCAGTGTCAGTGCTGGCGAGTGAAACGGGGCCAGGGCACTTGCACGCAATTGCTGCTGAACTGTCAGCATCATCCCTGTCGTGGTTTTGGCCCGGGCTGGTGAGGAGACTCCTGCACAATGCCTGGCCAGGTCCAGGGAACTGCCGGAGCAATCTGGCATCTGACGTGGTAAGAGTGTGAGCCATGCCATGTTCTTTGGCCCTCAGCCAAAGATCAGGTCCTGGCCTGTGTTATTTACTTGAGGAGATGTAATCACAGTATCCACTTTTTTTTTTTTTAAACTTTTTTTTTTTCCTAGCAACCTCTTAGATTACTATTGTTTTAGGCTGTGATTCAGTGATTCTCTCTGCAGTTTTGGATTATTTCTAATGGGTGTGAGATTGGGTTTTTACACTACAGCAATTCCAGAGACTCTTTGCTTATACCAAGGAAGGGGGTAAACTCTTCAGTACTCTTCATAAGTCAGGCTGATTATATTCTTGGAACTATAGAAAAAACCAACCACACACTCCCATTTAAGGAAAGGATAAGAAAACCTGGTTTTATTCTCTCCTTGATTTTTCTTTTCCTTCCATATTTCTTAAATAATTTTGCTGTTCTCATAGCTTGTCCAAAATTTGTGTATCAGGATGTGCATTTCATGTTGATTTTTTTTTCTTCAAGTTAATACTGTAAATTAGTATGTAAAATACAATGTAATGAAAAGTTAGGCGTTAAGCATAGCTAGAATTCATTTGTCCTCTTGCATATTGTCCTCACACCATTCAATCTTCTATTATGTCCCCTTTTGTATATTGTGTCCTAACAATCCCTTTAGAACATTTCCAGAATGTTTATTAGACAAAATGGATATTGTTGGATAATATAAAAATGGGATAATATCAAATTAATTTCCCTGTTGGCTGGATAATCTTGGGTCAGTAATACACTGGTTTGAAATAAACAATATTTCAAACACAATTTTTTTTTCTTATGTATTTCTTTTTTATTTCATCAAACCAGAGAAGGATATTACAAAGCAATAATACAAACTAATGATAAAAAGATTCATAATTTATTTTTCTTCAGTGATGCTGATAGCTGGAAGACCAATGGCAAATATAATAAATGTTGCATAACTCTTCCATTCTGTCCTTTGTTATTCTCTCATAATTTTCTTAATTGATCACTACCCATTCCCAATGATTGTATTCATAGTTTCTGTCTGAATGTGATTTTTTTTTTTGGCGGAAATCTATGCAAAAAATGTTCTTGAGAATAACAAAAATACAAAATAATACTCAAAACAATCCCACAGAACCATTATTTTTTCCATAAAAAGAATAGCTAAAAAAGGCTGTCTTTTATGAACAGCTTTCATTAAAATGTTCTGAGGAGGAGCATGGAGAGCAAAATACTTTGTTGGTATAAATGGGGAAATATAGGTAGGAAAAACGGGCTTGTGGTCATTTTCATATGCAGAACATTTGGTACATAAATATCCATGGAAATAGCTTCTTTTGACAGGAAATGATTAGGTAAATATTGGCTGTGTTTTGACCAGGATGTGAATCTTTGACAACTTAGCTCAGTATGCATGGAGATTTCTTGTATATAGCTATGAGCTGTCACTCAGTGAACAGGTGATCTAAATGTGCAGTGTGTGAAAAACATTTTGGAACTTTGTGTGACTTAAACAAAAGCTTTGCCTTCACAAAACTCCTAAGGTAAGCAAGAGTTCGACACTTAAAGTATCCAATAACACTAAAATACATCTCTAAAAAGAATGGATGGTGACATCTCAGTGGGTCAGATTTTTGATCCTCTTTCAGAGTTTATTTAATTATTGCATAGATTTTGCACACAATCTTAAATTAAGAACAGAAATTTAGCTTAAATCTTGTTTTAATGTTTCTGTGTTGTAGTAATAGATATAAATGACCATATTTGGCTTGGTATTTATCTTAACCCCAAACACTACTTTTGAGACAAGATCCATGTGAAATCTGTTTTCTTTTGGCTGATACATCATTATGTAAGGTCACAATACATTTTACTCACCACCACTAGTAAAATTTTCCACTTCTGCTACCTTTTTCTGCTTTACTTTACATTTGGGCATTTATTGACTTCTGGGTTTAATTTGACAAAATATGTACTTGTCCATACAGCACAAATAATTAGATCCCCTTTTTGAAAGGAATGTAAGCAATCAATCCAAATGGTTTGATTTAGCCCCAAATAAATTCTCAGCATCACTTATTTTATAAGAGCTGTTCCTTTGTTCGTGCTTCTATCATTGAGCAAATTTGTACTGGTTCTCTATAGAAGGAAAAGAGCAGAGTTAATCCTAAAAGTAGATTGTAGGCTTTACTAATCACCTGTCAGCTAAGGACTAGCACAGTAAAGAAGCGTTGTGGGAAGAAAGATGATCAGTGCCTCGAAGAAACCCATTACTGCTATGAATTCTGACCCATCAACATTACTGATGGTAAAATCTTTACATCTGTTTTTAACCCTTCAAAAATTAAGCATTTACTTTAAACTAGTTGCTGAGGTTCATTCTGTAGGCAGTGGAGAAATAAACACCTGTCCTTTGGGATGGTGATGCATCCTAACTTTTAGGTGATAGTTGTGATGGTGGTGATACAGGATTAACTGTCCTCTGAAGGTGCTTTTCTCATCCCATGATATTTGAAGAGCTCTTTGTGCATTGCTGCAGGCACCTAACTTTTACACTGCTAAAGTCAGGCAAATCCCAGAGCAATTTCGCTACCATCAGCAACAGTCAGATGTAACCTATTGCTTGAATCCAGCAGTGTATTAAATGATCCTTCTTCAGTGACAATAATAGCAGGACTTAGCTATGCCACCTAACAGAAATGTTCCTGGGATGGGACTGGCAAGGTGTCAGGAAGCTGTAGATGCTTCACACACCTAGGAGCAAGTTCTGTGAATACTAGGTCTCAAAAAGTCTTTTTTCTTGTTTCTGGCTCATTCCAGATGTGAATTGCTGAAGGCTGGGATGTCATGTTAGTGCTATTTATTGTATACCCAGAAGTACCCTAGCAAAACAAAAGTCTTGTGTGTAGAAGTAGGAACCATCACTTTTAAACATCTTCAGTTTCCTCATAGATATAAACCAGAGGTCACTTTATGGTATTTTATAGCTTAAGGAATGTAGAATCATAGAACCACAGACTCATAGAATGGTTTGGTTTGGAAGGGACCTTCAAGATCATCTAGTCCCAGCCCCATCCAACCTGGTCTTTGACACAACCAGTCATGAAGCTTCCACAGCTTCCCTGGGCAACCTGTTCCAGTGTCTCACCACTCTCAGAGTGAAGTACTTCTTCCTATTTCTATACTAAATCTACCGTCTTCTAGTTTAAAGACAGTCCTATCACTATAAGCCTTTGTAACAAGACCGCAATAAGGTCTCCCTGAAGCCTTCTTTTCTCCAGGCTGAACAACCTCAACTCTCTCAGCGTATCCTTGTAGGAGAGGTATTCCAGCCCCCAATCATCTTTGTGTCCCTCCCCATATCACCTTTTAAAAACTGCTAGTTTTTATCTTTGTTCTCACATTCACTCTCTTAGCCAGTGCTACATCAGCTGACAACGATGTTTTTGCTTCTAATCCTGGAATTACTATTACAGCTGGTGTAAATACGTTTAATCCAGCACAAGATATTTCCTTTGCATAGATTTTTTTTTGGATTATAACTTTCTTTTAAATATACACCATGGTATATATGAAAACAGAAAGCATTCTGAATTGGTAAGCGCACACATAAAAGGAAGGTGTGAAAAAGAAACCATTTCACGGCTTTGAAACCAGTGACCACAATGTGTCACACCAGACCACCCCATGACAAGTAAGAAATTAGAAATGTTGAGGGGTGTTGAACACCCAGTTGTCACAGAAGAGTGGCACAAAGTTGTTTAGCACAGATGTTTCTGTAATTGTGATACACTGGGAAAATTCTCGGTGTTCCAATGTCAATGGATCCCAGACTCACACTTCCACCTGTGTGGTGTGGCCGTCTACTTTTTAACATCTTGGCCTGTAATGTGAACCATGTGGTAACGTGTGCCTGTCTCTAAAACCCGTTAATACCCCTTCCTTCCCCCTGTGTTCTCCTCACATCTTTAGGCTTATTTCCTCATTTCTGTTTTTATGTTTAAAGGATTTACAAAATGGAAGCTGATGGGGCTGGAGGTGTGCAAGGAAGCTAGTGCGGGTACTTCCAATTTGGTAGAGATCAAAAGTTCTCCGCTGCTCTGTGCAGTGCACGCAAGGGCCTTTGAAAAGAGATGTGGTGGTGCTTTTTGCAGCTGGCTGAACTATTTGTGGGGGAAAAAGTGTTATTTGATGTATTGCTTCTGGTCTTTGGGTTAAGATACTATAAAAAAAAAAAAAGTGTCTCATGCAAATACATATCAACCTGTTTATTTTTCTCATGAGCTATTTATTTTGACCATCATTGTTATGATGCCTACTAGCCTTCACATAAAACTTTGCTTAAGTAGATCTCAGAGTGTTTTTCAGAGTGCTCATTATATACTTGCTGTCAGAGCTTTACTAATGAACTCACGATTATGTCATTGTGTGTGTCCGTGAGGACAGATGAGTTTCAACCTCATAACACAGGAAACATGAACAAATATTTTGATAACACTTTTATAAACATATAGTAGCCTGCAGGTTCCAGAAACGTATCCATAATTATTATTAAAAAGAAAAGTATGTAAAGATATTGTTAGATAACAGAACATAATGTATATGATTTCAGCAAATATTTTATTGAAAAAAATGAGCAAAAAATTGTTTCCTCTCTAAGTCCTGGTTAAATCAAGACAAGTAAGTTGTACATCACTAGGTTTATATGTGTATTCTCACCTACTGCTTGCTATTTTCTTCAGGTACTTCAACATTGATAATATCCACAGCTGGAGCTTTTTGGAAATTTTCCCACGGAATGTTTTTGCACTGGAAAATTGCTGATCCACCAAAATCAACTTGTTTTACAGAAGGAAACAGTTTTTAGTGAAAGTGTTATTGAAAGAAAAATACAAACCTCTTTTGATAAGATCAAACCTGTTCGGTTTTTTATTATTATGTTTTGAAAGAATAATTTCTTTTTAAAAAAAAACCCTGCTTCTTATTTTACATTTATTTTGAATTATAAATTCTTGTTAAAATTATTCTTTGGAAGACACACTTAGCTGCTCTAGAAAATAGTTTCCCATGGGATTTAATTTCATAGGAAGCTAATTTTAAGGATCTTTCTTTCTTTCTAGTAAGAAAATAGATCTTGGTTTTGACTATCTTTAGTCGCAAAATTCATGCTATTGATATTAGAGAAATGGCAAAGTCAGAGCTATTCAAGCAGGGATTTTTTGTGGTATTCTTAAAAAGATAAAACTAAGCATTATTAAAATCACAGTTTTACCATGTACAAGTTCTTATTCTGATAAGCATTTCAGTACAAGTATTTTTATCTAGGTTAAACTGTCCTAGAGATAGTCAATTTTACCATCTTAGTTAGAAGTTAGAAGTGAAGTGTCATGTGTGTCATCTAAAGTATCACTCAGACATCTAGAAAAACTTTTTGATCATGCAGAAATTAAAAAGTAGATTTTTCAAAGGTATGTGAACAAAATCTACTATCTCATCAAGTTCCTAAAAGCCATTTAGAATTTGGGACTGTTGTTTTTGCAGATACAAAAACCGAGCTGAATTGAATATTGAAGTGACACCCCCAAAGACCAAAGAAACCCCATTTTTCTGTCTGTTGGTGATATTAAAATAACACTGAGGCAGAGATGGAAACCATACTGCTTCTGTTCCTGAGAAGCAGGGCTGCCGCTCTGGATGCTTCCCACAGCCTGCAGAAGATTGTTGAGCTTTTGGCAGGCGTCCTGGTCCTCACTGACCTTGGGCTAACGCTTTGCCATGGGGTCACCAAACAATAGATTGATCACCCTGAAAGTGCGAGATTCTCAAGGGTTATGCAAACAACCTCCAGTCATTAAAACCAACTATAGAAAAAGTCCAATCCTTCTTTTTTTAAAGTGGTCAAGTCACAGTTTGTTAATAGAAAAGTGGATGAATCCACCAAATAAACTCTATAACACAGTCTTTGTTTACTTCTAGTTAGCAGGCCTTGTAGATGACAACACAAGTGGAGACAGATGTGAACACCTTCTGTTTGTAGCTATTGAAATGATTATTTTTTCCACATTTAAATTTAGAGCTGCCTCAAATTAGCACTGCAGAATAAGGAAAAGGAAGTTACTTACACAGATACTACACTAGACTTGTTTTAGTTCAGTGTTGATACCTCTGAGTCCTGGCTGAAGGAATGGTCTCACCTGTACTATAAAACAGAATGAAATGCTTTCTAGACCAAGAAAGTGATGATTAAAGCTGGTTGAAATAACAGTGATTTATATGACTTTCTTTCTTAAAAAAAAAATCCCTTTTTATTGAACTTTCTAGAAATAATTATATTAATTCTTTTCTCTTAAAAAAAAAATCCTATTTTTCAATGACATTTGTTATTTTAACAGAAAAAATAAACAGATGAAGGCTTGAAACATCCTGTCATGGTGGTGTGTTTTGGTTTTTTTGTTTGTTTGTTTGTTTGGGTTTTTTTGTTTTGTTTCTTCCCCCATTTGTGTTTGTTTCTTTGGTTGTTTTGTACTAGTCATGTATATCTTTAAAGAGAACTGAGAAAGCACATAAAATCATAATATAAAAAAAGTAGAAATTAAACTTGTTTTAGGAGCATTGCAGTAAAAAAAAAAAAAAGAAGATCTTTCCCTTCCCTTCCCTTCATAGGTGTAAAGAGCTTTCAGAAGACTGTTCTTATGTAGTGGACACACCCAATGTATTAAACTGTACTTATGAGCTTCCAGCATCTTGTGTTTTACATTCTGCTAAGTAGTCAGATGCAAAGTCTGCATAATGCTAAACAAAATTGAGGGGGACCATGGTGGTTTTAAAACCTTCTGTAACAGTCACCTGTTCATAAAAAATTACTATATTATAAAATGTTACTATTTTGTAGCTATTAATTCTTTTCTGCTAAAAATTTGCTTTAATGCAATTAAACAGATTTCAGAATGTCTATCTCCAGTGCTCCATCTGCCTATAAAATATACAAATCATAAGTTTAGGAACCTTATGTTTATGCTGAGGATTCAAAAGGTTCAGTTGACACTGAACCTCTGAAGGGTAAATAAAAGGATGCCCCATTTTCTGTAGTGTTACACTCCAAGTTGTATCACATTTGCTTGTGGTTACTTACATTCTGATATTAGGAAAAAACGATGTATTCAGGCAAAGTTTGCAATAATTGCAGATATACTTCCTTTTTAGTTACTTTTGCTCTATAACTATGTCCATCTTTCACTGCAAGGTACGAAGATTCAAAATGTAACATAATGAACTAGCTCTTAAGAATCTGAACTGAATTAATTACCGCTTCACAGACAAAAGCTGATATAAAATCTAACTTTCTGTCTGAATTTTAATAAGTGTTACACATATTTAAGGGAGAAAAGAAACTCTCCAATTTCTGTGAAATAGTATTTCTGACAAGAAGGAATGGGCTTATTGCTGCACTTGAATGCTTAGGTTAGAATTCATATACTTGGTCTTTGAAATTTAGATTCTCTGCCACGTCTTGAAGAGGACTCTTGGGAGCTTGAGTAAACAGTTTTGAAGAAAATGCTTTGCTTTAATGATGTTTGTGTTTTCTTTGTAAACTTCAATGGAACCTGGTAACCCATGGAAGACATTTGCAGCTCCAGTGTTTTCATGTACAACTGAGAGAGAGTAGGTTACACTGAACTCCACACTTAGGTTGTAACTGATGCTTTGATATACGATTTGAAATTCATAAAAAGCAGAAAAGGTCCTTCCTTCTCTCATCCTAAATTGCAGCAGATCTGGTGATGAAACTGTTTCCTAAAGGAGCATTTAAAGTGAAACACAAGGGCTTCAGCAAACTTTTGCTGGATAAGAAAGAGCTCAGCTACCCTGTCCTCTCAGACCTTGCAGAAAATGATTAGAAACTTGATACATTAGGACTGAAGGGAAATAACATCAAAACTTTTTTTTTCTGCAGAGGACTTTTATATCAGTTTATGTGCAGCTGAAAAAAAAATGGATCAAGCAGAGATGGATAGACAGCTGTGTTAACAGTAGGTAAGCACTTGCAGCCTGGTGACTTTTGTGAAAATAACAATATTTTTCATTTGTAGAGTCCTCATGTAGGCAGCCAAGCTTTTCAAGCAAGTGAGATCCCTGCAGAGTGAGATTCTTTCATAGGTTAAAGTAATGTGTCTTCATATCGGATGCCTTTATCCTTATTCATGTATATCACTTTCTTGCTACCCTGTCTACTTTTTCGAGCTTTTCTGAGGTATTTTTTGTGATGATGATTGGCAGATACTGTGGATTGAATGTGGATGGCACCAGTTACAGTGACAAATCAAGAAAAATGCAATCTCATTTTGACTGCACTTTTATAAGCCAGTTCTGTAGGGGAAAAAAAAAAGAGAAGAAAGAAAAAAAAAAGAAAAAAGAGGGGTCCAAGCCTTGACTTTATGGTCTGTGCTTTCTCCAGCTCCCGCAGTTTGACTTATTTTCACCATCTCCTTCAATGCTTATAAAAGTAGTGCACCTCAGACCTGCCCTGCAGCAGCTCTTCCTGCTGCCAACTTGTGGTAAAATTTATTGCCTTGTTTTATCAGATGACATGAAACAATGCCAGCAATTTCTCCAGTGCTATCTATATGTGATCAAACAGCACTGAAGTTACCCACACTGAGCAAAGATATGTTGTTTTCTCTTGAATATGTTTAACCTGTAAAGTCTACTGGAAGCATATTTGTTTGACAAGAAGTAAATGACAGATCTTTAAGCCGGAAGCTTGTCAAAAAGAATACTTGACAAGCCAACATATAAAAACACTGGGAAAAGGAATCTTACTTTATACTATGGAACTCTGCAGTATTGTTTGATTTAGAGATCAGCCCGCTAAAGTTATTTATTGTTCAAAAGGTGTTTTTAATCAATTTGAAAAAATATGGCTTCTCTCCAACTATGCCTCCCTTCTCCACAAGCACCAGTAGTCAGGATTAAAGAAGTTTAAATAACAACAAACCAAGCTTTGTATTTGTGCCTAGTGTAAACTTGCACTGCTGTAGGAAAAGGATTTTTCTTTTATTACAGTGCACTTAAAAATATTTTAAAAAATCATCTTACAGTATTTACAAGTACCCCCAAAAAATTCTTCAGGACCCCTATTTCACAGTGCTTTACTCCTAAAGTCTCTGATCACTCATTCCTTAAAACTAACAGCATGTCAACTTTTGCAGTGGAGTGAAGCAAATATGCCTATGCTCATGGAAATGGAAGTCAGTAAAGTCTCTCTGTGCAACAGCATCCTGCTGATTAATTGACAGGAATCCAAAAAGAGGACAGCCATTTTCATGCCTTGCTGTGACCAAACCTCACTGAAGATGTTTGAGACCTTTTTCTCTCAATGCAGCTCTGCATAAATGCAGTGATCTGTTCTGCAAACCAGAAGAGCTGTCAGAGCATTGCACTCTTCCACATCTCCACCAATATTCACAGAACTCTTGCATCTACAATAATCTACCATCTGTTGTACTTTCATGGTCTTTATTACTGTGGCTTCTGAAAATCCCTCACATTTTACTGCATTTACAGCAACCCAATTTCCCCTTTAGACAGAGAATGCTATTAGTCCATTTTACAAACAAGGAATCAAGGCACAGAAAGGTTAAGTGACATACCTATGGTCACGGAGAAAGGCCAGGGCAGGTGTGGTCATCTTATGTAACTTGAACCATCTAACTCAAACACTTTGAGTTGCCCATTTCCTTCTGTTGATGGGAACAGCAATGCCTAAATAATTTAAATAGCATCCCAGGCTGAATTAAATGCTTCAAATACCTTGCCCCATCTTTAGATTAGCACTCCCTTTCTTTGCTTCTGCCAGGATAATAAGGACGTGTCAGCATACAGATCAAATCATGTACTTGTTCAAAACATGAGTAAACCTTGAGTTGCCCTGTCGCAGTTCTTGGCAGGAGATTGCATAACCTCAGTGCATACTAGTCAACTGTTGAATGAATCTTCGTGTGTTGCATACTGTTTTGATATGCATTGTCTAAGTTGCTATTCACCGTACAATCTAGGTTTTTGATTATGACAAACATTATAAAAGAAGAAATATGAAAGCTAAAAGGGATTACAGGCTAGCTGCTGCATTCCAGGCCAGTGGGAGTTTGCAGATATAGAGAAAACTCCAGCACTACTACAGTCAATGGGAATTTTACCTTTGGCTTCAGTGGAGACAGATTTTCACCCGCAGACTTGATATTCATTATGTTCTCACTTTCCAAAAGTCTATATTGTTTGTTTTGTTGTTTTGTTTTGTTTTTTTTTTAATTTGGTGGTAGAAAGTGTGCTCAAAACTAACTGCAAACCGCAATGCAGTAATTTAGATGTACTACTTTTCATTTTCATATGTTGATCTGGTACATTTTTTTTAGCTATGTTCTTTCTCCCTTCAGTTTTTCTTTTCCACTGTGGCTTTAACAACATCTGCAGAGTTTTATAAGCTTACCTTCTCTCAGGAAACTATTTGGAAACAACCATATTTTTATAATTAAAATTTTGGTTGCTCCTTCCCCACAAACATGCTGGCAGCTAAGTAAAAGATAATCTATCAAGTATTATTTATTTAACTGTGATTTTCTGTAGTTATTTAGGAGGGGTTATTAGGTTAGCTTACTTAAAGCTACCTTTATTGAACAGAATATGCACTTTATAGAAATACATCAAAGTTGTATAGCCCACAATACCAGCCTTCTATATCAGCATTTGTATTCTGGTTCAGAATTTCAGGGACTTTTTATGGTGAAGATGAAGACATCTACAAGGAAAAAGACCAACATCATGAACAATATTCTACCAGAAGAAAGTCTGCCTGACTGAATCACATGAACAGAATATGACTGAATATTATGCCTTTAATATTGTGTGAGCACCATTCATCTCTCTTCAGTCCTTTTTTATTAAAAAATATGCTAGTGGCAAAAATATCCTTATAAACTCCAAAAGTGGGGCTGGAATTCAGCTTATACCCAATTAAGGCAGAAAGGGCTTGGAAATTCTATTTTGCAGGGAGTATTTGCATCTATTAGCTGGCTGTGCCAGGGAGAGCACCTTCTGTAGTGTTAATCCTGGTCTGTGTTAAGTGGCACTTCTCTGAACTTCTCATTTGATCCCCATGCTTCACTGGCCAGTAGAACTGCGTTGGCGCATGGGAGTGGAAATAACTTGTGCCAGGTGCAGGACTCTTGCTGATCCGTGCAGAGGGAGCAGGGACTGCATCCCGACTGAGTCACAGTCTAATGGACTGCCTCTGGGGCAGTGCAATAGCCTGATGCATCACGCTCCATGCTTGGGGTAAAGCCATGGTTGATTTCCAAATTAGCTGGTGGTGCTCACTGTAGTTTTTCAGGACATGCTTTGTGATCTACACCCATTAGCACACATGAAAAGAAAAAAACCAGAGAACTTAATATTCACAGATAAGGCAGCTGAAGCTCTTTGGTATTGGCTGCAATGAAAACCTGCTGTCTGTGGATGCAGAAACCACCACATAAATGTTCTAGCTTAATGAAAATAGAAAGGTGATTTCACTTGCATTAGTAAAACTTTGTTGAAGAGCTCTTCAAAAAAAGTGGAGATTAAGGAAAAGGATTGGGGCGGCAAGAAGGATTTTAATGTAGTTTGGTTTTTTTTTAATTCCAAATTTTTGTAGAAACTGTGCTGTTAATGGTTTAGCAAATGCTTGTTTGTCTCTGTGTGAAGGAAGATGGATGTGTGAAGAGTCACCCAAGTTCCAGGGAGAAACTGAGCAAGACAGATTAGACCCACCTCAACCTGACACCTGGGGCACATCCTTATCTAAGGGGGTAAATGGATCACAATGTTAGTGCCCGTTTATTTATTCTCCTTCTGTTTGGAGACTTTCCCTGATTAATTACTCTCTAGTAATTGCTGCTGTTAACTAATGTCAAACCTAATTAACCTGGAGTCCCTTCATCCAGTACCTCCACCATCCCTTTGCAAAGACGAGAAGGTCATCAGCAAGGAGATTCTGAGGATGGCCACATTTTACCCATTTGTTTATTTGCTTTGAGCCTTGTTTGCTATTCCTGCTGCAATGCCTGGCGACAGCTTTCTAGAATTCCCATCAAGTCTAATTGGCCTGCTGAAGCAGCAGTGAACACAAGATTTAAGAAATGTTTTCTTTAAAAACTTCTGGTCCTACAGACACTTTGAGATCAAGTTTCACTCTGCTGAAATCACACACGATTCCCTGTGATTTTCATGAGAAATACTGTAAGAAAGTATTAAAAGAGAAACATGTCTCAGTGGTTTGGAGGGACTGATGGCCAGGGGGGTTGAAGAGTGGGTGGTGGTAACATAGCAAGGCATCTACAGAATCTTTAAAGGTTGCCAAAATTAACACATACAAGGTATTCAGTATCAAAGTTTTCAATATTTGGCTCCATAAACACAATACCGGTTGCAAAAACAAAGCTAAGGATTTCATGCTGATTACTTAAATAAAAACTGTTTAATTATGAACATTTGGGAAATGAAGTTATGAAGGACTGACCAATATTGCTATGGCTTCCTAGTGTTCATACCAGACTGTGAACACTGTGCCAGCATCTTACTGTGCAGCTCACTGTAGATCCAGCTATAGTAAATCATTCTAAGGCTCAGCATGGCTCAGGCAGATAGCTCGATGCAGGAGGAGGTCTGTGTCATCACTAAGGCCTATCACTTTTAGCTTCAATAAGGTGGGGAATTTCCAGTCCAATAAAAGCTCAGCATTGTTTGTGGAGGTGGTGATCAAGCAGGTCAAGTTCCTGTCTTCCTTTCTTGATTTTATCTGTTTTTAGACATTTTTATACAGTAACACTTGAAGTTTTATTCTAGAAATAGGAATAAATCATGTTAATATTCAGGGAATACTGGATGATGATTCAGATTGGTCACAAATATCAGATTTGTCTGTTTTTTCTAATTACTACTGAAAATATGCATCTCTTGGTAATTTCTTTCTTGGATTCCTGTATCTCTGAGTTTTCCTTCTCTCCTGTCCACACTTCTAACTGTCTGTGACCAGTTTTTTTGACTCGATTGCTTTATCTCACCATTTAAAAGTGTCATAGATAATAGCTTCTATTTGAAGCTTTAGAAGCAACTGAAAGTTATAGAGTGACCATGGTAATAGAGTAATGAGTTCTCATATGTTTTCATAAAGATGGCTTAGAGTCATATGCTTTACTCTATAATGGATAGTGGAGCATGTACCTGCTCAGTCATCACCTATCAGCGGGTGAGCTTTGGGTATGAATACTATGATGATGTGAACATTTCAGGCTCCTGTGCCTATCCACCCAGCTCCAGAGTGTATTTCTTACTCTTAGTATTCATCCCACATCAATTGAACAGGTGCATACTACCTGCTGTGGCTTTTCACTCACAAGTGGGGATAGAAGAAAACCTCATAAAACTACTACAATGAACTCTCTGTCCTACCATGTTGTATGGGAATAATATTTTTTTTATGAAGTAAATCTTAGAATCATTGAATAATTTTGGTTGGAAGAGACCTTTAAGATCATTAAGTCCAACTGTTAACCCAGTGCTGCCAGGTCATCACTAAACCATGTCCCTAAAGACCACATCTATATGTCTTTTGAATACCTCCAGGGATGGTGACTCCACCGCTTACCTGGGCAGCCTGTTCCAGTGCTTTACCCTTTCAGTGAAGAAATATTTCCTAATATCAAGCCTAAACCTCCCCTGTAGCAACTTGAGGCCATTTCCTCTTCTCCTATTCCTTGTTACATGGCAGAACAGATTGACTCCCACCTTGCTACAACATCCTTTCAGGCTGTAGAGAGCAATAAGGTCTCCCCTCAGCCTTCAGGCAAATGACCTCAGTTCCCTCATCTTCTCTTCATAAGACTTGAGCTCTAGACCCTTCATCAGCTTTATTGCTCTTCTTTGGACATGCTTCAGCACCTCGATGTCCTTGTGAGGGGCCAAAACTGAATACAGTATTCGAGCTGTAGCCTTTACCACTGCTCATGTACGGGAGGATGATCGCTCCCCTAGTTGTACTGGCCACACTGTTTCTGATACAAATCAGGATGCTTTCAGCCTTCCTGGCCATTTGAGCACATTGCTGGCTGATATTTAGCCATCTGTGGATGAGCACCCCCAGGTCCTTTTCCACTGGGCAGCTTTCCAGCCACTCTTCCCTAAGCCTGTAGTGTTGCATGTGGTTGTTGTGACTCAATTGCAGGATCTGTCACTTGGCTTTGCTGAACCTCATCTCATTGGCCTCAAGACCATTTATCTAGCCTGTTCAGGTGCCTCTGTAGAGACTCTCCACCTTCAAGCAGATCAACACACCTGCTGAACTTGATGTCACCTGCAAACTTACTGAGAGTTTCCTTGATACCTTCATCCAGGTCATTGATAAAGATATTAAATGCTGATATCCTCCCAATATATAGACCTGGGGAAGACCACTGTGACTGGACACCAAATAGATTTAACTCCATTCACCACCACACTTTGGCCCCAGACATACAGCTAGTCTTCCATCCAGCAAAGTGTACACCCATCCAGGCCATGAGCAGCCAGTTTCTCCAGGAGAATGTAATGGGAAACAGTGTCAAAAACTTTACTAAAGTCCATACAAACAACACTCACAGCCTTTCCCTCATCCACTAAGCAGGTCACCTTGTCATAGAAGGAGGTCAGGTTAGTGAGGCAGGACCCACCTTTTATAAACCTATGCTAAATGGACCTGATCACCTGGTTGTTCTGCATGTGCCATGTGATGGCACTCAAGATGACCTGCTCCATAGCCTTCTCTGGCACCGAGGTCAGACTGACAGGCCTGTAGTTCTCTGGATCCTCCTTCTGCCCCTTCTTGTAGATGGAAGTGATATTTGCTAATCTCCAGTCAACTGGGACCTCCCTGGTTAACCAGGACTGCTGATAAATGGTGGAAAGTGACTTGGTGAGCACTTCCACCCGCTCCCTCAGTACCCTTGTGTGGATCCCATCTGACTCCATTGACTTGTGTGCATCTAAGTGGTGTAGTAGGTGACTGACCATTTCCACTTGGATTACAGGTGCTTCTTTCTGCTCCCTGTCCTTGTCTTCCAGCTCAGGGGGCTGGGCACTCAGAGAACAACTGGTGTTACTATCAATGACTGAGGCAAAGAATGCATTCAGTACCTCAGCCTTCTTCTCATCCTTGGTCACTATGTTTCCCCCTGCATCCAGTAGAAGGTGGAGATTGTTCTTAGTCTTCCTTTTGATGTTAATGTATCCATAGATGTATTTATAGAGGTACAGATATACCTAGACTATATGCAGCAGTTAGTATGGGTTGGGGACCACTCCCAGGAGGCAGACTGGGTGGAGTTACAATTTAAGCTAAGAGACCTTAATTATACAGATGTGAAAAAACTATGTCACTTCACCATCACAGAGGAGTTGGCACTGTTTAGTTTACTAGTACAGATGTTACCTGAAACTTCCAAGATCTGTCCACACATAAGACTCAGTTCTGTTACAGATTAGACTCTTTTTCCGGAAAGATTTCTAGCTGGTCTATTGCAAGTGCTTATGAGAAGCAAAAGTAAATAAATTTAGCATTTTAATCTATATTTGCCATTTCTGGCCTGAGTGTTTCATGGATACCTCTAACCTACCTGACTATACAAGATGTATAAACAAACCAGGATTATAAAGAGATTGTGAAAGTCATTCATAGATCTGGAAGGGGGAGACATCTCCAAGGGCACACACACAAACATGGTACCTCCCTATGCTCCCCCCAGCCCCTTTTCATTTTGACTCTGCCTATAGGTTTTGGTGCTTTTTTGGTCTCTCTCCCAGAAAAATATCACAAGTGAAGTCCAAGCCTGAAGCCTTTGTAGTCACACTGAGTCTACAATTTAAGAGGCCTAAAACATGTTAAGGAAAAACAATAGTTAAGAGCATTTCCCAGCTCTGTTTTATCTCTTTGATAACACTGTGCAAATAAAATGGCTTATTACTGTAATTCCCTCATAAATATTCCTCTTGCCAGCTGCAGCATCTCTGAAAACATGACTCAAATGCAGATATCAGCACAAACTTTTAAGTGCTCAGATTTTACACTAATGTAGCTGAGAACAGAAATGTTCCCTACTTATTCATCCTTTTTCTTTCATGAACAGGTCTTGGCTGTGCTTAGAAGTGACAACAGTCAGATACAGATTTTCTTTTTTTTTTTTTTTTTTTTTCCGCTTCCCAGCTGCAATTATACTGACAAACTCCTCATTTTTCTTTATGTGCTTAATCTAAGCAGAAAAACATAAAATGAGTTAAGATCTTAAAAAATATGTTTACTCTAAGAAAGCTTGTTGTTACATTTCTGACAATTAATCTATATCAAGAAAACTCTTTTTTGTATGGAGAAGAGCTAACGTTCATACATACTGGGTATGAATGAACATAAAGAGAAAATCTCTTTGTTGAAGATCAGCAGCTTATTAGACTCAGTCTCAAAATATGTGCAAGGGGATTTGCCAGAATAGTTTAACATTAAAAATTCTGAACAATGCATTTTATTGTAATGAAGACAGAGTATAGGCATAGACTTCTGAAGAGTCTTTGTATTTCCTAGGTGCCTTAGGCAGTTGCCTTTATGCAAAGCAAGTTACAGTGGGGTTATCCATTCTAGACACAAGTGCCTACTGTTTTTTAGGTTTTTTTTTTTTTTTTCTAGAAGGTGTGTGTATTTCTGTCTCACATGACAGAACCATCTCCACATCTTCTGACAATTTAGGTCTTCAGAAGATCTTTCAACACCAAAGAAGAAGACATGTTAATGCTAGTAGGTTTGGCACAGGATTTCTACTTTCAGGTAGAAAAGCTCAATGGATTGCATTCATTTAGCTATTGTAGCTGGAAATATTACAGAATAATATTTGAAATACTGTATAATGAATGTTTTTGTTGTTTCTAAGATGTAACTGACCTGTTTAGGAACAGTGTAACCTAAGAATTAGCTCCTAATCTATGAGACAGTCCTTTCCAGTGAGAGGTACATACATTCACAGTGAAGCCAGTTTTATGAAGAGAGTAAAAAGGAGACCAGAGGGGAAGAACTGAAGCAATAAATACATTTCTAACTGAGATTCAGCTATAGAAATCTTGGTAACTCACAGCCTACCAGAACTGTTACTTGCTCCCTTGGGTGTTTCTTTGACTTGGGACAGATATGAAGGCAAGGATAACTGTGAGTACTTACTGAGTGTTTAAATCTTGCACATTGTTCTTAATTTCTTTATTGGTTTTCTGGTTCATATCTCAAATGTAAAATGGACATAACAATGTTTCAGGTTGATTTTCAGGCCTGAAAATCAAGTTTGGTCAGTGGTAGCAGTTTGTCTATCTGCTTAGGCCACAAAATAAAGCATGGTACAGAGATACATGAACTATGAGTTTATTATGACCGTGAGTTTATTATATAACTGATTAGATGTATCATCACATTGCTGTTCTTCACTAACTGTTGCTCCTAAGAACTCAGGCTTCTAAGATGAACACTGAACCTTTAGGTTCATGAAAGGACAAAAGGATCCAAAACCCCACTTAATGCTATCTTCAGGTAGCCTCTTAACACTACAGTGGAATTAGAGACCAACTTTCAGGAGTTTTGCTCTGATACTAAAACATGAAAGATGGAATCTTCATGATCACTTTTAAAATGACCTGACCTGGTACTGGTGGACTTTCAATGTCCAAGGAAATGTGTGTTGTACTAAAACACCTCACTGCACCTCTCAGTATTCAATGCTGCTTATCAATGAGCAGAAGTACCGAAGCCGGTTGCCTATGAGATTCCAGAGTGTTAAATCAGAAATCAAGTATCAAACCTAACAGAAAATCTTGTTATAAATATATAAACCCCCACAAAAGTTACAATTTCCATGTCCAAAGAGATGAATGAAATTCCTTTATATGTGGTTTATTCCTGATCTAAAAATGAAACTTAGTTTAGGGTAAACATTAATTCACTGGGCAAATTTTTAAGAAAAATCCATGCAAAAAAAGGGGCATTTTATTTTAATAGAGCTCTCTGAACTCTGTCAAGCTGATTAATAATACTACTTCCAGAAAGTCTGAAAAAAGCCAGTAAAGTTTAAAGAAGAAACTGCTTTAAAAAAATTTAAATCAAAATCAATCAAAAATAAATAAGTGGGCAATCATATTGCAGCTTAAGTTAACTTCTTGTTACAACAACAATCAGTTGAGAATTTTACAAAGAATATAAAAGCTATCCTCCATGTCTGTAGTTGATAACATGCTCTGTCTCATGGTACTATTTCACCAGTGATTTCCATCATAATCCTGCTGGTGGAGAAGTGTGCCTCAAACATCTCATATTATAAAAAAGGTGGATGTGACTTAAAAGTGAAGACAGTTTAAAAAAAAATTGCAAATACATATCATTAATTCTCCCATCACTGGAGTCTTTCCATCAGAACTGGGTGGCTATAAGATACAAGCTAACATGCACAGATGCTATCAAAAAGGTATGTAAGGTTAAAATTCCATGTAGACTGAAAAATCCAGAGTCTTTCCATTGGTAATCATCAAGATGTGCTTCATTAGTCAAGAACAGTTCAGCAGTGGAATAGAGAAATGGAAATTGTCAACTTTCTTCTTCATTTACATGGATGAATTTGAATCTTACAGGTCTGCAGGATAGTATATATCAAATGGATACTTAAAATGATGCAGTTGAACTTAGTTTGTTGATCTCTGTCATACATTACCATGAAATGATCTACAGTTGTCAGTGTTAGAGCAAATTCCAGAATGTAACAGTTTACAATATTTATTAAAACAAACAAACACACAATTCTTAAAATATTTGGCTTCACACAATAGCATATGTTATTAGCCAGAATTTCCTCCTGCACTGGACTGCTTTTTACTTGTTCAGATTTCTTAAGACGTATTGTCAACTGTTTAAAGTAAAATTCAGATACTTCTCTCTCAGAAAAGGGAACCTCAATTGTATCCTCTTTCCTTCCTTTGTAATTAATTCATTCTTTGCCTGTCTCTATACCTATATCGTTTACATCTCTGAACAGTTCATGATATGTTTATGATGCTTCTAGTGTTCCTTCAGTGAGGAATTTCAACAGCTTCTGCAATATCTCTAAGATAGTAGTCTTAGGACATGCAGATAAGGTTCTGTTTTAATAAAATCCCCTGCATCACGTAAGAGAGAAACAAACTGGATGAAATCCTGGCCTCACTTTTGTCAGTAGTAATTTTACTACTGCTTCGAAAGGTTTGTTCATCTTTGACCTATATTCAATACGTTTTTGGGATGAGGTGCTACCTGCATTTGTGTGAGCCTGTAAATTTGACAGGCATTTCAATTTTAGGCTACTGTAAGCAATTCATTAACACCTTTGCTGTATGTCCCAGCTGGAAGCAAATACACCAAATCAGTTCTTAACACATGCAAAATTATTTTCTGTTTCTTGTTGGTAGACTTTTTTCAGAGTTGACAATTTTCTTCACTATCAATTTAACAGTAAAATCTAGACATCTTTATCCAGTGGCCCAAGCCAACTGCAAGTGGAGCCTGAGATATCTAAATAAGACATCACTGTTTTTACTGACATCTCAGCCAACACCTCCTCTTGCTTAGCCTTCTCCTGCCAGCTACAAAAGGCCAAAAAAATCCAAATACAACAAGTTCCCACCCCTATTCTTAGCATGAACTGGTATTTTCTAGACTACTCAGAAGCCAAAGTTAGTTATCAGTCTTAGATATTATGTTCTCTGAGCTATACAATCAATCTCTACAAACACAGCTCTGATGGAGTTTATTTCTTGGCTCAAATTTGTGTGTCAGTGGTAAAGAAAAGTTTCACAGTTAAGTACACTTGCCATCTGCACTGTACAGTAAATCAGAGATCCCATTGTTCAAAATGTCTCCTGCAAAGATCCCTTTAAAAACCTTTGATGTCATATTTTTAAAGCTCTGATTTCTTTTTTGATATATCCAGATCCCTTCTCTGATGGCATTTCCAAATGTCCCCACTTATTATCTCTTTCTTACAGATCTAACAAATAAATAATGTTGGACATTAACTGGACTCGAGAGATGTTTTATAATTTAGCATCCCTTTCACTAAAAGACAATGTATGTGAATTCCTACTACTTCATCCATCTTTCTCTTCCCCTCGGGTGGCTGGGAAGGACCATCCCATCTTGGCTCTGGCCCTCTACTCCTGCTACTGTTGTTGATATTGCTGCTGACTCTCTGTTGTCATGATTGATGTCTTGCTGACAGGCACATAAATCATGTCTGTTCATAATGGTTAATGCTGGTATTTGCATGTATTAGGCATACTTTTTTCTCTAAAACACTTACCACCATGTGTGCTACATTCATTCTGCTACCTCAGGGTTTTGGAGGGAGGGGAAGGGAACTTGCCATTTATAGATATTTTTGTTTGGGCAGTGGGGAGAGCAGAGGCCATTGTTAAAAACCCATCCAGATAAAAAAGGATGAACTTTGCAGCTGCAGCACAATCCAGTCAGACTACAAGACCCTACAGGATATATTGTCTGGCCAACAGCATATCAACAGCTGCAAACAAAGATGTATCTGCAGTATAGCTGGATTTTGAAGCAGTGCAAAAGAAAGATGTTCCTTAACTCGAAATTCTTTTAATGTTTTACACAGCCTTTTGCAGACACCTGACCTTTACAGATATTTTGAAGCAGGTACAATTCAGATTTCATGCATTTTACCAGCATATTCTGGTTTTCCCCCTATTGGCCTAAAACAACCAAGTAACTATTTTTATTATTTCATAATATAATTATCAATCATGGATCCTATGTTTCTGTCCTCTCCAAAAGTTCTCTGAAGGGAACAATTTGTCCCAGAATTTGGCAGCCTGGACAGCCTGCAGTTTATACTAATCCTCCTGATAGGAATGAAGTTTTGGCAGCTGATAGAATCACAGAGGTATGTAAAAGTCAAGACTGAAGAAAATCCAGGCTCAAACCTCAAAATCTGCAGAGAGATTGTCCCTTTGGGGATCTCCAGTTCTTCAATAGCCCAGGTCATGAAGGGAGCCTGTGACCGTCCCCATGCATTTTTGGAAAAGAAAGCTAATGACATGAATCACTTTCTCATTTGTAGACAAGGCTGTTTTCTTTGCAAAACTAGAATTGGGGAACAGATGTCCACCTGGTATTATCCATTTGTGATGATACTTGTGAGTTTTACTTATAACTATTAAATTGTTAGCACAGCCCCTGGCATAGTTTTGGCCCATGCCAACTCACACTATTCCAAAAGATACTCTGTATAGCTTGAATCTTACCACAGATCAGATAGCATTTTAACATGATCACATTGCACGATGCTTTTGACTTCCCTTTAGATAACGTTAAGGAATCTGTATATGCTTTTATTCTTCCAGCAGCCACTTGAATATTAAAAGAAAAAAATAATAATACTGTAAAGCAGTAAAACATTGCAGAATGGATGCCAGCATAGTCTCGGTGGGCATCTTTCAAACAAATTTTACAGCAGAAACTGTGATGTAGGTAGAGAACAGGCACATGCATTTGAAAAAATGGAAAATAGCTTTGTGGATATTTCCATTCTTTAGAGAGAAATTTTTATCAGAGGGATGAAAAGCCATTTTGTAAACACACTCATCGTTATATAGCATTTTTCCATTAAGTGATGGGCTACATTACAGAGAAAAGTAGTCATCAGAAGTCTTTAGGATGAAATAAGTTCATAGTCTCTACCCCTGGGAATTGAACCCAAGCCCTTTGGCATAACAGATAACAGTGATTCTTGTAAATGTCAGTGTTGATTAATTAAGGGCTTTGCCTGAACATACCTTTTGAAGCAAAGCTGTCATTTATTTGAGAGGGAAATTCACAGGGAAATTTTGCTTGAAGAAAATGAAATGCTCAGATATTACGCAAACTAGCACCGAATTTAGAAAATACTAGCTTCTGAAGTAATAAAGAGCTATCCTCCAAAGAAATCCTTCCCAGGCCAAAATCACACATGAACCATAATCCAGAGGCCAAGAGTATGGATTTTTGGTTAGATTCATTTAGACTAAATACATTGCTATTTCCCAGAAGTTCTTCAGGTGTGAGACATCAACCCACAGCCCACAGACTTGAAGTCTAAGACCTTCTGGTTTACAGAAGCAACATGTTCAGCTGCAAAAAAAAAAAAAAAAAAAAAAAAAAAGAGTCTGTTCCCTTGTTACCTTCTGTCCATTTTCAGGTCTCTCGCAGACTATCAAAACTGTTTTGCTAGGTAGCATGACAGTTTTCATGTTAAGTGACAACTAAGGAACAGAAGAGAATCTTGGGCAGGTGAGATGAAGAAGTGGGTAACTCACAGTATGAGTTCTGAGGCAACAAATACATTATTGGAAGAAACAGTAAGATTGTTTAAAAAAGTAGAGATAGAGAAAGGGAGTAGGAAAAGTGAGAAATATTATGAAATAATCAGTTAAATATACATGTAATCACATGCATGTTAAAAATTATGCAGCTGATTTCAATAGTAAAAGATGAACCAAGGAGAGTCTGTCTTCTTTTACTATACAAATTCTGACCGTTTCTTGTCTTATGAGTTTTACAAAGAGCCCAAGGAGCAAATTTTCTTTCTGTACTCCTTTGATTGACTGTGGCATGGTGAAGTTCAGACACTAGTCTTCCATCAGGATGAAACTTCATGGCACATCTTTTCTTTAAATCTGGGAATTAATTTTTTAAAAATTATTTTATTTTTTAATATTTTAGATTTATTTTTATACCCCTGAAAGCATTTGGATACTCATCCTTACATAAAACATTCCTGCAGAGGTGTGGAATATTTTAAGACACCTCAGAAACATTCGCCAATAGCATAAGGATTCAGCAGATGGCAGGATGTGGCCACTTCAAGACAGCCAAGAATCTAGGGCCCCCACCTCCTTTCTGAGCATGTGTAACCAAGCTGTCTGTCTGTCAGACAGTGGGAGAGAGACCAGTGTGGGAACTGCATGTACTATTGGAAAGCTTTTTAATGAGTATCACTGTCATAATTAAGAAATTATCTTTATGCATTTAAACAGAGGCCCCACTTATGTGCTGTATGAAATTCTTACTTTGCATCTCTGGAAATCATAGAATATTTCTTTGCATTGGCTAGGAACCCACAACTTAGCACATGCCTTATGGTAAGTATGAAAGGATTTTTTTTATGATCCTTTAAGATTAAGAAGTACATGCACCCATTGCCAACAAGCACACCATCTAATCAATCTTGCATTCCATTATTCTGTTTCATACTATTTTGGATGGGAAAATTCCACTGGGTGGGCCGTCATCCCTTTTATAAATTAAAGAATAAAATAAACAAACAAATAACCCACTTGCAACCCAGATTCATTCTAAGGATCAGAAGGTTCTCATGTATTAAATGACTGCTTCCCAAAGTAACATCTATTTCATATTTGAGTTAAAGTGATTTCAATGAAAATTAATGGCAGTTGTGCACATTTGGGAAAGGAAAGATAGACCCCAAAATGCCTGTTTGTGATAGATTTGGAAGGCTGGAAACATATCTTCCTATCAAGGGAGAAATCAGTGATACAGAATATCTTAGAATCATTTATTTATACTGTGTACAACAGTCACTGAACATAGGTGGTCACAGACTACATGCAGTCAAAATCTTATTTAGAAGTCTTAACCCAAAAGCTACTTTCCAGTTCTTGAGAAATAATTTTCACCAAGAATTGGATCTAATTGTAGTGCATAAGATAGGTTGAAATCTCTGGCTGTTTACAAAAGCTCCCCCATAAACCTGAATCACCAAAAACTAACAGTACTGCATTCCTTGGAAACGCATGTATTCCTCATAGACTAAGAAAAGGAATGTGTAAGATTATATTTAACATGACCACCTGGTGACTCCTACCATAACAAAAGAAAGTTAATATTTTCAAAGGTGCTTAAGACTCTCTGAATTTAGTGGAAGTAAGTTTTATGTCCCATAAAGGATTAACTACCCAAGTCCACACACAAAAATGATTCAAAAAGTGGCCAGCATGTAGCCCCTGGATGCAGTGCTGCTGGCATGAATATTCTCTAAGCCCAGAAGTGGGGTGCATCTGACCAGATCCATTCATCTGTAAGAATCTGTATCTAAGCTCACTTCCAACACTCCCTTTTTCTTCCATGGAGAGAAAGAGTCACTTCTAAAGTGAGAGTCATCTCCTCCTGAAGTAAATGTCTGAACTAGGTCTGGTAAGACTTTACTGACAATATAAAGATATGGCAGAGGAGTCTGGCTGAGGCATTGATTTCTACATTGCAGAGGTTACATTTGGGTGATGTAAATCCCACTGCTTGTGTTTTTATTGTTTTCACATGGATAACTAGCCCAGCTTTGACAGCAACGAGTGGCTTGTCACCTAGTGGGTGCTTGGACTCAAGTAAGCTCTAAAAGCAAGGTATCTCTTTTCTTAAATCCTTTGAGAGGTACAATGCTGAAGACCCCTCAGAGAGCACCAGCATGCTCCAACAAGTAAAGGATCTTAACAAAATTTTGCTGTGGCATCTTTCTATAAAACCCACGGCAAGGGCTTCTACTGTGTATGCAACTGTGACTGTGTCCCCCTGGAAGAGGGATGGTTGAGTTCCCTTTCACCCTTTGGAATTCTGGAATGGCATCTCCCACATTCTCCAGGAGCATCCTAACTCTGTTCACAGGAGAAAGAGGAGAACAGACTCTGTCCTTCCTGCTGGAGATGTTTTGCCAGGCCAAAACAATAAAACACTTATTGAGTCAGAAAGGGAGTGCAGGTGGGACTCTGATATTTGGTTGCTGGTGATTAAGGACTTTAGGGCATAGAAGAAAGGAGAGTTGGGTCAACTAGGTTACAAGCAGTTCTCTGAGAACTGTTTTACTGCTTGACATGAGATAAATCTTGGATAAAGAGTATGAAATATAAAAACAAGAAAGATATGTCTCACAGGAGGAAAAGTATTTCACTTGAGTAAAGAAATTAGAGGTAATATTGTAGTTTCCCAGCTCATGTTGTTTTTAATATATTCTGTGGGTTACTTGCTTTTTGTGTAGCATAATGCTACAGAAGGCAGTTGACTCTGAAAGTGTAAAGATGGAGTAAATCAATAAGAAATAAGCCTAAAACAGTGTAAACATTTAATGGACACTACATTTATACAGCAAGGATGAGACTGCTGTGAACACAGCCCACATAGTTGTGAATTCTTTGCATGTGTCCTTTGAATTTCAAGAGCAGAAAGTAGGAGTCAAGTTTATTAAAGCTGATAAGGGAGGTGGAAGATTTTACAGGAGTATGCCTGAGCTTGCTGACCTCTCCCAGACTTCCTTCAGTTAACTTTCCTGAACGCCTCTAAATCCCAGAGGCTTTGGAGCTCAATTCTTAGACTGTAGTAAAGTATTTAAGCAAATATTTTAATAGCTTTTCAACTCTTGTTCAAACACATGCATTGCTCAGCAGCAGTTCAGGGGTTAATAAAAACACACAAACATAATTTACTCTAAGTTTATCTTCAATGTGTAGAATGAAGACATTTTCAGTAACACTTTAGCCATTTTGCAGCTCATACAATGTAAAAAGGAGCAGTTTAGGTGGCATATGAATTATGAAAACAGAGGAGTTCTCTGCTGCTTTACGCTGGAGGATCTCAGTTCACTTTCTGTCAGTAAGGACAACATTATCAGAAGTGTCCCTTCATGTTAGATCTTATTTTACTCCATTCCTGTAGATTGCACAGATCTCATTTTCACAGCAAGCAAGATTTTATGTTTTCCCTGGACATTTAGCCCTTTCTCTGGAAAAAAAAAAAAGGGGTCCTATTCATCTCAAAATTGGGCATCCAAGAATTACAGCATTCAGAATTTATGGAAAATTCCTATTTCTGTTATATTAGTTCATAATCAGATCAGTAAAACCCTCATGACTTTTACATTGGTTTCAACAAGCACTGAAGTGCTCCACAGCAGTTTCTGGAAGGAATTTTAAAAGTATGTTATATGGGAATGCAACTGCCTGGGGAATAAGGCACAGTATTATGCCCAAGTTTGATTTGTTCTGGACAGAAGGATAAGTATTACAAAATTCACTTTGGGGACATCAGTGACTTTCTCCTATTTACCTATGTGATATTAGTCACTTCATTAAGATCCTACTGCACACAGTGAAGTAGATGGAAGAGATCTACAAATTTGGGAGAAGTAGGTGAAACTCCAAAGTACGAAGGCTCATGTGAGTTATTTAAATACCTTTGCTCTCTACTGGGGGGTGTTGGCATCTCATGAGAACATTCTTATGAGATGTCAGTTTGGATAGAAAGAAATGTACAAGAAGCTACTTCTGTAATATCTCAAAAATTCTACTTTTGGCTTCTTTTCTCCTAATACTGGAACTTCAGAAAAGATTATGGTTTGAATTTAGGGCTCTAGATAAATGTTCAGAAGTTTCATCCAATTTGGCTTGATCATCTCTCACTATTAAATGGGTGCTTACTGCTTCATTTTGTAAAGCCTGGTGACATCAGTAGTAACTAAACATTCCTATTTGTTAGTTATTTCTCACACAGATATCCACAAACTAAAAGGCAGATGCAACTCTGATGCATCTAAATTTGTATAGTTCTCATTATATTGTCTCAGAACTCTAGATTAAAAGAAGTCTCAAGCTTGCAATAAGTATGGGCAGAAGTTCAGACTCAGTTTTACTCACTGTGGAATTGTTGATTTCATTTTTAAGTTCCAACCTAAAAAATTCCAGTGGTTTATTTCATGTGAATAAAAGTTGCTGTACTATAATGGCTTAAGTATATGTCATACCTTATTCAGACATATCCCCTAAGTGGTTTATATTTGCTCTGTAAAGTTTATCCCATATAGATTGTTTATATTTTCCTCTGTTAATGACAGAAGGTTTACCAATAAACAAGGACCTGTATTCTCATATAGTTTAAACCAGTCATTTTTAAAGAAAACTCCAATTTATAATTCCTCAAACTTTCTCCTGGAACAAGACGGCTAAATTTAGGCAAGTAAAAATCATGCAATGTTTCTGTTCAATTTCCTTGGTAGTAAATATGAAATTTCTAGGCTGAAATAATTTTGTATGACACCTGAATCAACAGTCTGGTTAAGTAGATTCCTCTCCTTCACTTCGGGTTATCTGCATCAATTTTTTGATAAATTCACTAACAAAGAACAAGACTGATTGTAATCTCCAGTATGCTAATTTTACATGAGTATAGTTCTACTGGTTTTGTTTACTTCTGATTTACACCAATGTAAGCTTACTGAGGACCTGAGGATCCAACTCATTGTTGATGTAAACAGATGTAGCTTTAATGAGAGGATCATGGTCATGTATCTGTAAACAAACAGCGAAATAAAATCTTATTCTGATCATTTCTAATCTCAGAGTCACTGTTTACACTGTCTATTTAAATAAGTAAGTTTACGTATAATCCCACAAAAAATAAATGCGCATTCCAGCTCCTTTGCCAGAAGGAGTATACTTAGCAAAAGGAAGGAATGTTGAGGTCCACCTGTAAAATTATTTGTTCCTGTAAGCAACAACAGGCATATGTTCTATATCACATTTGGGCCCAGTGTCTGTGGCCCAGAACCAAAGTAAACACATTTTTTCTGATGTAATTGTTGATTCTAGTTGAATTAGTGCAATGCAGTCAGAGCTGTGAGAAACATTTTATTTGGACCAGCTCTCAACCAGAGCTCAGAGAGGTTGCCTACCTGGCAAACCAGCAACAGTAGCTTGTTTTCACAAAGTTCTCCAAGTTTTGTACTCAGAGGAGCATAGAAAAACATTTTAAAGCGTGGGTTGTGGTCCTTCTCCAACTGACACTTGAGTAAATCAGAAGTAACTACAACGAAGTCAAATGCAGCCTTCCAGGTATATGTGAGATGGGCTTTATGTTCCACTCCCTTGCTATTTTCCACTTTGATGTATTTAGCACTCAGACGAATGTAATCATATACTGTTTGGGATATACACCACAAATTTTTTCCTTCTCCCTTCATTTCCCTAGTGCAAGTGCTGGACACCAGATGAATGTGTAGCAGTAGTAACAATAACTAAAACTCATTACCTGAATCTTTCACCAAAAACGCCTGCACTGCAGTAACTACTCCTTTGAAATGATACCTTTAACTGTCCTGATTCACATGCCTAAAAAGGGAGGGAAATTGAGAAAGGCATGTAAAACTTATCACCCAGCACAACAGTAGCAAGTGCTTTATAAATTATACAATTTTGAAAGAAAAAGTGTAACATTAAATATCAAGATTTTATTTTTAGATTTAAAAATTCATCATAAGCCTCTAGATGTACTAAAATCAGCAAAGATCTCTGTTTTGACTTTGGGAGTCTCAGGGTTTCACTAAGTTTATGAGGGATAAAATACATGCATCTGTAAATAAGTGTATTAAGTAATAAATAAGCCATAGGTAAGCAGCTAAAGTTGGGAGAACACAGGAGTAAACACAGAAAAAATGGTAGGTGACTAAAATTATTTGCAAAATTAAGGTGCTATTTTGTACATATTTTCTGGAATTAAAGGTATTGCATGTTTCAATTATTTCAGATTTTTGTGGGTTTTAAATATGAAAGCTCCAACTTTTAAATTGTATCTTTTCTTTTGGATTAAAAAAAAATGTTTTATCCTTTTCAAGGGACAATCAAAAATCAAATAGAAGTTTTTTACAGCAACTTTTTTTACCTGAAAAATTTTCACTTTGTGTTATTCTAATCAGAATTATTCCTACTCACTTCTTCCCCATTATAGATAAAGATCTGTTGACGACTTGTTTGTTTACCCATACATCTAAAGTTATCATGAGAAGATTCAGGTTATTTCTTACCAGCAATGGAAGGGATGAACAGGAAAGAAAGAGAAACAGTAGGTAGAAAATTGAGTGACAGAATAAGGGAAGAGTTTTAATTCTAGGCACTGGCAATATGCTTTTGCTATGCTTTAACAATGACCAAAACCAGTCATGCTCACAAGAGCATTTAGTCACAGGAGATTTCAGTGGTAGGAACAATGTGAATGCCTGAAGACAGCTCAACATTTTGTCACAGAACATCTAATTGAACTCATTCACTGATGCTGTGTGCACACAGGGAAAGGAACCGATGTAGCATATCTCTACCCAGTATTCCCAAGCAATTTGCAGAAAGTCATCCAGTTACCTAAGATATAAATGGTATTTCTTCATTCTTTTTGTTTGCACATATACAAATAAGTAATGCTGAAAGATATCTTTCTTCTGTTTCCTATAGTGTTGCACAGGTGGTTCATTCATTGAAAACACCTTCTGCTGTTCCAGATAGATTATTGTACAAACAAACAATGGAAACCTCTGCCCTGGCAGCTGAAAACAAAGATCCCAGACATTGAATTTGTAAGGTTTCTACAGCTTTACTCACGCTCCTCAATCAAATCCTTCTGTGAATCAAAAAGAATTAGCCATAAGCCATTTTAAACAAAAGATGTACATCTGGAAAGAGATTACCTAAATACAAATGTACAGCAGAAATCTGGGAGTCACAAAATTATAATCTCCCTGCATTCTTAAATGTCTTAAGCCAAAATGCTTTGCTTATATTGTAAGTTTTCTTTTGGGGCCTCTTCCATATATATTCTTTTGTGAAATGAACTCATTTAGCACTGAAGGGAAATTTGGTTCTAGATGCTTAGCTGGATTGAGCACCCTGTTAATTCTTATAAAGTGAGACATGATGATGTTCTGTAGTGCAGATGTGGCATTGCTTGGTATCAAATCAGCCTTTGTATTTGCAATTTCTCTTTTAAAAACATCCTTATTTCTTGTTTTTCACTCAGCCAATAAAGGCTGTTTATGCAAAAAAGATAAGCAGGCTACAAGGATGATGAAGGGCCTGGAACATCTCTCTTATGAGGAAAGGCTGAGAGCCCTCGGGTTGTTTAGCCCAGAAAAGAGAAGACGGAGAAGGGATCTCATTAATGTCTACAAATATCTGAAGGTTGGGTGTCAGGTAGAAGGAGACAGTCTCTTTTCAGTGGTGCCTTGGGATAGGTTGAGGGGCAATGGTCACAAACTGGAACACAGGAAGTTCCATCTCAACATGAGGAAAAACTTTACTGTGAGGGTGACAGAACCTGGAACAGGCTGCCCAGAGAGGTTGTGGAGTCTCCTTCTCTGGAGACTTTCAAAACCTGTCTGGATCTGTTCCTGTGTGGCCTGCCCTGGGTGACCCTGCTTTGGCAGGGCAGTTGGACTTGAAGATCTCCAGAGGTACCTTCCAACCCCTACCATTCTATGATTCTATAAGGTTTTCAGTATTGCTATTAATCTGTTTTCTTTAGGGGACTCGTGTCATAATCCTGTGTATTTAACCCCTGCCTAAGAACAAGGCATCTAAAAGTAGCAGACACCTCTCTTCTTAACTGAAAGTCCCCCATAGACACTTCGCAAATTTTTCTTCTCATGCAAATCCAGATGCTGGGACACAATGCTTAACACTTCCCCATACACTGATCCGGGCCAGTACAGTCTAAATTCTGCCTTACTTCTCCACATTTTATGTATCTTTCATACATGAAGTTCCAGCATGCACTGTGAAAACAGGTATCTGTGTAAAGGTGAGAGGCCTTATTAATGTTGCTGAAGGAAAAGATGTGGTGCAAAATCAACTTTTACTAAACACTGGAGAAAAGCTTTATTTGGGATCTTCTCATAATTAGTCACTGGAGAATGTAGAATTCTCTCCTCTGAGGACTATGTGATACTAATGTATTTTTTTTTCATCACTTTAGAATAGTCACAGCATCTCTCTCCCATGTAGATTCTCTAACATCCACCAAGAGTGAACTCACATTGCTTCACCCAAAATGTCAACCAACCATGAAATGCAACTCTGTCAGAAAACAGGCTTCATTTTTTTTTTGAGACTCAAGAAATGACGTCTCTTAAGTAATTCAATGACAGTCCTAATTAAAAACAAAAAAAAAAAAGTAAAGATTTTTTTTTCTGTAGAAAATAATTCACTGAAATAGTGGAGTGAAATTAAAAACAAACAAACAAAACAGAACTGTAGAACAAAAATATTTGTAAATGGAGAGATTGTCTTCTGGAGAGGCAATAAAGAGGAAGTCATAACACAATGGTGGAAAAGTGCTACTGGGACTGACATACTCAACATTGGTAACAAATGTTTTCTTAGTCAAAATGGGAATATTTCACCCTCTGCTACACAGAGTTTAGAAATCTTAAAATAGACTGTACCCATGTGAAGGGTGTAGTGAAGCATGCCCCACACAAAATATAGGTTGCAATCACACAGAAATGTAGAAAGACTTAGAAAGGCAGTAGTTGTTTTTCATAAACCTTAGACATCTCAGGGATTTTCTTCCATGATTACCACTCCTCTTCTCCAACTCAACTGGTTGAATGATGAGAAGAACCTTGTGAGAAGACACATCTTTGAACTTAAATGTATAAAACAAGAAATAGCCTAGGAAGACACACAAGATAAATGTTAAGATAGGTGAAAAACGTTTGGAATAAATACTGTGAATAAAAATGCTTGTAAATGATAAAATCTATTATAATGGGCTCTTGCTAAAATGGGCTAGAGAAAAGAATCTGATTTTCTCTGCATTTTATTGAGAAGGGCAGAGAGAAGTAATTTATATGCTCTAGAATATAGGTAAAAGGCAGGGCTGGAGTAGCACCAATGTCTGAGCTCAGACTGGGAACCAGCTGGTGTCTTTGATTTTCCACAAGGCAGCTGTAAAAATTTTACAGGAGTGCAAAATGAGCTTCATTCCAGTAGAAGCAACTTGGTCAGAGCCAAAAGAATGAAATCAAACCTTTGTCTCTGTCATCTCATTCTTCCTCAAGGTTTCAAAGAATCTTTGAAAAGAGTTGGGAGGTGTTCAAGAGAGAGCGTGCAGTAACACCTACCTCCACATATGTGCTGTAGTCCATGCAGCTCTGCTTAAGTTGCCATAGGATCATCAAGGAGGTGTGTTTGAATAAAGAGGGAAAAGTAAACAAATCACTGCTTGTGCAATAAAATAGCATTTTACCTCTTTGGGGACATTCTGCCATGGTTTTCTTAACTGTCAGCTAGCCTGGTCCCAAATTTGAGATAGCCAGGCCTCCTAATGGAGGTGTCTAAGTTCCCAGTACAGATTGTGGTAAGGATGGTTGCATGTGAGTGCCTCTAGAGGGAGGTCCTGTCTGTTTAACTTATGTGCCCATAGGAGATAGAAGACATTAAGCTAGGAACTCCAGTTTACTAGGCCCAGGACATTTAGACATGAGTTCAGGACTCATTTTAAGTGAAGTGGATGAGCTTACACATTCATCAGAGACCTGTACTTTGCAACTCTCTTCACATATTTTGTCAGAGTTACTTGACTTTTTATTACTCATTCACAATCAGAGCACTGAAATCTTCAAAGACCTGACTGAATTTATTTGGGCAATGCATCAAATAGTCCAGTGATTGCTTTTGATTTTAGTGTTTGATTCTATATTGAAATCTCATGGATAAACATGATTACTGTTATGACTTCTTGGATTAATTAAAGGAGATTAGTTTCTTTTCCACAGTATTTCTTGATTTTGTAGCAAGTAGCAAAACTTGGTCCCCTGGACACATCTCTCTGTATCTGAGACATCTTATAATACATCTGAATGCACAGATAGATTGTTTTAAAATGTGTTCACTCCACTAAACTTGAAGTTTATTATGTGTATACCAAGTGCTCTTATGAAACTGCTTTTGTGGTTGTGTTTTTATGATTGCTTTCCTCTCAGATTTATATTTCACATATTGATCTTTATTAATGGAGAGAGAAAATCACAAAGATGCGAAGATTCTGCCCTGTCCTTACTACTCATTTTGGAGCTGTATCAGGGGTACACTGAACAGCCTTATTTCAAGCCATGAACTTATGAACTGATGATTTTACGAAATCTAACTCTTACTATTACTGTAATATAATCCTCATTCCTTTCCTGTAGGGTGACATGGATGTACATGTCCACTTCCATCTGTTCTACATTGTGGCAAACATCAAGTGATCAGCTAGGCAGTACTGAAAGCAAACAGCCCCTGCTAACATCCGTGGCTGCATGCTTTTCCTTGGCAGTGGGTCCACAAACTAGTCTCAGGATAACATTGTGTTTGGTCTTCTCATCTGCTTCTTGACGTTGACTGTAAATGTGGTTTTGAGGTTCTTCTTTCACACAGAATAATAGAATGATAGGGGCTGGAAGGGACCTCTGGAGATCATCTGGTCTAAGCCTTCTGCCAGAGCAGGATCACCTAGAGAAGGTTGCACAGGAACATATCCAGGCAGGTTTTGAATGTCTCCAGAGAAGGAGACTCCACCACCTCTCTGGGAATCCCATTCCAGTGCTCTGCCTCCCTTAAAATAAAGAAGTTCCTCCTTATATTTAGATGTTCCTTTTCACACTTCCAAGTTGAAGAGTGAACTGGGCAGATGTCTGCAGTATTTTTCTGAATCCAGAGTAAAGGTAAGCTGCTACTAATTTATCATGTTCTTGTCTGTGAAATGAATGCATTTCCATCAGCTATTCCTTTTTCCAGTTTAGACCTAAAGCACTATTTTCCCGCAGAAAAACAACAGTGCAAGAAAGAGTACAGAACCATAACAGAGGCAGATCCAGCAGCCAACCAGCTTCATTCGCTTAGGTTCACTATAGAAATAGAATTTAGTGTATTTAAATCTATTCACAGTTCTGTCATGTTAATGGAGAAAAAGTCTAGAAACACTCATCAGGGTGTCCAGGCGGGGAGGAGAGAGGTGGTCGGTATCACCAGATGGCGCTGGTAGATACTGCGTGCCAGAGTTGCTCATGCTGTGAACACTGCTCTGCTCTCCCTTGCCTCTGGATGAAGACTGTTGGAAAAGTCGCAAGAGGAAACACCAAAGTTGCTTCCTTGGTGCAATTTCCCCTGAAAAGCTCTTCTGAGAGGCATTGTTTTCTGGGCAGTTGGGTTTGGGGGGAGGTTTTGCTTCGATGTTCAGCACACTGCTGATGGTAAAGGCCTGGGTGGGAAATCTGCCACTCACCTCTGCCAGCAAAAACACCTAACTGGTCATCAGTGAGAAGCAGATCTTGGGGTCTGAGTCTTGGACCTGCCTACTTGAACATGCCTGTCTTGCTTGTCTTGCTGGCCCAGTTACCTAAGAATTAAAGACAAATGTTTCAAAATATTGTTATCTTGTGGATGAATAAATTCTGATCAACTTTATCACCAGACTGTACTGCATTGTATCATATTGTATTGTGTTGTATAAGGTGCTATGCATTAGTGTTTTTCAGTTGGTGGTCTCCTCAAACACCTTGCAGACAGATAATTATGTGGGAAACTCCTACTTTTGTGCATTGAAATCGCTCAATTTCAGAATTAAAAAAACCAAACCACAAACAAACAACACACAGAAAACACACAAATAAATAAAAAAAACAAAGGAAAAATGAACAAACAAATAAAAAACCAAAACACCATTAGTAATTGAAAAGAGGCCAACAGATCTGTGCATGTTTTTTAAGGGCAAAATGTAAGAATACTGTTTATTTCTTTGAAAGTATTTGGAAATGTAGGGACTATCACTGCAGTTGAGATGAATTCCCTCTTGTACATGAATACCTGAGGATGTTTTTCATGTCCAGTTTCAATTAAAATTGTAGTTTTTATGAATTTCTTTTTTTTTAGAAACATAATTTGAGGAAAGGTCCAAGAGAGGTTTGAAAGCATCCTCTTTTTCTTCTCTTTGAGAAAATGGACAACATTCATTTATTTTTAACCTTTGGGAGCAAATTTTTATTTGTTTTGGCTATCTATAGCAGTTAACTATAACAGAATTCTGCCAGAACTTTAAAATGAAGATATTTCCCTTCTTTCATTCCCCTTCCCTCAGAGTTTGTGTCATCTTTTCTGATCATGGTTGGCTGGGGAATCTGACTCATGGTTCAGGATTAGTACACTGAGAAAAAGTGCTACCTCTTATGAAAATCACTCGCTGCTGTCTCAAGGGATCCTTATATGTCTCACCCAGATTGATCCTGTTTAGCTTATAAAATTTGATAGAATCACAGATTAAAGGGCTGTTGTATATGTACTGTCTGATATTAACTCCTTGATGAACTCAGAGATGTTCCTGCGTACACAGATACACACATACCCATCTGGGGCTTCATCTGGTAAGGTGCAGAGCAGTGTGGCTCTGCTCCAGCAAAGCACTTAACCAACTGCTCAGCATGGAGCCACTGGGCTCAAGCCAAGAGGGAGGTAATGCGACATGACCTGCATTGTGAATTGCACTCAGATTTATGGATAGAGTTGGTCTGAAAATGAGGACAGGTAATCCAAATATGGTGTTTATTTTGCATTGAAAGGGATAGTCACAAAGGTTAGTTTAGCCTCACAGAGTCACTCCCAAAGGCCCCCTGGGGAAGCCCACCTTGCTCCTCTCCCTGTAGAGGATGTGTCTAGAGAGATTAATCATGTGACAATAAAGTGAAGCTTTGTGAATACTTTCCAAACTGTCATGCACATCATATTTTTCTGACCTGCTGCAGTTCTTCAGCTCTGGGTAATATTTCTGAAAGGTTCTAAAACATTTCAGCATTTTGGAAAGTAGTACCTCTTTGCTTAATCCTCAGGTGGACTGTGTAGTATCTGGAACTGTGTATAGAGCTGAGCCTTGCTTTCAATGCTGGTGTTAAAGATGGCTTTATCCTTGCAAGTTTTCAATTGCTCCTTCAGTTCACTGACTGAGGTGTGTCACTGACATGTCTGTGTATCCTATGATGTTGATTCTTTCAGTGACAGCTCTGGCAACAGTGACCCAGTTTTCCAGGTTGTTAAAGTAGCTTTATGACTTTCAGCAGCTTTTGCCTCAGCAAAACACCATGTCAAAGCTTGTGTTGAGCAAGCAAAGACTAAGATATTAACATGGACAGTAAGTGTACAGCAGATGTGTAATCTGGATAATAAAACAGATTAAAATGTTGATACATGATCCTAGGATATTATATAGTGTAAATGCAGGCAAGAGTGTGTCATAGCATCTCCTTTTAGGTTCTCTTTGGATTCTTGATTTTAAGGCTATTTTCTTCAAAGTGTGCTTAACTTTGTTCTGTGTGAAGAATTAAACTAGGGGTTAATCCCTTGGGGCACTGGCACTCATAAACCTATGGTAAGAAGGGTAGAAAAGGAGAGGACAGCATCTCAGCGAATAGGGCTGAAGATGATTGGTAGCAACTAGTAGTTTAGATGGGATACATCAATGTGTTGCAGTAAATGAAGGATTTGAAAGCACAAGGGTAAGTTTAGGAGATTGTAAGCACCTCCCAGTTCTGTGCATGGATTTTGATAATTTGTTGTGGTGGTGGCTGGTTCTTTTCAAGACAGATTTTCAGTGCTCTATCTGCTCAATTCCTTCAGCATATAATGTGTATTCCTTCCATCAGATGATAACCCTGGCATCTGGCCATTGCTGTAAATAAATTAATAATTTCATTTGGCAATCCTTGTCCTTTATAGTATGATTATATGGTGGGTTTTGTCCTATCTAATTTAATGTCATGTTAGTAAATTCAGCCAGTAGCTTTAAATATGCTTCCTTCTGCCTGAGTGCAAAGCAAAAAACTGCAGGCAATAAAAATACTGATTTTCTGTGTAAAATATTAAACTACTGCCTTTTGTCTGCTGAAATATGAAAATTATATCTTATTTTGGTCTTCATCTTACAACCGACATACAATTTTTTAAGAAGACAAATGATACACAAGCAAACAAACCAACCTAACACTGACAACAAATTGGTGTGGGTTTTTTTGGGTTTGTTTGTTTTTTTTGTTTCTATATATTTTTCCAATGTATGATAATAGCATCTAATTTTCTGGAGAAGCGTTTGTGCAGTTTGAACTGCACAGCTGTGGAAGCTACTCTCTACCTAGAGGGAATGTTTTGACTGACCATCACAAAAGAGAACTATTTCCTAGGGAAAAGGAGTCCAATGGTATAAATTTCATGTCCTCCAATAAATCTGCTGATTCACACATGCAAAAAAAATCTGGAAATGAAAATCCTTGAAACACATTTTGTGAATGATCATTTCACATGGTGGTGTTGAAGATTAATAGAGAGGGATGAGGTCTATTTTCCAGCTCACCTCTGTCACTGTTGTCCCAAGTACAGCATCAGTATAGAATATGTGATTCCTTTTTCGATCCATAGTCAAGACCTGCATTTTAAGCCTCCAAAAGGTAGAGAATTTTTGGTTTTGTTTAAAAAGAGGCTAAGCTGAAAACACATGCTGTACAGGCTCTGAGCTGGAGTAACTCCTGAAGATTGCTAGGACCAGTGAGAATTAAAAAGTCAGACCTACTTCCCAGCTTCAAGCTTCCTCTCCCAGGCATGCAGCAAATGTGTTATTCACTCCATGTCCCTTTGCACAATGGGCTGACCTTACCCTCAAACAAGTCAGCACAGCATGAGTGCAATATGTGGAGCGCTTTAAGCCCTCCTCTGTCCAAAAAGTCATGTCATTTTTAGGCAGTATAGGACCCCCAGTGGAACTGACCTTCCTTCTCTTGAAATAAGTATCAAGGCTCTCATTAAATTCTGTGTAAAGGGGACTGGGCATTGAGTGTGCCTCTGGGAAAACAGAAAATAAAGAAGTTATATGGATCTCTTAGAGTCCATAATATAGGTATTACTCATGCAAATGCAATATTTAGACTATTTTAAATGCATATTCATTTGAATACCCACAGCAATATTTTGGAGTTTCTCTGCAAATACTGCTTCTGTATGTGCAGAGCAGTTGGTGATGCTGCAGTGACACAGTGCAATGAATAGCAATCCCAATAGTGGGAGATTAGTAGAGCATACTGTAGGCACCAAATCCTTTATTTTGGAGAGGATCCTGGTATACTAGATTATGATATTAAGCTTTCATTCTGGGTGTCTTCAAATTTCCACCAGATAATGAACATGATCCCTTATGAGTATTCTAGCTGCATTGGCTTGGAAGAGAGTTTACTGCACATTTTTGTGGAAGGCAAAGTACAAGTTTTTTGAGTGCATAGGTAAAAATGGTGTGAGTTTTCTAACTTTTGCAGTACTACTTTAAGCTTAAGGCACTTAAGATTGACTTCAAAGACTTCAATTCTCCCAGCTTTGCTCATGGACAAATAGAGGTCTTCATGATCCTCCCTTCCTACTCTGTTAAAAAAAAAAAACCATGAGACTTTGGTCTCTCTTTTGTAAATCAAAACAAAACAACAAAACAAAACAAATGTCTGCAAAATGCTACATAAAACCCCAAGAAGATCTTAAGGAAGAAACAGCCAATGCTAGAACGTGATACACTGTAAAGGGTGTAGGCAGATGTATACAATTGTGAAGCTAAAACTGTACATGCTTCTCTGTATGGTATACACTAAGGGAAGAGGTTGATCCTTCGACTTGTAAATCCATGCCTCATCATCCCTATGTACTAGTCAGGTATGAACTTTAATAATATATTTGTCAAGTAATCAGTCCAAATATCTTCCTCTTACTGGAAGCTATACAGGAGACTCTGCAAAACTGTAACACTGCCGGGAGCTGCTAAAGCAAAAAACAAAAAACAAAAAAAAATCCTTTATTTTGGACATTCCAAAATATTCTTCATTAAAAAGTTATTGGGCAGAACCAAACTTAAGGCAAAACAGATTCATTCCTATGTTTATATACCACTATACGTGCTCTCTACAAATCAGTCTGTGTAATGATGGGACTGACCCCTAAGTGTGGGAGTGCAAATAGGTATAACTGATCACCGTCTTTCTGTGAGAGAAACCTTCTCCTGGAAACAGAGAAGCCAGGCAGTGTGCATTTTAATTAAAATCATATCCTGGGCATTTAACTTTTCAAAAATTATTAGTAAGACAGAGGTTACCTTTTCTTGTGACTACTATTATTACTGTCAGACTGCCTGCTTCAAGTGGGGGGCTGAAGGTTACATATGGGATAGGGGAACGTAAAGTTAGTTGGAAGGGGTTAGTACACGGGGCCATAGCCTTGGAATGCTCTTTGTTGGCTAGAGGTCTCTTGCTGTCTTGTCTACAGCTGTGCAAAAGACCCCTTAGGACATTATGTATAGCCCTCAGCAGTGACTACACTGCTATAAACTGCAGGTGACTCTGGTCAAATCCAATTTCTCTTCCTGAATGGAGCACATGCTATCACTGCTGTATATTCCTTGCCAAGGTAAACAGGGATAACAACTTTTTGGATTATCACAGAGAATTTCTTTAAAATTTATGCTTAGTATAGTTGTATTTCTTTAAATAATTTTACACTGTTTGTATTCTTGCACTTGTAATTGAAGCTAATGCAGCATGATGGAATAAGATGACATTTGGGTGTGTATAAATAGTCTTACAGATGAAATGACGAGCTGTTTAGCTTGGTAAAGGACAACACTTGTCTTTCATGTAACAAACTTAGGACTCACAAAGAGGCTTTCTAGGAATGTCTTAATTTTTTTTTTTTTTACTATTCGCACGGACATTCCTGTAATTCATTGATGTGCATTTTACAAATAAAGCTGTTCCACAAAAGATGAAATGACCTACTCAAGGCTTTACAAAAAGCTTGTGGTGCAGTCAGCAGTTCACTCATACTCCTAAATTTCTGTTCCATTCTACTGTATTATTCTTTGGGAACTAACTAACACTTGTGCTTTGACATCTTTTCTTCTAGAATCATGTTTTCTTTCAGCTCCAAGGAGCACAACTGCTTTAAAAACAGAGGAGAAAAAAACCACATCTTTGGGAAAAAGTATAAAAAACGCTGAAGAAAAACAAATTATTTCATAGTTTAAAATCCCACTTTGAAGTGCATTTTGGCGATTATCAGATAAATCCCTAAGAACAGAACTGGAATGACACTATATATGTGCTTGAAGCAGTTCTCTCTTTAATGGATCTTTTGGAACTTGCCTAAGTTGCCATGAGAAGCCTGTCTTTATCATGCTGTATTGTAAATATTTTAGTACTGAAACTGGCTTTTAATAAAATTAACTTCAAGTTCAAAATGTTTAATGGACTCCATGGCAGTAAAATTAAGAAGAATGTCATTTTGTCTCTTTAATGTGCCCCCAAACATTCTTGCAATGAATTAGAACGTTGATTGTTATTTTTCATCTCAGGACTTGGCAGGTGTGTAATGCGACTCCTGATAGCAGGACAGCAGATTACATTCTCCTATAAAACCATTTCTAAGAGACTTGGCACAAAAACTGTTATTGCATGTCTGCAGGTGTTTAGTAATTGGATTAATGCAGAGCAGAAGGAATGTCTGACACCCCAGCACTAAGAAACGCTGAGGAAAGACACATTCATTTTTGAGAGTAACCTGGAATGCATGATGACAGCCTGTTCACACACATAGAGCCAGATCTGAGCCTGTAAGTTTAAAATTAACTGCTGTGAGCAATCACCTTCCAGAGAAAAGTTTATCCAAACCTAAATACAATAACAGGAGCTCTGTAAGTAAGGAGGTAGGGAGCTTTGGGCTGTGTTTTGATCCTATTCCAAAAGCAACTTGCATAACCTTAGAAAAAGTCCTTATATCATGCATATCATGGATCCCTAAAATCCTAGGTGTCTAATAAAAATGTCCTTGATAAACATATAGATCCTCAAAATTCTGTAAAGGTATAAAGAATATAATATAATCTCAGATCAAGGGTTTTCAGGATAAACTGATGTCCTTTTAAATATCCTGATTATGAATTAGAAAAGATTTTGTAATAGCCAGGGACCAAAGACATAAATCTTTCTATACTGATGAAAATAATGAACTAAGTAGTCCATTTGAACTAGTAAACACTAGGAAAAAAAAAATTCTAAAGGTGTCTCAGCTTAGGCCCTGTCATAGCTCAGAAAAACACTTGCATGCAGTCTTTGGGTTCACTAAGTTTCAACATACAGCTGACAGGTTGTCCTTGAAAACTCACTTGAGAATGGGCACTGTTTTAGAAAGAATCTTTTTCACATATTGTTTATAGATTAACTTTAACAGCAGAGGGATTTAGAGATAAAAATAATTCTTTGTGTTATCTTGTGCTGAGAAAATAGGACCCCTGAGAAACAGTTCTCTGCATCTAGACCAGTGCCCTGTAACCAGACTGTTAGCTAATTAGAAGTGTCACCGAATTTGGATAATGTTCATGACTCACACTTGTTGGAGTTTCCACAGAGTTTCTTTCAGACCGTGGAGATGTCTCAGGTGAGGATCTAAGTCCTTTTGGCTTTTTGTCCCATTTCTCTAACCTTTATGAACAAAGATGAGGGTATGATTACATGTCATTTTCTTATATTGATTGGTTAGAACTACAATTTACAGAAATAAGCAGTAGATTCATTTAAAGATGAAGTAAAATTTGAAGTTCTTTATATTAACCATATGAATTTACTAACTAATATGAATCTTAAGGGAGAAGAATATATTCTTAAGACTAAAATAGATACAGAACATTTACATTATGCTGCATTGCGTATATATATATATATATATACAGAAAACATGTTTTCCTTGGGGAATTTAATAAAAATATGCCTGCATTTCGGAAATAGGATTTCTTTATATTTATGATTTCTTAATCTTTAACATTTTACCAGAATATGAAAAGTTTTGTCCTATGCAATGAACATTTCCCTGGTGTCTTGGTTTGAAAGACAGGTGTCTGCCAAGGAAGGCAGGAGCCCCCCTTGGAATGGAAATGCAGCCCCCTCCCCTCCGAATGCTTGCAATTTTAAATTAAGGGGCTTTCAGGCAAAGATATGAGGAATAGGAATAACAGTTCTTTACTAAATATCTATGTAACAAGGCAAACAAACAACACTAACTACGGCAGTAACAGCAAACAGTGCCAGGAACCCAGTGCCAGCCTCTCGGGGCTCCCGGGGAGCAGGGAGGGCGCGATGGTCTCCCCGCCGCTCCGGAGCCAGCTCAGGCCCCACGGGGCAATGGCCGACGGAAAGGCCCGCATCACGAACCCCCTGGGCAGCCGATCCCGGTGCCCAGCAGGGTCCTCGGGAGACAGCAGGGGTAGGAGGAAAAGCAGGAGGTGAAGCAGGGACGACTTCTCTCCAAGCTGATCCCGGTGTCCCGCCGGATCCTCGGGAGGCAGCAGGGAGAGCCGGAGAGCAGCGGGGATGAGGTCTCTGCACCTCGAGGAATTCTCTGCACCTCGAGGAATTCTCTGCACCTCGAGGAGTTCTCTGCACCTCGAGGGCAGCTTCCCCTCCTCGAATGCAGGGAGCAAACCAAGTGAGAGCCCCAGGGGCTCCACCCAACCCCCTTCTCGGCAGGCTGGACCCCTCCCCCTGTGGCCAGGTCCTTTTGTCTCTCTTAAGTACGGCCATTTACCTCCCTGACAAACAAGTATGGAAACATTCTTTAAGACAAGAAGGAAAACAGAACAACTCCCCAAAACCCCAACACCTGTGTATCAGGAATTAAACGGCTATGGAGAAAATGGCAGCCTCATGGAGGTCATTGAAAACTCCCCATTGACTTCCTGATGCAACAGTCAGAGGTCACTCCCATTGCACGTAAAGCTGTCAAACAACTTTCATTATAGCTTTGTCTTCTACATGTACACAGCTTTCTTCAGGCTTGATCTCCATTAGAAGGCTTGTTGTTATGGACATGGACAATAGAGGATTGGCTGCACGTATAAAAGGGCTCATCTTGCACAGGTAAATACATGTGTGCAATATACTGCTTTAAAAGTTTTTTAAGATGAATGGTTCAGCTTCTCTGAAGGTCAGGGAGTGTTGCATCACCATTCCCTTCACAGCGTTAGCTCTGCCTCAGTTTAGATCCTTCTGTGCTCTGAATAAGTTGGGCCCTAGCACAGAGGGTCCATTTCATGTGGTGTGGGGAATTCCTCATTTTAATTTTTCCAGCTTTCAGATGTTTGACTTTGGAGCTTTAACACTCCTCGCTCATGAGCTTTTATGAATATAATGTTTTTGTTTTTCAGAGCAGGGAAATTAAAAAAATAAATAAATCTGTGGTGAATCCACAAGCTTGATCATTGCATTCCTGTGGCACAGAACTGCTGTGCTGAACCATGATGCTGACCATATAGGCTGACAGCACACTGTTTTAACAGGAAAATTAATATTGCTTGAATGAATTAGGGAAGAATAAAAGCAACCAGTTTGGCATCTAACCATCCTTTACCTCAGAAAGGTGATGGTGTTTACATCTAACCCTTTCTAAATTTATGCCTCAAATTTGTATTGGTCCCTGTTAGACAACTTTGAACAATTTCTAAGGAAGTCTCTGAAACCCAGGGTACCCTGCAGGTGAAGGAATGGCTGTGTACTAACAAAGCATCCCAACAGTGGGAACTAAAAAGAAACAAAGAAATAAGTTTGCAGATGTTTGCTCTGTTTGTACACTATGAATTCACTCAGTCTGTTGTTGAATACAGGAAAATAAAGTATCTGGACCTTTGATCGGACTCAATACACACTGTTATGTTCTTACGTAAGTTTGAAAGTTATAGAATTCAGACAAAATCAGTTGCTTCAGCTCCCTTTATTGTCAGTGAGTGATTTATGACACTTTTCTTGAACACCTGGCTTGGGAGTTGCCTTTTAGAGGTACCTGTACTTCTCTACTGACTAGAAGGAGATTTTGTATAAGTCTTAAGTCTGCCTAAGACTAGAACCATACTTTCAGACTGTTGCATTAACTGATCTGAATGTCATTCCATCTCACACTATCAGGAAGGGTTCATTATGCATTGTTGCAATGAAACAATGTTTTCTCCTCCCAATGACATGCAACTATCCCATGAAAATTCTATACTACTGAAACAAATGCTGTCACAGTTATATTAGGTAAGGCTCACATAACTTCACACAAGTATGCAAGAAAATTCTGCAGCCTCATGAGCAGACCTTGATGTTTTTACTCTCTGTGAATAGAAGCATTTTCCATCTGTAGTCTTACTGATTTCAGGGATCATCCTTTGTGAGAAGACTGTGTTTCACTGTAGTAGGGCTGATTCATCTACTCTGTGTTTACTGAAGGGACTTACAGACAGTATGACTCAAGAAAACCAGCATCCCCTTACCAAAGAAGTTTGTTAGTATTAAATTAGAAAGATCTCACTAGAAGACCCTAGTAATACAACAGACAGTTTTAACCATTGTTCAATTCTGTATCTAGATTGTTTTTTTCATATTGTACTCAGAAAGGCTGATTACAAATTATGAAGTTTTAAAAGGCAAACTTTTTCTGCAAGTGGAAGAAGAAATGCAGACCTCATTTCAAGGATAGATGTCAAGATTATTGTTTAAATGTATACATGCTTTTTAGGAAGAAATATGGACAAAATGGATTGTCTGCTTGAAGTGTTAAGTGTTGTGCCCTCTATTTTTAAAGCATTGTTAACTGTGCTACAGAATACACCTTTGTATTTTTTTAAAGAAGTCTAAAATTCCTGTCATGTCACAGTTTGCTTTAGCTTCTTTCTTTTATTTTTGTATTTTAAAAAATGCAGAAAAATCAAGAGACATGCCAACTAGAGGTAGAGATGTGTTCAGACCTGTAACCTCATAGGTTCAGGAAGACTTCAAAGTTGAAACTGGTAGGATCAAGTTACATTTCATCAGAGAGAATAAATTTATGCCTGTAAGCCATAACCTTTGGTCAGCCCCTGTTTCTTCCTATTGGCTTAGAGGTAGGTATACTTGTGTTATTCATCTGTCCTGCAGTCATACTGAATAAAATTCTCTCTCTTTTGTTTTTCATTTTTTTTACTGTCTACTTAACATCTTCAACAAAGATGGGAGCTATTCAAATTGTCTGTGTGTCTTTTAATACAAGACAAATCAACTCTTTTTTTTTTTTTTTAAATTATGTCCACTGTGCTAATGTAAAGGACGGTGATTGGTGGGGCTGCTGTAAAAACTGGAAAGAATAGATGTCATTCACAGAACAATAGAACTGAGAAAACATTGTTATTATTGACACTATATTTGTGTAGCCACAATGCAGAACTCTGGAGCTACATGTATACTGGTAAATAAAATTGGACTAGGGCTCCCCTCTGGTTCTGAGGCCTATTGATGTGAGTGAGCTCATGATCAGCTTCTTTACTTTCTGAAACTGTGTGGCTGCCTCCAAACAGGCTGTTTTTGGGGTTACCTAAGACCTGAAAACTGTGTCCAGACATTATCTGGAAGAGAATTAGTTTGGATCAAAACAGTGCCAAGAGGTGTGCTAGTAATTTAACATCATGACCTGGCCCTGTTTATTATGGTAATATAGAAGTACTAAAAAATGCCAGGTGCTGTACAGAGCCAGAAACCACTGCTGTGCCAGTCAGACTTTGATATAAGCAGCAATATCTAGAGGACAGATATATATACACCTGGGTTCTGCAAAGATGTGCATTATTTTCCTTCTACATTGTAGAATGGAATAAAAAGAAAGTAAGTTTCTTCTAAAATTTGGGAACAGATGTATGGTTCTGCTGCTACTCTTAAGTCTGGGAAAGGGAATTTACTTTCTGTCACTCAAAAATGTTCCTTTTATCAAAGGAAGGCAGTATGTGAACAATATATTACAAGTATGTCATGAAAATCCAGCTTCACAAAACCAAAACAATATGAAGCATTCTCTTCTCCCTAGATTATGAGGGTTTCAAATTTCAGCCTGACTGAATAGTTCTGTCTCCCACCCAAACATATTTCTTGGATAACTCTGGAAACCTGATACCTGAGCACTGTTCTATATGGGAGCTCTTCTCAGTTTCCATACCAGTCTACACCTGAGAGTACACAGAAATACATGGCTGTTCATGGCCAGAACCATGAAGCTATGTATATGCATCTTGCATGCCTTTGTTATAGAGTGCACTTGGATATTACATTTGACTTCTTCTTTTAACTCATAATCACTATACTGAATTCTGGTGGTGTGTTCAGTGTGGGCCAGCTGCCTCTATGGTGAAGGAACTAAAAATCAGGTTCCTATTTCACCTGATTGGGAAACCTCTGGATCCCATCCTCATTTTACAATGAGGTCATTGCAAAATCCTCAAAACTGGTCCTCAAATGGACCAAGTTTTTCTGAGCATAAGGGGAAGAGCAAAATGATTCAGCTTGTGAAATCATGAATACCTTAGGTGGCTTCAGAACAAAGTGCCTCTGGATTTTGCATGTGAATGAGTGCACCCCTAAGAAGGATTCAGTAACTTGGCTACAATTTTCTTTTATTGCTGACTAATCTAATAAAGCAACAGAGACATTAGTGCAGGAAAGTTGGATTAGGTATCTCTGAGGTCCCTTCCAACCTAAGCCATTCCATGATTACATGAATTAATTCTACAACAAAGACATCCTCTTCAGATTTTATTTTAGAAAGAAATTCTTGGCTTTGAGATGAAAAAAAATATGGGTGCTGAGATTCTGAAGAAAAAATACCCTAGGTGCTAGGCTTCTGAAGTTCCTTTGGTAAAATAAAGGATATTGCTACTGAAATTATTGGCTCCACCTCTTCCCTGCTGGTAGGGATCTTATTCCTAGCCGATAAGACTTATCCAAGGTGACATTAAAACTTCCTTGCATTCTTAGATGTGTGATGTACCATTCTAACTGAAGGCAATCTAATGTTAAAAGTACAGCTATATTGGCAAGAAGTGCTTAAAGAAATGCAGGGAACAGCTGGTGTTAAATAAGGCTCTCCCACATTTTTGCATTACACAGGTTGCAGCCCAACATGAAGTTACCAGAAAACCTCAGCACAGGCAAGATACACAAGACTGTATAGCCAATGATAACAGGAAAGTTTAACACTAGATCAACACCAGCATAATTAGCTGTTTCAAGTGGAGACATTATTCTTCATTTCCTGCCCTCAACTTGTTGCTCTGAACTGTTAAACAATAGCTGTGTTTCATCCAAGAAGGGTTGGGTTTCAGAGACTGGTAAAATGGTTTCCCTGTGGGACCAGATCCAAAGGTAGATGGATTCACCGGGAGTGTCACTGGGTTTCAGGTGTGCCAAGCCAGTCTGAGAAACACAGAGATGGTGGGGAAAGGTAGTTTATCTGACAACCAAAAAGCCTTTACAATTTTTTCTGCAGTGTTTTCATCCAGCTGATTTAATCCCTTTTTACTCAGATAGGCTTTATACCTATGTACTAAAACATGATCAGGAGATTGCCTTCATTTTTTTTCCTGTCTAAATTTCTAATATAAGGAGAGGTTTCCCCTTTCTTTCTCTACTAGTTTATGTGCACAGCTCTTTCTTTTTCTCATTACTTTGCCAGTCTCCTTCAGATATTTCCCACCTTTCAGTCATTCTCTTTTGTACTATTTTCATTCAGTGTTGTCTCTGCTGCCTACTGGTAACTCCCAGATGCCCTAAGCTTTCTTTCCATGGATCCAGACTTCTTCAAGTCCCAGTGTGACTTGTCCTTTGAGGCAGACTAGACACCATCTTAGTCAAATTCCTGGGTTCCAGATAATGAGAAGCAGATAGATCCAGGGAAAAACTTTCCTTTCTTTTGGTGATAGCTTATTTTGCAAGTTTTGTCAACATGTGAACTCAGTATTCTGTAGGGAGTCTAATGTGAAAGTGGTGTTCCACCAACTTCATAACCACCCTGCAAAATTAGCAGGTCCTGGCATAATCCTGTGTGGTAAGAAAAACACTTAGAAATGTCCATTTGAGAAGTTTATATGAGTATATTAATAATTGGATCTTTTGTATAATATATGTGTAGACTATAGTTATGTGCATGTATACCTTATAATTTTTGCCTGACATAGTAAATATTTGATTTTTCCAAGCTTTCTGCCATTTTTAAATGGCAGATTACAAAAAATAGAGGTTACATGCACCAAACACTTAACAGTTTTCTGCATGCACACATGCTATGGCTGAGACCAGTTCTGACTATCTGCAGATGCAAACAAGATGACATGCAAAAAGGATTACACAGAACTGTAAGATGTGATGTGGAAAATTACTTATTTCACTGTCACTCTATTCCTTTATTTGTTCTTGAATGTCTTATTAAAAAAAAACCCAACCACACACAGAGAAACAAACATGTACACTGTACATCAGAACCTGGAAATCTCCCAAGCCACAGTATAACAATTGGCAAAACTATCAGATATGGTTCAGTAGAAAAGCTACAATGTGATGATGGACCAATTTTAGAGTCAAGACACAAGACATGTACTTCTGGTAGGACTCCTAGACTACAAATTCAATTCCTCCCTCCACTATGTTACCTTCAATAAGGAATTTTTGATTTCTGCTCCTTGATTTCACTATTCTGAAGAATTAAAAAAACACCACCTTCTTTTCTCCCCTTACTGTTTGTAATGAAGCTACTTACCACCTGGCTGCTCTAACACTGGGATAATGGGGCCAAGTCCATGGGCTGGAATCCCTCGTTGGTCAGTTTAGGGTCAGCTGTCCTGTCTGCTCCTCTCTGCAGGTGCAGCCATTACTTTGTGCACCCTGCAATGTGGTACACAAGATTTAACAGTGGCTTTGGTCTGCATCACAGTCATTGGTAGCAATTCTAAACATCAAGTATAATCACTACAAGAAGCAGACACTGTCTGTGAAAACATGCTGCTAACTTCAGAAAGCACACTTAGAAGAACTGAGATGAAAAGTAAAATCACTGAACAGAATTGTTCTGTTCTAACTCAAACAAATACAAATAAACAATTGCAAATAACTCTGCAAATGATCAGAATGGACCTTACACCTAACAAGAGTATTGTCTCATAAATAATACCAAGTTCATGTGTTTAGATAGTATATAAGTAGCAACGAAGCTTTTTCTTCTGCAAAGTGGTTTTCTTCTTGGTTATGTAAAACAATGAGTCATTCCTTTCTTGTATTAGACTTTTTTTTCTTGTCCTTCTTCTAAAAAGTACACAAAAGGCAAAAGGAAATGTTTCATGGGTCCTGTGAACTGGAACAGGTAGGACAGAAAGACTGGGAAGAAAGTACCAAGGTACATAAATGGCTTGGGAGTGTGTATAAAGACACACTATGAAATCTCTAATCTTTAAATAACATTAAACTGCATTAGGTCTTCTTCAGCTGTATCACTCTACACAACAGATGTCGATCCTGTGAATCTTTCAAGTGAAAACATTCTGTGATTCATAGAAAATTTATGATTAAAAGATGGTATAAAGATGAGAAACCACCCGCCATTATAAGCCATGATGAACATGTGTGCAAAGTTATTGCAAAAGACACTATGCATTCTACTCCCAGAAAAGGGAAAAAATGTTCCCTTTGGTTGAATAAAATGTATAAATTAAGTAAAGATGGTCCTCTCCTACTGTTTCAGTCTTTCATATCAGTTTACAAGCAATAAAATCATAAGAGCTCAGCAATAAGTAAAACACTACTTCTACTCATCCGTCAAATTCAAGAAATCGGAGTATATAATTCGTTGAGTAATCCTTTGAATTCCTGTCTGAACACTAAAAAAGAAATGTGGTATCACTCCATGTACCTGTCTGTGACTTTTCAGATTGAAAACAACTCTCAGTGCATAGCTTGATTTGTCCTTCGGAAACCACGAGGCAGACATTTGTACTAACAAAGGGTTTGTTTGGAACTGCTGGTTTTATCTGATGAATGCTATGATTCTTTCCCCTCATAAGGGAGATATAGAAAAGGCAATGGAGACAGTAGATTTTTCATGGTGTTGCTATTTTGTTTTCCATTCAGGGAGAAAAAAAAAAATAATGCACGTGAATTTAGCATCTATGAAACCGAACAAAAGCAAAAAATTCTGAATATTCATTTAATGGAACATAAAAACCTAAAGAGATATAGTATGAGTTAGGAAAAAAGAGTTGAAATATAACTTCAAATTATATCTCAGTCTGTTACTAGCTTTCTGTCTCAGGATTCCAGAGGCAGCATGGGCTGCTCACCTTCCTGGACTTCCCCTGAACACCACAGCTACATTTATAGGCTGAGAGGTCTGCAGAGGAAGAACAGATAAGCAGGATATCCAAGCAGGCAGAAGACAACAGTGATGAATGGCAGAGGCAGGGGGACAGAAAGGGCAGGTCCTGGCACCCAGGGCCCATCCCAAAGCTCGTATAGAAGCATGGGGCTGGAGGGTCCAGTCCCAGCCTCATCTACTGTACATCACCCTGTGGATGAGGAGAGGCTGAGTGGGACTCAAGAGGGCCAGCAGGCAGTTCATGGGCTCTCAGAGGGGCAACGTGCACCAGGACCTGGGATTTGGCTCTTCCCAGTGAGAGACCAGCGGCTTTGTATGGCCCTCCACCAGGCCAGGACTCAGGAGGGAGTGGCTTGGCCATGGTCCAACTGCCAACTGTGCTGAGCTTGGTCCAGCTCTGCTGACCATTATCCAGTGCTTGTGTGACTGTTGACTCCCTCAGTTCAGGAAAGGAAACCAGAATCCCTGAATTCTTCAAACCAGAATTCCTAAATGGTTAATCCATGCACATTTTGCAAAAAACTACATTTCTAACCTTGTGCAATTTTGAAAAAAGGCCCAGTTATATCCCACCCCCATCCAATCTAGTTTAAAGCTCTTTCAGTGAGCCCTGCCAGTTCTTGCCCCACCATCCTTTTTCCCTTCTGAGACAGGTGGAGCTCATCTGTTGCCAGCGGGCCTGGTGTGTACCAACCCATGATCAAAAAACCCAAACCCCTGCCTGGTAACACCAGGTTCAAAGCCAGGAATTGGTCTGCTGACTACTCCTGTTAACTACCTCATCAGTCTCTACAGCTGGAGGGAAGTGAGAGAAGAAGATGTGTGCTCCTCATCCCCTTAGCCAGTTGCTCCAAGGCTCCAAAGTCTCTCTTAGCTTTTTTGGACTTCCTGTGGTAAAATAATTATTCCCCACCTAAAAAACCAAACGGGGGTAATCATCTGAACTACAAACTTGGCTCCTTTGGTTCACAGAAATACAGCTTTTTGCAAAATGTCTGTGTATTAACCATTTAGGAATTCTGTTTTCAGCTTGGGAAGGGTCACTTTGCCCCCATCGTCACTGCATGACAAACGTTGCCATAGGTGATGGTGACATCAAAGGTGGTGTAATGGTGCCAGTCCCGTGTCATGCCTGCATCACAAACACAGGTGGGATACCGTGGGTCTGAGCAAGGCTGGGCGTCACTTTGCCTGCGACCTGCCAGGTGAAGAGAGTGTCTTGAGCTGTCAAGGAAGAGCGAGTGGACTGTGAGCTGTGTCCTGCTGTTCCTCCTCAAGCTCTGCTTGGCTCAACACAGGCATGTCTCTCGTGCCCTGTGAGATGAGCTGTTTCCCGCACCCAGCGGTCTTTGGTGCCTTCTGGGCTTTCCAGGGGCTGCTGCTGGTGCTGCTTCTCTATGGACTCACAGTGGTGGTGGCCAAGCCCCAGGTAGGAGTTAGGGCTGGTGCTGAGCTGAGCCCTGGCCAGCGGGGTGGGTGGTGAGCAGGGGCCCAGGAGCAGCCCCAGGGGTGAGGTGGAGGGGCCTTGCCTGGCAGGGGAGGCCATTCCCCAGCCAGGCCCTGGCCTGCCTGGGCCAGGAGGCTTGGGGCAGGTGCAGGTCTGGCCCCGATGGGATCTCCTGGCTGTTGTTGCTGAGGTGGTGAGGAATGTTTCCCACTCTCTCACCCGCTGCCTTCTGTGCCCTTGTAGGAAGTGAGACCGAAGAAGCACCAGGACAGAGATATCAAGGAGGGTGCCAGAAGTGAGCAGCCCCAGGGCAAGGGCAGCTGCCCTGAAAAGACACCCCCTGCCCCATTGGTGCTCCCTCTGTCTCCTCTGCCTGCAGGCTTTGTCCTCCTGGAACCTTTACAGCCCCTGGAGACGGAGTAAGTGGAGTTGTTCTCCCTGAAGAACAACAGCCCCCTCTGGTATCCCTCCAGCAAGAGAAGTCCCACTAATGCTGCCCTCTGCCCTTCTGCAGCTGCACCCCCGTACACCACGGGATGGATCTTGTACATGAAGCAGTCGATCAGTACAACAGGACTGTCGAAGATCTAACAAGATTTATGGATGCGTGAGTCCACTGAGGATGGGATGGGGACAGGGACAGGGGGGAATGGCTGGGGGCAACTTGGGGAGGGCATGGGGAAATCCATGGGCCTAAAAGGTGAGCGGCAATATTGTGGAAAGATTGGCATCCATGCTGCAAAGCTGATGATGTCTGCCGTTTTTCCTGGGTCAGAGGGAACCGCTATGGGCAGCAGGCAGGGTGGGGCCCTTGGGCACATGCTGGGTGGGACCCCAGGGCAAGGATGTGGAAGAATTTCTTTACTGAATGGGTTATCGGTCACTGGAATGGCTTGCCCAGGGCAGTGGTGAGGTTCCGGTCCCTGGAGGTATTTAAGAATCCTGGTGCTTAGGGATATGGTTTAGTTCAGGTCTTGTCATTGCTGTGCTAAGGATTAGACTTGGTGATCTTAAAGGTCTTTTCTAATCTAGGAAATTCTAAACATTCTCCTCCTCACACAGGCTCAACCACAAGATGTCTGAAGACAGCAACAACACATGGACTTCCATCATGGATAGTGGAGTTGAGTCCTCTGAAGAGAATTCTTCTTCAAGCAACAGCTGTCTGACTTCCATCATGACAGACAACGCTGAACCCTCTTCATGGGTGCCTCTCCCAACTCCTGTGGAGGAAGAAGACATGGCTCAGCTCTCCAGAGTCCAGCCTGGCCTGGGGCATACCACCGATGACTCAGAGGAGCAGCCTGGCCTGGTATCTCATCCATCCTGGAGTGAGGGAGCAGACAGATGCCTCGAGGCTGATAGTGAGCAGCAGCACCAGCAAGATCTTGAGATCCAGCTGGGTGCTCCCTCTCCACCTCCAGCAGATCTTGAGGAGGTCCGCTCCAGTGAAATGGAGACACCTCTCCAGCAACACCAAGGCCATGACACCTTGGAAGACCTTGTGCCTCCAGAGTCCAGACTGGAGCAGGAAATGGGCCTGCCGGCCAATGTGGATGAGACTCCTCAGAATGTTCCAGCCGCAGCTCCTCCAGCACCTCAGAAGCCTGAAAAGCGTAATTACACAGTGGTTCCCATGGTGCAGGACTTGCCCTTCCTAGATGAGGCTGTGAAACAGCAGCTGGAGCAGCACATTCTTAAAATGAAGTTGCAGAGGCGCTATGGGCTGCGAATGAGTGTCCTGGAGTGGGAGCAGAGATTTGACAACCTCGTTCAGACATGAAAACCCTCTCAGCCCTTCCCTCTGCAGAGGCACCCTGGACATCCCTACCAACCCCCTTCCAGCACTGGGACTGGCATGCTCAAGCCACGAAGTCGGCTGGATGGTGCCCTGGACACCAATAATGCCACAGAGCTTGTGGACTTGCTCGGGATGCAGTGGAGCTTCATCCAGTGCAGAGGGGCCCATCTGCTCTGGGCCAGAAGCGTGGAGGAAGAAAAGGGTGTGTGGGGAACACTGAGCAGCAGCATGTCCAGAGGACGACTCTGCTGGGCATGCACAGGAGGGAGCATCCCCCTGGGATGCAAGGGGATGTGCACAATCCTTCCCTCCTGGACAGCCAGAGCAGATGTCTTTCAAACCAAGACATCTCTTCAGTCTGAGATGGTTCCAAAATAATTTAAAATAGGCTACAATCATTCTTTTGTTAGAGATGTCTTCATCTATGGATGTTTTGTGTAATAGACAACCAGTTCATAATTCACACATTTCAGTTAAGAAGGTGGAATGAGTAGTTTAAAGTTCAGTTCAGATTTTATATATGTTGTAGTACACATCTGTCAGACCTAGCCTTTGTGTTTGTCTCTTGGTTGTTCACAGGGAAAGTTTTTTTCATTGACTTCTGTTCTTCTTGATAATTAAATTTTTGGCAGCAATTTGGCAAACAGCTTAAATACCTGATTACTGTTATGCACAAACTTTTTGTAATAGCTATTATTGCACTTGCCCTCATATCTAAAGCAAGGTAATATCATTGTCTTCTTTGTAGAAGGTTAGTAGTAATTCTGAATGCAAAATGGAGTCTTAGCAATTCAATTACATTGATTGCCAGGAAATGAATAGCTAAAAATACAGGTGAAACATTGCAACAGAAAACCCTAAGATATCTCATCAATCTGATCTATTTCTCATGAAAATCAGTAACACTTGAGATTCACAAACATTTACTAGGTTTTCTTGGTGGTATGTAGGAAGAAAAGCACTTTTCAGAGAGTTATACTCTGAAAATGCTCATTTTGTCGACTGTTTTACAAAGGGGAAAAGTTCTTGAAGTTCAGCAAGATTAGTCTTGAAGGCCTTCTCTGCTAATGGACTTTAAATCAAATAACTGGGGGCCCTTCAGAGTTATGAAGGCAAACCTGTTGAACAGCAGTGTCAAAGTTAGGGCTTTATTTAGCATCTTTGCTTAATAAGGCACAGTAGTCTGTAAGGATTTTATAGTTTCATAGAGAATGGCACAGGATTGGTAGCTAGCACAATTTTTAAATTTTTTTTTTTTTCCCCTTTTTCATGGTGGTGTGGTGATCTTTGGCAGCTTTTTTCTTCCCTTGTTTTTGAGTTACATAATATGACAATTTGCCAGAATTAATTTGAAAAAAGTTTTTCTAGCCCTCGGGGCAGCATAAAAGAAGCGGTAAGATAGGAATCATATATAAGTAGTACAGTTGTGATATTAATGTTTCTGAAGAGTTGTGGGGCCTGAATTATTGTAGCCTGATCACAGTTTGCATCATCTAATACTCCCACTCTTAAGATAAATACATATTTTCATAACATAATTTCTCTTCTACTACTGAATTTTAGTTACTGTCAAGGAAAAGTTTAGCCAAGTGTCAGAAAAAAATCCTATGTTTTGTTTTGAGGATTTCAAGAAATTACCTTTCCAATATTCTTTGTACCAACCGTGAGGAGAGTTTCACTTTGTGTGAACTTTCTGGTAGAGTCTGTGAAGTGCCTTCCAGCTCTTTCATTATCAGTTGGAAATGAAAAATAAAACCATATGAAACATTAAATCAGCATGTTGATGTCTTATTATTACAGATATCACACCAGTCTTTATAGCGATGTGAGAAAAAGAAACTTCCTAAAATCATAAAAATTATTTAAAATACAATAAAACAATTTTAAAAATCACAAAAATGGTTTATACTTAATAATTGCTTTAAAGGAAATTCATTTGGCAAGAATAAGGAAAGTGAAATATCAGCATGAACAGAAAACACTTCATGTTAAAAGGTGGATTCTTCTAATGCAGATTATTTGCTTTTGTAAGCCTCACTAAAACCTTGATATGGTGAAATTGCGAACATCTGGAATCTTAAAAATCAGTAGAAAATTATTTTAACACAGAATATGGGATTCATTTGCTCAAATTTAGACATCTACAAAGTAGACATCTAAGTCTGAACTAGTTTTCCAGGCCCTAGGTAATCAGTAAAGAGAAACAGGCTCTTGCAGAGAACGGTTCATCCCCTTTCTAAGACACATCTGAAGTGGTCCAGATAAATTACTCCCAGAAAATGTTTAGTTTTCTCTGTTGAACACAAACACAGACATGATTGACTACCTTGAATGTAAACATCTGTATTGTAGTGTACAGTTAGGCAAGACACCTTCATTATAATAGCATGTAGACTGTCTATTTCAAATTTGGGTACAGAAATTAGGTACATAGTTGAATTTTCTTACTTTTAGCTTTGTTACCTTAACATCTGTGCATGCATATGCACACATACTTACATCTACTTTGGTTCATGCAGGATTGTATAATATCTATCAAGAGTTATATCAGAAATACTCATCTTTGATAACTTGCCTCTGTAATGTCACATGCAAAACCTGCCCATGTTACCCAGACAGGATTTTCAAATAAATTCTATGGAGCTGAGCAAGATCATTAACAGCACTGGGGTTGGAAAGTTCCTTCACTTATTTTGTAAGCCTCAACTCCAAAAGAATGCCACATCATCCCTCCTAACTCGTTCATACATATGTTTGGAAATTAAAAGGAGATGAGGTCTGCACTAGAAGGTTACTAAGAGTGACTTTACTACAAGCATTTTCTTACAATACATAACACACAAGGTAAGCTGCAGAATCATTTAACCAGTTTAATCCACAGATCATAAAACCATATGAACCTATGAGACATAAAGTTAAGGGGTTGCTTACCTGTTAGTCAGTGCTTAACAAATTGTGAAATATTGTGAATTTTACAGTCTATATGAAAATCTTTAATAAGTAGGTAAATGCTTAATTTCCGCTTTGCATAAAGTCTGTTATGAAGTGTCGAAGGCATTGATAAATGTCATAGTGCTCACATCAGAAAGATAAAGCTTGGGTTTTGTTATATAATATAGATGAAAAATGGTTCTGAAAGTCATTTCTACCTAAGAACATCAATTTAAAAGCCCATATGTCAAATGCTGAATTATTTCCTGTAATAGAAGCTGATGTAATCCTTACCATCTCTCCCAGTTGCTTCTTCCAACATGCCAATCTTTTGTGATGGTATTGTCTTGAACTTCAGCCAGTAACCCAAATTTTTTGTTTGTTTTTTTTCTTTCTGTTGCACTCACTAAGACAAATGTCAATTAGGTATCAAATTGCCTTCATGTCTCCTTCATACTTTCATGACACACAGTACATGATTTAAGGTGCATTTAGGTGTCAGGAAGTAGGTGTCTGCAAGCATGCTACTATCTGAGATCACATTAGAGACAACAGAGAGATAAAGCTCAACTCATTCGCATAAATCTGGGCCTCAAGTACCTTTTAAAACACCCTAAAATATCTTAAGAGAACTGGACAGGAACTGAACTCTCTTGGTTCAGCAACTGAAGGCCTAGCAGGACAATAAGGAAAACCAGCAGGCACCATATGCCTATGAGTAGGCAACTGAACTTGAGCCCTCGTGTTATTCACAGACCTAACGTACAGGTTATCTGCATTTGATGCCATTCACATGGTTTATCTGGAGGTAGTGATGTAAGAATTGATCTGACATGAAACTGTAGCCCAGGTGCTGAAAGCAATTAACCAGGAGCTCTGGGTATGGTCCAGAGGTTACAAAGGTTAAGAAAATTATTTTCCCTAACCATGCTACACTTTGGATCAGGACATCTGTGCATGAAATAACTTCCAGGATCAGATCTACCACGACTTTTAATATTCATTGCTGATTTAATGAAACTAATTCAGCAATATAAACTTGGTTGTAAAGTACAGATTTTAAATCAGCATTCTGTCCTTGCAGTGGTTTAGGCATATGAACCACTTATAAAATATCATTAATGAAGCTTGATTAAAGTCATGATACATAGTTTTTATAAGCTTTGTCTTCTTCAGATCTTATAAAAATAAATTTAAGTAGCTTACATATCCCTAAATAAGCTATAACAATAGTATAGCACAGTTCATTTAATTTAGTATGTTAGAAAAAAGGTTTTCTTGCTGGTTTTCAAAATGTTAAAGAGTTTTGCCGGATATATCATTACCACCAACTTGGTACTGACTTGTGGAGGCTATAAAACAAATAAAGTCATTAAAAATAATTTGAACAAAAGGAGTAACTTGATATCATAATGCCATCCACATTTGGTTAAAATGACTTATTTTAAAGCTCCCTTTCATCTTACTAAACAGATTTCCAAAGTTAAAAAAAATGTGATTAATAAATTATCCTCCATAAATCTTATGATAACTACGATAGTCTTTGGAGAATTATGAAGCCACATCTGGAAAAAGTATTTTACTGCCTGTAAAACAGCATGCCATGAATTTTACTAGTTCATATTAGTAAGTAAAATACGGTATATAATTTTTGCATTCATCAGCGTGAGTGCAAAACACATCATTTTCCTCTCCCCAAAACCTTTAGATTTATTTCACAAAGAATGTTTCTTGTAAAGTTTACAAGGAGCTTGTTTTCTTTTATTCATACAGAGATATTTCTCCCTTATATTAGCTGTAATTTACAAGATGAACTGGAGAGTACCTAACATTAGAACAGAAGTAAGTAAACAGTAAGAGTAATAGGGTTCATTTGTTATTATTATTGCATCAAGGCTAAAATGAGCAAGGCCAAGCCACTGAATAAATGCCAGAGCCCTAATCAAGAGAGAAAGCAAAGAAGTTAATTTTCTGCTACGTAATCCAACAATAGCTATTACGTTATTCTTTTTCATTAATGACATTTTAAAATATATAGATTAGAGTCACAAGTCATCAAGATGAGTGGCTGTAATATTTCTGGAATTAAAAACTTGATTAAACTTAAGTATTTCTTAAATAAAATGAGCAATGTTCCTGTAGAGCCAAGTATGTCCCAGGGAAATATAAAACCCTTTTTATTTCCAAGCAGATGTTTGCAATAAGAAATGGATGGTGAGTGAAAGGGAAGAACACCATTAAGCTAAGGTAACCCCTAAAGATTTTTATATAGTTCTGCAATCATAAGCTCCATCAGTGATAAATATTACAATAGTGCTTGTAATGTACCTCGGTTTATTTATGTATAGATCCTTGAATATGCTGTACCTCAGGTAATATAATTCGCTTAACGACCATAGAGAAGCTATATTTTAATGTAAATGAAAGTGACATATTTTCTGTAACCTGAAAAGGTCTTTTTTGTAAATATGTGATAAATCAGGACAATAACATCTCTAAACATGTTTTGATTTTAGAATTGAAATCACTAAAATTCCCAAAGAAACACTTGCTAAAAAAAATTTCTGTGGATTAGATTCTGATAGTAGTCTTTTTTTTTTTTTTCCAAGTGATATTCTCACAATATCAACAGTTTAGAACTATTCCTGTAACACGTTGCTCAGACTGTTAACATGGATGACATTCTGGCTATAAAATCACTATTGAAGTAAATCTAGCTCTCTTTGGGTTTGAAATGGCTGTTATCTTGTACTATTATGCTGCTTGTAGATGATTTTTTAAGTGTTCAAAGTTTAAATGAGTTTGTACCTATAGATTCTTGTTGCATTTTCTGAAAACAAAGACTTTATTTTCTTCTAACTTTCCTCAAGCTTTTCTTTGCTCTCTCTCTGTGATTTTGACAGAGGTTTATGAGAAGTGCTGGGGTCTTTGCATAGCTATTGTGATGCTACTGTAGAAAGGGTTGGATAATGTCAAAATCACATGCCCCCAGACAGGCTGCCGAGTGAGCATCGGCATTTAGTTAGGGAATGGACATTCATATTATTGGGTTTATGTGATAAAGTTTTGTTGGTGGTGTGGATGCAGAAAAGGCCTTTCCAGGAAGAGGCCAGAGGCTGCCATGTTCTGGTCACAACCAGTTGCAGCTGGATGCAGCCAGTTCCAGACAGTTCCAGTCACCTCTGTGACAGACCCATTGCACTAGAGCTCAGCCAGTCTGGGGATTTCATTGTGCCTCTGGGGAGCTGGTGATGCTGCTGTGAAACACATTCAAGAAAAGTCAAATAACTCAAGACAGAGTTAGGAAGAGGGAACAGAAAAGAGTGATAAACAAGAGAGGGAACACCAAGGTCAGAGAAGGAGAAGCAGGAGGCTCCAATCACTGGAGCAGCTATTCTTTGTAGCCCATGGATAACTCAGCTCTGTGGAGCAGGTTTATCCTGAAGGACTGCAGCTGGTGAGAAGGACATATGCTTGAAGAAGTAAAGTGTGAGGAGAAAGGAGTAGCAGAGAGAAATTGTAATGCATTGACCTCAACTCCCATTCTCCATCCTCCCTGTGCTGCTGGGGTATGTGTAAAGGAGCCTGGATTGATGGAGTGACGTTGAGCATGGTGAAAGAAGAAGTTGGGTTTAGAGTTTGCCTTTTTGATCCTCACTACCCAAATCTATTTTAAGTGGCAGTAATTTTTTTCTTCCCCCATGTTCCATCTGTTTTTCCTGTGATGGTAATTGGTAAGCAATCTCCTTCTTCTTTTCTCAACCCACAAGCTTTCTCATCCAATTTCCTTCCTGCTCTGTCCCAATGTGGAGTGGTGGTGAGAGAGACCAGTGAGTGAGCAGCTGGGTGGGTGTTTGGCTGTTACCCAACATCAAATCACCACAAAATAGCATAACAGTCAAATATTAGAAGCTACATACATAATCAGACTTGTACAGTGCAAACCATATGCAACAAATATTTATTTTTATAGGATGGATGTATGTCTGTGTTAGCTTCAATCATTCTCATTAAGTTACTCTAAAGTGAATGTAACCCATTTGGAAAGACAGTTACACGTTTTTTCATAAGTTCATCAAACAATTTTCTGTATGAATTCCAGCATATAAATTGTCTTGAAAAAACATCAATGTGAAAGATTTCTCTTTACTGAGAAGCCTCTCCCCTTATATGCATATTCTCACTGAGCAAATTCTGGATCCCATAAGAAAGTAAAACCAACTGCACAACCTAGCTCTATGGACTATAGGGGAGTACAAAACCTATTCATTGCTCTTTGATGCTACTGCAAAAAAGACAACTCTCATTCGGGAGTGTGATAACAGGAATGTTGCCTCTGAGACAGAGAAAAGAATTATTCCATTCTACTCAGCACCAGGGAAACCTCAGATGGAGTACTTTGCCCTGTTTCAGCACCACATTTAAAGACACATGTAGACATATTGGAAAGGGTCCAAAGGTAAGAAAAACCCAAGGGATTAAGGAAACATGACCTCTGTGGAAATGCAAAAAGAACTGCTTTTTTAAAAGGGAAGATTGCAGTTGATTGGGGTGGGATGTGTACTGGTGACATGATAACATATGTAAAAGACCTAGGAAGAGAAGGATTATGAGCTTTGTTTTTATGACTTTCATAAGGAGGATAAGAATAAATTGACAATTTAGAAAAGAGGAAATTGTAATTAGATAACAGAAAAGCTTTCAAACTAGAAGAATAGTTAAGCTCTAGTAAATATTTAACTAATAAAATTGTTGAAAGTCCAGAATACTTGCTAATTTCTATTGTATGGGGATAAGACTGGGAAAATGGTCCAGATGATTCATGTCTTCATTCCAGCCATAACTTTCAATAATCCCTAAATTTGTCTCTTTGAAAACTGGTGTCATGCACTACAGGTATGAATTCTAAAATAGAATGTGACCAGAGATAAAAATTGGGTCATGACCTTGCTCTAGAATATGCAGTTCTAGTATACAATAGATGGATTTATATTAATGTTTTAGTGAACTGAATGGATTCCTTTTAGTTGTAAATTTTTCTTGCCAGTTGCTGTCCTATGATACACACTCAAATACACACCTGAGGCACTTGAAGTAGTTTCCTTCATGCTGTAACAGAATTTAAGTCATTCTCAGAGGTGCTACTGAAAGTATCCACTTGTAATGTAGATGTCTCATCCTTTGGTATCTAGCTTTCATTGCAAGCATAGTGTGTGACTGGCATCAGAAGATGGCATGAACCATACTGTTGGTAAAGACATGGTATGGACACGTTCTGCTGGAAACACAATGGGCAGCAGTGAAACAAACCCCAATTCTGTCTTTGTGCTGCACCTGTTAGGAATGTGAATGTATGCAGTATACAGAGGTCATTATGAAGCATTACATATGTGAGGTCAGTGCATCATCTCACAAGTAATTACCAGGACTTATTCAGGACGGACTACAGAAGATGGCCTTTGAGTAATCCCATTGTGATTTCATTTTGAGGGTGATTATTCTCTTCTGTTTACCTGAATTGGCTATTATTGAATGAATTTTGAAATTCTTTAAACCAGTATTCCTTTCTTACACATCCTGTTCTTTTAACAGGCTAACTGATGCTGTTCCAAGCTCGAATAAAGTTGCTTTGCTCTTTTCATGATGCATCTGCATTTGAGTGAAGCAGCAAATGATTTCATGCATATGTACACTGTCCTGCTTCATGCAGGCAGAGACTTGCAGCAAAAAAAAAGCACACAGAAAGGAGTCTGGTGGAATCACAGAATCAGAGAATGTTAGGGAATGGAAGGGACCTCGAAGGATCATCTAGTCCAATCCCCTTGATGGAACAGGATCACCTAGATCAGGTCACACAGGAATGCATCCAGGAAGGTTTTGAATGCACCCAGAGAAGGAGATCCCACAACTTCTCTGGAAAGCCCGTTCCAGTGCTCTGTTACCCTCACTGTGAAGAAGTTTTTTCTCGTATTTATGTGGAACCTCCTATGTACCAGCTTGCACCCAATGCCCTGTGTCTTATCATTGGAAGTGTCAGAGAAACATGTCTGTCCTTGGCATAGACCATAACATCTTTGCAACATGGAGTAAATGCATATGGAAGGTATGTTTGGGCAATTTATCTAATTGTTTGCCTGTTTCTAGTAAGCTTGTTAGTAAATTAAATAAAATTCAGTAGCAAAATTTTCTTTCAGTACCAGCACTTTCTTTTGTAATTGCAAAGCCACTGCCTCTTAATTGTAATTTATAAATTAATTCCAGGTTGCACTCTTAACAGGAGGCAATAGCTTAGATTCCCCTTTTCCAATCATTTAACTAAGTGCATGACCATCAGAGGTTACAATTGTAGTCAGTAAAGAAAGATGGGTGCTTCCATAGGACAAGTCATATATTTAGATGGGCTGAATGACTTTCCAGAGGTGTTCAGAAACATAGAATTTCAAAATGCTTTGGGATGAAAGGGACCTTTAAAGACCCCCTGGCATGGGCAGGGAGTTCTTTCACTAGATCAGGTTGCTCAAAGCCCCATCCAACCCGATCTTGAACTTTTCAAGTGGTGGCACATCTATAATTTCTTTGAGAAACATGTTCCATTGTCTCACTGCCTTCACTGTAAAAACTGTTTTCCTTATGTCCAATCTAAAACTATCCTTTTTTTCAGTTTAAAACCATTTCCTCTTGTCCTGTCACTACAGGCCTTGGTAAAAAGTCTGTCTCTGTCTTTCTTAGAAGACCTTTTTATATATTGAAAGGCTACAATAAAGTCTCCAGACATTTCTCCAGGATGAACAACTTCAACTCTCTCAGCCTGGTCTCTTTCCACTGATTATGGACAATTAGCTACTAACTTAGGAGGCTTAGCCACCTGCTGAAGTCCACACCATATGATGGATGACAAGATATATCTAATCTGGTTCCTCTGCAAGGTCCTGGAATAACCTGGTTCTACTTTTCTAACATCTCTAGTAGGGAGTGCTTTGAATGTTCAAAAGATAATTGATACCAAGACAAGGAGAGGAATATCCAAGACATCACTTGGGTGACAAATATCTCTGTTAGTGTGATGCCAAAGGTACCTTTCACAGGTCATAACCATGGGAACTTCACATGACTTGTGACTCTGTATTTGCTTTGGGAAAGCTGTTCTTAGATAGGAGAAGCATTACGAACAGGCTGTCACCTCACTGATTTCAGGAGGCAATGAAGCTTGAAATGTTTTCTCTGTTTCAACCAATTTTACAGAGAAATGAATTATCTCTTCAGGGAACTCTCTGATGAAAGGTAGTTCTGAAAAGAAGAAAGTGAATGGATGCCTGGTAACTGAAGGAGATACCACTTGTGAAAAGAGAAGCATAAGGCAGACACAGATTAGAAACACAGAGCTAGCTGTGAAAACCCATCGTGGAATACACTAATATCCACTTCCACCTATGTGCCCTGTTTCTTGGGTGCAATCATGATGCCTGTGTTACTGAACTGGAATTAGTAGCACATCTTTCCTTGTAAATCACTGTTCCAGAGTCTATCCTCTATCTAAAGATCAACTGGCACAGTCTGACAATGTACACAATATTATACTCCTTTACTGTCCAAAACATGTCAGCTCCATCCAGACTATCCATTCAGAGTGGCCCGTGGCCTGAATTAACTGCTGCAGTGCAATGAGGGTTGTTTGTCAGAGGGCAATACTGGTTGGTCCAAGAGAGCAGGTTACCAGCAAGCAGTCTAACATTTTTAACAGTACTGAGAGTTGAGTCCCAGATCTTAGCAACATTCCCTGGGATGACTTAACTTCCTGGTATAAATGAATACAGGACATCCTGGGTTAATAAGGTTTGTCAATTAAGGATGCAACTCCATCTCTTCAAAAGTATCTCTACAAATTCAGAGAACAATGTTCTGGATGCCTGGAAGAAAAGGAGTTTGCTTATATTTCTATCACCTGTCTTCCTGAAAGAGCAGAACTAAGAACCCTCTATTGTAAATCACAAGGACAGGCTGTGATTAAGAGGGTACCTATTTATCTCAAACTATCAAAGTGGGCTTAAATTTTTTGTTCTCCTTCTGTAGGGACAGAAGTCCTCCACTTCATATCCTTGTTCTGAGGGTCAATCTGTAACAGCCTATTACATAGTCAAGTGCTATTGTCAAGTTTTCCATTTCATAGACTCATAGATTGTTAGGGGGTTGGAAAAGACCAAGAAAGATCATCTAGTCCAACCCCCCTGCCAGAGCAGGATCACCTATAATAAGTCACACAGGAACGTGTCCAGGAGGGTTTTGAACTCCTCCAGCGAAGGAGACTCCACAACCCCCCTGGGCAGCCTGTTCCAGTGTCTGTCACCCTTACCGTAAAAAAGTTTTTTCTTATGTTTATCTTAAACCTCTTATTTTCCAACTTGCTCCCATTGCCCCTTGTCCTAACATTGGATGACACTGAGAAGAGTCTGGCTCCATCCTCCCTACACTCGCCCTTTTATATTTATAGACATTAATGAGAACCCCCTTCAGCCTCCTCTTCTCCAGGCTGAAGAGACCCAGCTCTCTCAGCCTCTCCTCATAAGGGAGATGCTCCACTCCCTTAATAATCTTGGTGGCCCTGCTCTGGACTCTCTCCAGTAGCTCTCTGTCCTTCTTGAACTGGGGTGCCCGGAACGGGACACAGTATTCCAGGTGGGGCCTCACCAGGGCGGAGTAGAGGGGGAGGAGAACCTCCCTCAACCTGCTGACCACACTCTTCTTAATGCATCCCAGGATGCCATTGGCCTTCTTGACTGCGAGGGCCCATTGTTGCCTCATGGTCATCCTCTCGTCCACCAGGTCTCCTAGGTCTTTTTCCCCAGAGCTGCTTTCCAACAGATGAGACCCCAGCCTATACTGATACATGGGGTTGTTCTTCCCCAGATGCAGCACTTGACACTTGCTTTTATTAAATTGCATTAAATTTCTCCCTGCCCAGCTCTCCAGCCTGTCCAGGTCACGCTGGATGGCAGCACAGCCTTCTGGAGTGTCAGCCACTCCTCCCAGTTTTGTATCATCAGCAAACTTGCTGAGGGTCCACTCCATCCCTTCATCCAGGTCATTGATGAACATACTGAACAGTATTGGACCCAGCACTGACCCTTGGAGGACACCACTAGCCACAGGCCTCCAGCTAAACTCTGCTCCACTGAGCACAGCTCTCTGGGCTCTGTCCTTCAGCCAGTTCCCAATCCACCTCACTGCACAATCACCCAATCCACCCTTCTTAAGCTTGTCTGTGAGGATAGCGTGGGAGACAATATCAAAAGCCTTGCTGAAGTCAAGAAATACCATATCCACTGCCCTCCCCTCATCTATCCAACTACATATGCAATCATAAAAGGCTATCAGATTAGTCAAGCATGATTTCCCCTTACGGAATCCACGTTGACTACTCGTGATAAGCCTCCTTTCCTCCACGTTCTTTGAGATGGTGACATTTAGGCAGAGAGACTGTGAGATATCAGCACTTTAAATAAAAATAGATTCAAATAAATAATCTCTTGTTTGGACAGCCATTGTTAATACAAACAGAACTTTTATGTCTAGGAAGACTCATGGGAATTCAGGTTTTTTGTTTGTTTGTTTCTTTTAAGCAACATCATGTAAATTCTCCTCAGCTTGTCTCTAAGATATTGCACATTTCTTGTAAAGGAATTATTCCTCCCCCATTTTACATGCATTTTAAAATCACTCTGTATTCCTAGACTGCAAGGAGCTCTGCTCTAAATACTTTAAATAAAAATTTGTCTGATGTTATTGAACCATAAAAAAGGGCCCTAAGAAGCAGGAGACATGAAACTGAAAAATATTGATGATACCGATCCTCTGGTTATTCTAAAAAGTTTTCCTCTGTTTAACTTTCCCATCTCTTTGCACAGAAAATCATAACATATCTCTGGGCTTGTAAAACTCCTGGAACTCAAGAGACAGCTAGTGCCATTGATTTGATGATGTGTGAGATTCAAAACCTGACATTTTTCTAGGATAGCAAGATGGATAATTTAGATTTTTTTCTTCTCAATTTCCACATTCTTATAAACACAAAAATGATTTGTTTAAACAGTATTGTTACAAAATACACTGCAAGCTCTTTCAAAGTGTATTTTCTTGGAGGAGCCATGTAGGGCAACTGCTTTTGTCAGAAATATCTCTCTAATTTGAAATTCAAAGCACCAAAAACTATAAAGATGATGTGTCCCAACCAGAGTTGGAACTGCGGGGAGAGTCACAGGTCAACACAGCTACGTGGAGTTCACCCACATTAATTTGGGCAGGAAAATGTGCTCACCTGTCACTTCCTCACTTGGAACATCAGACAGGTGAGTTAACCACTTTCTAAACTTACCACTAGCTCAATGAAAATGTAAGAGAAACCAGTCATTGGTACTATTCAAGAAACAGAACCTACAAAAGAATAAAGCTACCAAATGAAAGTGTGTAATTCTAGGCATTCATCTTGATACTGGAATTGTTTTTCTAATCTCACTTCTTGCAAGAATTTTTTCTTCTGAATTATCTACAAATCTGGGCTAAACCTGTGTTAAGGTATGTATACAGATAATTCCAGGTTATTTCTTCTGTTTTGAACTCCATAAGGATCACTTTTATGTTAGAACATATGAGTCTCAGATAAATCTTTCTGATTCCTTCAGTGCACCAGAATACAAGCACTTCCCAAGGAAAAGAAATGTAAAACACACTGCATTTTATTTTCCTAGCAATCAGAATGATGAGATTTATTTTATGAATTATGATTAGTATATATTTATACGTAAACCCTTAAAACAGACACTAGGTAGATTTGCTCAAAAATATTGGGCAAATTTGCAAGACACAAAAGGTATTTCCTTCTAAATGCCTTACATAGTTTTTGTCTTTTGATGAAATGTTTCCAGCTGTTTTTTCCTTCTTCACACAAGAAAAATAAATTTCTCTCATTTACACATTTATTTTTTTTTACTGTCAAGAAACTGGTGGAGAAAAGAAACATGTGAAGAAAAAGGGTGAGAATACAGAAAAAAAAAAGGAAGAAAAGTCTTAAAAACTGAAGGTGAATTATAACTCAAAGTAGTAAAAGTAGTTGAGGAAGTGCTAACTACCCAGCTCCAAATGTGGTATGAACAAATACCTTCTACACTGCCACAGTTCACACAAACCAAAATATGGAAATGGTATTACTGACTCGAAAAGTTGTCTCCTCATGGTAGTGGCCACAAGCAAGCTCTCAATGATTAGTGAATTGAACCTCTCCTGTTTTGTCACAGAGAGCCTTGAGATTCCCCCATGACTCAGGAGAAGTGGTTCCAACTGATTCTCTTTGACTCCTCAGAGCACAAAACATTGTCCTCACCTTTTTCAAAGTCAAAGGCATAAGACTAATGGAGTCCATTCTGATTCTTTTTTTTGATGACCGAATGAAACTGATTAGGCTGGTTAGCCTGGCCACACTATGTTGACAGCTTTATATGTCATTTTCCTTGGTTCTACCACCACATATACATTGTCTCCAAATAAAGCAGCCCAGTTGAAAGTAATTGTATCATTTGCATTAGTCACACTAATACTCTTGTTGCTTGGAGGTTCTGTCTCATGTCTTTCTAAGGCAGTATACTCAGACTGATTTATTGAAAAATAGTCTTGTTCTCCTCCAGCTTCTGAGGAAATTGCATCCCTTCCTCCTGAGGGGAGAAGGAGAAGAGGTGTCAGTGATCTGTCTGTTTGCAACCTCATTAAAGCCTTCATCCGAAACTGAGTGAGGCAAAATTTCCATCTGGCACAGTGTACAGCTGCCACCTTCCTGAGGTCAGAGATAGCACGACTGCCTCAGATTAACGTTAAAAATCCCCCAGTGACCATCAGTCAGATCCAGATCTGGATTAGTCTTTGATTTTAAGTTTTAATCTCTTTCCAGATCCATAAAAATTTGAACTGCAGTCCAGGAATACACACTAAGTAGCATCAGGGGCATGGGGCAAAGTTACTGTCACAGCCCAGGATGAGAGACTGAAAGAATGTCCCAAGTCCTTCCTCTTGAAGACTGTCTTTCCACCAAGAAGGCTATAACCATGTGAACACTCTTCCTTATTCATAAATCCCATATCACTTCTTCTTCCCAATCTCTGACCTCAGTCAGAGACTAATGCTACAAAAAGAGCAGTGGCAGAGGCTTCATGAACTCAGAGTGAGAACCTCTGTATTCAGGATGGGTGACTTACAAACATTGCAGCAATGAGTGCCAAATTAAAACTAAGATAAATAGACAGACTTTTACTGCAAAAAAAAACATTGACAAACACCATTATTTAATACAGAAAGTCTAAATATGTGTAACACTGAGAGGATTAACAAGTAATTCCTAAAGTTGCTTGGCAGATATTTAAATGTACAACTTGTTCATACCATCAAAGGGTAAAATTTCCTTTACATCAGTAAGGAAATGGTGTAATGTCTATCTTGAAATAGGAAAAATAGCATGACAGCTCTCCTGACCAATGACAAATAAGGATTTGGACAGGAACCATCAGCACTGTAAGCATGAGCTACTGAAGCTGGAAGAGGTACGCTTAATCTCTTTTCTTTTCTACAGTTATGAGAAGTCTGCTTCCTTGTCAGACACAGAGATGGATCTTCAAAGCTCAGTCATCCCGTTACCTTGAGACAATACATGAGAAGAGGTGATGTGGCAGGAGTGTTCTGCATTTCATTTCCCTAAAAGTCTATATAATAAAGCTCATTTATTCACTTTGATTATGCAAACTTGTCACAGGTGAAGTATTTTGCCTGTTTTCAAGAACACTGATTGTCTTGGGTATGTTGTGACGGTGCTCTACAATGGCTGATCACTTTTCACACTGTTCACTATTACATTAGGTTTATCTCCTCTCCCTCTCCCTCTTCCTCTCCCTCTCCCTCTCCCTCTCTCTCCCTCTCCCTCTCCTTTTTCAGATAGTAATTCTGTCAAAAATTAAATTCAGCTCTGTGGGGTAGATGATAATCAGCACTCGTTTTGGTTCCCAGGGGAGAAAGGAATGCGTTTACCATAATTTGACTTTTTTTTTTATATTTCTTTTTTTTTTTTTTTTTTTAATTTCAGTGTTTTGACCAACATCACACTCCTAAATGTCTGACTGGTTAGTTCCCTAACTTAGCTTTTACTTTGTATGTATACTGTGTTTTGGATCAGTTTGAAAATATAAATAACTGTCTGCTGAGTCTCTATGCAGTTGTGTCACATGAAGAGAAAAATACATAGCTTAGTAATGGAATTTTTTGTGGGTGGAGTAATGCAGTTGAGATTAGAAGCAAACGATTTGAATAAACTATGAACTGACTTTTCCTTCAATTTCAAAGTCTTTTGTGTTTATAGTTTTCCACCTGTCTTCCACCTTTTTTTTTTTTTTTTTTCCTCTCCCTTGTTCTTTCCGCCTCCCTGGTTTTGGCTTCAAACCAGAAAAAGCAGAAGATAAAGGGACAAGGTTGTTCTCAAGATTTCCAATCTCAACAGAAGCCTAACTAGTTAACTAGTTTTCCGTTCTGTATTTGTATTTGACTTTCAATGTATGATTACGGATATGAATAATGATTCCTTAACAACCTACTTGCAAAAAGCACTTTTTGTTCACCCTCAGCTCTAAAATAGTATCCTTTGGGTTTTTTTGTTGTTTTTGTGTTTTTTTGTTTCCTCTCCCCCCCCCCCCCCCCCCCCCCCCGAAACTGTCTAATCTCTTATTGGAGTGTTTAGGTAAAATTAAAGTTTATTTGTGTGCATAGAGAAATGAAGATTTTTTTTTTTAAATTTATTTATCTATTTATTTTTGTAATTAGGGATTATTGGCAAACAGCGAGGTGTTAATTCAGCCACCAGAGGGCACCCCTACGGCCCTGCAAAAGTAACGTGATTATAATGAAGTTGCAATAGAAGAATTAATAACAATTATTAAATGAGGTCAACAGATGTCAAGCAAAGCACGTTCACTACTTCCTGCCAAATTATACATGTGTGGAAAATTAAAACAATGCCTCAGCATTCAACAATCTTAAAACAAATTCTGAATCCCAAACTCAGGTTTTATTTAGGAAATAATCTCTGGATTGCCAGATTCTGAAGACCTTATACTTTTAACCACTACCCGTTCTAGAAAGCTTCCACTGATGTTCTCCTGAGTAAAGACTGACAGAATATTGAACAATTACTGTATCATCCCATTTTCAGAGACATTTTCATGTCTACAACAAAATACAAATGTATTTTTTAATTTTTGGCCCCCAACAATTCATGATGATACTGATAGGATGTTGACAGCACTCTTTTTACAAAAGATACAGAATGTAGGGAAATTACTTTCCACATATCACACAGATAAAAATAGTAACTTTTTACACTGTGTATTCCATAAACTGTAGGTTTAACGTACCAGGAAATGAATGAAAGGACAATCTTGTGCCCAGAATGCCAGTTTTCCAAAATAATTTGATAAAAGCCTTAATAATCACAATATCATTGAATCAGAAGACTTTTGAAGACTGCTGATTTCTAAGGACTTTCAGGAAGAAGCAGTATTTCAGAACTGCTAGTTTTTCTACTTTTTGAAGAGTGTATCTCTATAGGACCATGAGACCTCTAGAAACTGTAGTTATGCCAAGGACTGTGTTATATTTCTTACTAGGTGCTGTCTACCACCATATCCTGCTCCCAGACACATTAATATTTTGGAACATTTAAGAAGTTATTTCATATTTGCACAGTTGCATTCTATGCACTGAAGGTAAACCAGAACTCACTAGTGTCCCGTTGATTTAAGGGACAGTCACCATTGCTGTCAGTACTCTGAGAAAACAGCCCCTAGCATGTGATGTTCACGCTATTTGTGTTTTTTATCCTATATAATCACTAGATGATGAGCTGTTAATCTAAAAGCAACTCTCAAACCCATTTTAGGTATATTGTTTATGACCTGCTTATATTCTGTTTATTTTGCAAAAGAGTCCTAATTTTTGAGATATTTATGCATCTCCTTTTGGGAGTCAGTGCTTTCAAATCCTAATTGTACTTTAAGGAAGGAGGTTTAATCTCTAGGCAATAGTGCACCAGAGGAAGATAGGACACTTTGGGGTTTTCAAGAGTGACAAAGAACAGCTGGATGTGGCACTTAGTGCCATGGTGTAGCCAGTGTGGTGTTAGGTCACTGGCTGGACTTGATGATCTCAGAGGTCTTTTCCAGCCTCACTAATTCTGTGATTCTGTGATTCTGTGAAATAGCCTGCAGGGGTTAGACTAAAGGTAAATAACTTTGCAGAAGATTGCAAGAAAACTTCCAGGCAGAGATAAAGGATAAATAAATCTCTTCAGTTCTGTATATGAAAAAACATACATTGCAGCAGAAATTCTTACTAGCAGCCAAGTCTGATGAGATGTCTTTAAAGTAATTAACTGATGTGTAATCAGTGTAACCCCAAGACTTCAATAATTGTTTAAAGATTTAAGTTTCACAGCTGATTTCATAAGCCAGGATAGTCAGCAGCCAGGTTTGTGGCTGAGTTGTGAAAGTTAACAGAACACTGTGTTAGAACTCAGTTTAAAAAATATTAAAGTCATGGGATTGGAAGTGAAAATTTTTAAGAAGGATGCAAAATTTTACCTGTCATGGTTTAACTAGTAAAGAAGACCTGATACCTAAACTGAGACAATTTTTTACCTGTCTGAATTTGTTGTTATAGGCATTTTCCAAGTAGGATTACAAATAGGAACAGATGCTAATTGTGATAAACCAAGAAAAACAAATACATGCTAAGAAGAAAGCCTGAGGTAAGTCCAAGTTTTCAGATTGCAACACATGTGCTTGAAGATACTACACCTATGAATTCTGGGGCTTTTCTGTAGGCTTTAATTTGATACTGTTGTGGTGGTTTCTTTAAAAAGAATTATAGCTTCATCCATTTAGGAAGATCCAGAAAGTTCTCCCTTCTTAGATAACGACTCTAAGATGTAATTAACCATGAATAACTGGAGAAGTTATTTTGGCAGTCTCCTGTTTAAGGGAGAAAGCAGGTCCACTGTAATAAACATCTTCCTGCACCAATAAATATAAGCCTGTAAATTAACAGAGCTTCTAACAATTACCTGAGTTTATTTCTAGAGACTTTTTTGATGGCACAGATTCAACATAAAAGACTAATCTGTCCTGAGCACCAAATGGTGGAATTCAGTACTAGGTGCAGAAGAAGCTTTGTGAAGACACAACATAACTTCATCTTTCTTCTACCCAAATGGATCAGACTGCCAGACTTTCTTGTTTGACAAGCTTAGGGCTGAGTGAGATCTGTCAATAGTCAGTAGAGGGAATATACATTGTTAGCTTCACATAAATCTGTTTTAAACAGCTGAACTTAGATGAGAGAAATCTCAGCCTTGTCTCACAGCACAGACTTTTGCCTGTGTACTGTAAAAAATAAAAGTTCCTTAGTCAAATTTTTCCTGAAGCTTAAGAAGATAGGATGTGAAATGTGTTTTTTAATCTGAAGCAGTTTATTAAAAAAAAAAAAAAAAAAAAAAAACTCTGTATTGAGATTATATGAAGTTAGTTTGTATCAGAAATGAAATAAAACAAACACTGGAAGTTTCTTACAATGGTGTTCACATTCCCTGCTAAGTTCTACAGGCCCTAAAACAGATGGTGAGGTCTTTCACAGTCAGATATGCCACACATCAAGATGAGGAAAATGTTTTAATTTTCAACAGACAGAGCTGACGACAAAGAAATAAACTACTGTAAGTTGCCTTATAGGTTTGATGTTCTGAAGAGGCGCAAGAACTTCCAGTTAAAACAAAATTTATAATCATTTCACCACTGGGACATTTTATCTGAGATAATAAAGAATTAATTCAAAAGGAATCAGGGATTTAAAAAAAAAAGGAAGAAAATGAAAGGGACATTAAAAGCATTCTCCTCAATCTTTTCACACTTTAAGAACCAAACTGCAAGCAAATATTTTTGAAGTCTTGGAGCAGGTAGAGAGAGAGTTTTTATTTTGACAATTGTAATTGCCATCAAGGTCTGAAACTGTAACACCACAAAAATGATGTTTCTGGCCAACACCTGAAAGGTAAGTGCCAGAAATCTCACATGAAATGCTGGTTTTCAGGAGACTGCCAGTTCAAACTGGATATTTGATAGGTTCAGATAATTTCAATAAACATTCAGACTTCTGGATGATTGTCTGAACCAAACTTGCACTCTGAACCTTTCTATTCAACTGTCTGAATAGATAATAACGTTTATAGTTTATAGATAATAGCATTATCTGTGGAATATATTACCCAAGGAAGAATATTTAGTCAGCAACTTCTGAGATTTATCTACATTATTTTTCTTCCCCTTACAGCCTCAGTATTTTGCAGAATGACAAAGATTTTGGAGACAATTTTGTGTCTGAAATTTGTTTTCAGGAAGCTGGAAGTAAAACCAATTATTTTAGTGAGCTATGAAAACAAAACTACATGTATTTGTTAATCATGCCGACAACAGTAACTCCTTGTTTTCTTTCATATGCACATCACTCACAGTTTGATATACAAGAACATTTTTGATTTTCATTTCAGATTTACCCCAATAGTATTTTATTTTTCCTTCCAGTCAATGGAAATTTCTGAAATGAAGAGCTCAGACAGATTTCTAACGTGTAAAATAACATAGGTTTTCTGGACACTCAGAGCTTATGTTAAACTACCAACCTCCACTATATCACAGCTTCAGTTCAGATTTGTTTAAATAAGTTTTCACCTGCACAACAACCCCTTTTACTGCCAGTGAAACACACTCTTCCCCAAGGAGCCCAGTATTATAAATCACCAAAGTGCACAAGCTGCTGCTGCCAGCATGAGAGGGGACCTGGCACGATGAATCTAAGGAGTAACGAGGCACATGGAATGGCCCACACACATTAGGAAAGGAGAAACAAGAATGCAGCCTTAGAGTGTAGAAAGCAGTGTATCAAAAGCTTTTATACACAGCCTGTTAGGTTCAGATATGGAACTTCAATCTGCTAGTTGTGACCATGAGGAAAGTGACCAGTCCCAAACCAAATGCATACCATCAGATAGCCTGGCATGCGTGTGTACATACACCTGTTCATTGTGAAACAAGAATATAATATAACATCAGGCTGCACGATGTGCATGTCCTCATAACAAGATACAATCTCCAAATGATTGGCCAAAAACCCTACTGAATTGAATATGAGATGCTATTCTGCCCAAGCTGCATGTTTGCAGCACTTGATCAAGTTTGCTCAACCATTTTTTTTTTTTCTTCTCAATAAGGTCTCAGGAGCTAGTTTCAAGTATGCACAAAAAATTACACTCAGTCTCTCACCCTAGCCATGGTTATTATTGGTAACAGTAAATTGCTTTCTGTTGCAAGAGCCTGTGATGCCTGTAGTCTCCATTTACCCTACCCTCCTTCCTTTTTCTGAAGGAAACCGGTGGTCTTACAGCATCCTGGGGGTGGTCTGCAGACCTCCTCTTAGCTGCAGTTGCTCTGGTTCCTGTCTATGCTCAATCAATTCATACCCAGCTCAATGCCACCCACAGTGTGCAGTTGCATGTGAATATCAGAAAGTTCTCCGAAAGATGCCAGCTCTAACGGCCTTTGATGTGCCATATTAGGTCCTAATGGGCCAAACTCTTCCCTTACACACATGCAACTCCTGCTGACTTCAACCAAGGCTGCAGATTCACAACACACAGCTTTATGCTAAGTAGACATTAACCACAGTTTCTGAAGTGTCTCAGAATAGAGCTCCAGTACAAGAAGTTATGTTCTTCAGTGCCTCAGTTATACCAGTTGCTGGAATCTGTTTGTCCTCAGGAGTGGTCCATATCCATGTGTAAGCACATTTTTATGGGCACTCTATTGCAAAGGACAAATTACATTAATTATTTCTCACCGCCTGAGGATTTTTTCTGTACTTTTTCTAAAAATTGTACATGTAAGCACAGGCCATTTCTGAATAAACTAGCCTGGACACTACTAGAAATGTAGCTACAAATGTAGGAAGGGATTCAGTGCAGGACAAAAAAACCACAAGGAGACTGGTTAAGATTCATGGAATTTACCAATACTGTGTTCTGTACTGGGACAATTGCTCTCCTAGCAGTACCTAATGAGCAAATTTAAAGATAAATCAGGCTCTACAACTGGTATAAATTGCAGTCACATAAAGACCTCAGTGCAGCAATCCCCTAAACAGTGATTGTTAAGCTTATGCAGTTATTTGTAGGTCTGAATCTTAATTATACTATAGCTGTTCCACTCCTTCATCCACCATATGTGTAGGAGGCAAAGTCAGGTTAACAGAACATGACATTCACATGTGGATTTTGGTTCTTTTTTTTTTAGTAACTGACATATATTTTATGGTAGAATTACAGTGATGAGCTCGATGAAGTTCTGAAAGCAATCAGAAGCAGTTATTTATATTTACTTTAGAAAAATGCACCATATGTTGAACCCAAGGAAGTTTATAAAGTACACAAGATAGCAGAAATACTTCAGAATAATCCTTTCTATATCAAGTTTTTTGAAAAATGCATAACTATGCAACTGTCAATACTGACCTGAAAGATTCCCACATTGTGTGCACACATTCTGTACTTTTTGCCAAGTATATTGGCACAGGATTATCCCAACAGCAAAGGCTATATTGAATTTTATATAGCAGAGACTCACAGAATTTGTACCCACATCACTCATTCTGTAACAGCCTGCAATTAATTTGTTGCAGAAGGATAACAGATTATTCATCCATGAGTGGTAAATTTAATACAGCCCAGAAAATCTGGTGGAAAAATTAGCATTGGACTATTCTCAACTAGCTCAGACAAGAGTGTCTTGGTAAGACAAGACCAGGCAACTCAAAATAAGACAATATAAAACAAGATAAGGCAAGGCAAAGCAAGTGAATTGGTAACGTGAGACGGAGTGGGGTTGTTTGCAAAATGCCTTGTCACACCCTTACTAGGGGAAGCAAGGGGTTATTGTGCTACCATAATTTAATTTCTCTGCCTATATTGCTGTCTTCAGATTATCTGCTCAGATAACATCTGTTCAAATGAAATAGAGGCAGTAGTAGTCCAGTAGAGATTAAGTGGTGAGATTAATTGCTCTGTAGCTCCTTCCTTTCGTGTCTTTTTTTATCCTCTAACCTCATGAGTTTTCCCTTTTGCAGGGTCACGTAACACCACAGAGTTTGCAAAGTGTGCAACTTCCCCAGCATGCTGATTGCCTTGGCATTCGTCCCTCATAGTCATAAGGCCTAAAGCTGTGACAGTCCAACAGTCATTTTACTCTGCCATGTTTCCTGGCAACATGGTGTGAGAGAAGCTCTGCCAAAACCATCAGTGAAATGAACTGACTTCATAGAGCTGGTTATTTTAGATTTCATTGAAATTAAGGACAGAAGAAACAAGTGAAAACTGTTTCATCTGGACCTCCTGTTTATCCCAGAACATTAAATATCTGTTATCTCCAGTCCAAACAGCTACTCCCCTAAGAATTGTTCCATGTAATATTTAAATCCCAGCTCCATCCTCTAGCTTCAAACAGGTACTGAGGGGCTCAGACTGGGACACAGGTGGGGCCTCACCAGCACTGAATGGGAGGGGGCAGTGACCTCCCTCGATCTCTTAACTGCCTTCCTCCTAATGCAGCCAAGCATGCATTATTCATGATGAGAGTACTCTGTGGGCTCATATTCAGTCTTGTTCCCACCTTCTCACTAGGGCTACTATTGAGACAGTTTCAAGCCTGTGCTAATGCATGGAGTTGTTCTGTCCCAAGTGCAGGACTTTGCACTTCTCTTCATTGTACTTCATGAATTTTCCATTGGCCCTGTCCTCAAGTTTATCAGGTTCCCTCTGGACTGAATCTCTGCTACTCAGTTTGTCCCTGATCTCCCCAATTTATTAGAATCCTCAAATTCTCTGAAGGTATGTTCTGCTTCATTATCTTGCTATGGAGAAGAAAACATTGCAACTATGTTCATGGCACAAAAGGTAAGGGATGAACAGAGGACTTCAGGTTCAGAGAATCCCACGCCAGGAAGATACATACCACAATGTTCAGCCAGACCTTCTTCCCTCCTTTCACACAGGCTGTGAGCCATCTCCTGTCTTTTCTTACAGATAGGCCAGTGTGAGTAAGTCATTCCAATATTTAATCATTGTCACTGCTGGGAAATTCTATCTTGTTTGAGTTTATTTAAGGAAATTCTTTCTGCCCTTTTCCAACAGTTTCAGATTTCAGTCTATTACATCAGTTGGTATGGGAAAGCAACCTCGGACATTGAATTTTAACATTTTTTTCTCTGCATTTTTGAAACTGATATTTGAAATTTTCTATTGTTCTGAAGATGGGAATAGATTGTGTGAAAAAGTTGTAGATGTTTTCCAATTTTATTTGCAATTTTAAAAATTTTACTTTTAAAAACTTATTCTAGCCCCATTCTACCATGGGTCATTTAGACCATACCTAGACAGTAAGAAAATATTTTCCAAGCATGTTTTATAAATTTCAAACAATGGTAGTTTTTCACAATGAAGTTGACTGAGTCTGGTACACATGAAAGGTAGTGGATCTGAAATATCTGGATAGCAATGTTTACGATCAGTTAGGAGTTAGCATCCTACTTCAGAATTAATATATTGTTTCTCAGAAGCTCATGGTTTCAGAGTTGAGAAGCACGGTGTTTTGTTAATAAGAACAAACTCAATACTACTATCTCTACCTGGAAAGAAGTCTGGTTATAATGAGTTTTTAAAACACAGCAATGGAATTTACTTGCATACTAACTTAAGAAACAGAAGTTACAACCTGTTTGGCTTACTGCTGTTAAATGCTTTTTCTTACTTCCAGTATTTATTTTCCATCTCTTTTCTCTGCATCTGGAATTGGTACTAAACTTTGATGAGAAAGCAGAAAGGTGAGAAGGCAGAAACAGTAAAACACAGCAACATAGATTTCCCATAGATGTTCCAGCTGCTCTGTGCTTTTCTGGTGACACACAGCAGCCTTACTAGTTAATCTAGTTTTATGGCTGTTTTGTATCACTGGGGTAACATAAAGCCACAGGAGCATATTGATGAATCTGGTTCTGAGAGTATGCATTTGGCCAGGTTTGACTTTTATTTTTATCTATATAATTCAGTAAAAGTAATTCCTTTGACACCAGTGGAGTAGCACAAGCTGGTATGGGCCTGAGGAAGCTAGAGCACAATCCTGAGAAGAAAATGCTTGCATTTGTAGCATTAGAATAGGATTTGAGAGCTCTGCATGCAGTTTCTCATTTTCACAACCTTTTTGTGAGAGCTTCTGCAAGACATTATTTTCTTGCTCATGACATGTAAAATGAGCGTGGAATTTTTCTTTCACCCTTCATGTGTCCCATTTACTGGCATTAAATACTGAGACACAGCAACTGCTTCTTGGCATGCCTTTGAAAAGCACCCAGCACAAAAGAGCCCTAATTTGTGATGAATTTGTAAAAAAAAGGTTAGCTTTCCTTCATGCTTAATGATACCTCAGATGAGACAGGTAAAAGTTCAAATGCTCTCTGTCTTTTTACTGGTTATAGTGTTAAACAGTTTGACTAGAGTTATTCATATTTCCTCCAATATGCTGGTAGCATTTTCTATCTACCCGCCAAAGAAACCGAACCTCTGATAGAATCCTGGAACTGCACAACACCTGGCTTTCTTTTTTTTTTGTCAAAATATTTTCAAGGTGTTGCACGGTGGTGAAAAGTAAATTTTGAAAACCGTTTTTCCCCCCACTGCTAAAACTCATCCATTCCCAACAAAAACATTGCTCATGTCTCAAGCACTCTCTGCCTTACAGGCTATTTTACGAAGAAAAGGAGGAGGGAGGGAACACTCTGCATAATTCCTCGCAGACCCCTGCCAGCATCTACCTCATCAGTGGAGTTCAGTCCAAGAGGTATTGTTGAATTCCTATGCCATCCTTCTGAGACCTGTATCCAATTTTGCCTCACTTTACTTGTGCTTCCAGGTCCACTGGGATTGCTTTAGTATCAATCAAAAAGGCAAAAGGGGGAATAAAAAGTCGACAAACACCCTTATTAATGTGGGAGGTCTCAGCTTCTCCAGAAGGCCTGTGAGATGTTGAACATGCTCATACGGAAACAAATTTTGGTGGTTTGCCATCGCTAAAGGACAAGGTGGACTCCTGAGTTGTGTACCACCTCTGTCACTCTCTAAGTGTTTGAGAAATGAGTGTTGCTAGAATAGGCAGTGTGAGTTCAAGCCTATGTGTGGAATAACAAGATAATTTCTTGTCCCCTGTCCTTTTTGGGTATGCCTATGTTTGTGTGCAAAGGTGGAGAACTTTATTAGTCTTTCATCTGTGTAGAAGGCACTGCTTTTGCTGGCCAAGAGAGAAGGCAGGTGGGCAGATATTTCTTTCCAAAATTTCCAGTTGCACTATGTGCCTTCAGCCAGGTATGAGGCTAACTTGTGTACATAACATTTCCATTCATTTGTCGTTGCCCCCCTCTGAAACTACTCATTTAAGAATCACATTTTTGATTGATTGCACCAGCTCTATTTGCCTAGTTCTCATTTTTTAAATGCTCCACCTTGTTCCGTTGTTTATTCCCAAGCCACCTATGAACTGACTCACCTGTTGTATGCTGAAAAGTCTGAGTTGATGATGAATACCAGTTCTGTAAAGCTGTTCAGAAGAGGCAAATTACATGGCCATTATAAGTCAGTTGCATGGAAATCCTTGGGTAAACATCATGTAAGTCAATGAACAGAGCTCCAAGTTGGCACGTTTTTCCTTTTAGGTAATGGATAACCCTGCATACAACTACTAGAGTGTTCCCTCTGAACTAATAATGAGGAGGAAGCAAAGATCATACTTGGATTTAGTACAGCCAAGTGTGAGGGCAAGATTTTTATTAAAGGAGTTCAAACAAAAGGGCAGGCATGACCAAGATGTTATGCCTAAGGATTTAAATTTAGTTTCCTGTATAAGTATGCAACGTCTGCCAAGAGACAAATTGTTTCCAGGGTAACACTTGAAGAGAGTGATCATATATCCCTTAGAGTCAGGCTGTTGAACATTCATATAGAGGACACCACCATAACTGTGTGCATGCTTCAAGTTTTATGCAGGAACTGTGTTAAGTGCAGTTGTACTGGAGGCAATGTCACTCACTCTATTTTTTTTTCCTGTCCGTTTCCAAGACAAGGGCCACCAGCAAAGGACTTCCACCTACAAGTGTACTGCTGTAGAAACTGATGACTGAGAATGCAAATGGCTGTGTAAGAGCACTAAGGCTTGAATTTTGAGGGATGGCTGATGGAAGTCAGTGCTCAGTCCTCACTGAACTGCAGCAGAATTTGCATACTTTCTGTCCAAGCTGTTTTTGAAATCCCAGGCTAACAGTCAATGCCACTGTGAAATGGCTGAAAGCCTGATCATTTGGTGCAGCTGGTATCTAATCACTGAAGCTATGCCTATATTAAAAGGAGTTCTTTATTTATTCTATGAATGATAACAAGTGCAATGGACAATGTATTACTACATTGTCTTGGTTTGAAAGACAGGTGTCTGCCAAGGAAGGCAGGAGTCCCCTTTGGAATGGAAATGCAGCCCACTCCCCTCGAAATGCTTGCAATTTTAAATTAAGGGGCTTTCAGGCAAAGATGAGGAACAGGAATAACAGTTCTTTACTAAATATCTATATAACAAGGCAAACAAACAACACTAACTACGGCAGTAACAGCAAACAGCGCCAGGAACCCAGTGCCAGCCTCTCGGGGCTCCCGGGGAGCAGGGAGGGCGCGATGGTCTCCCCGCCGCTCCGGAGCCAGCTCAGTCCCCACGTGGCAATGGCCGACGGAAAGGCCCGCATCACGAACCCCCTGGGCAGCCGATCCCGGTGCCCAGCAGGGTCCTCGGGAGGCAGCAGGGGTAGAAGGAGAGCAGGAGATGTCGTGGGGATGAGTTCTCTGCACCTCGAGGGCAGCTTCTTCCCCTCGAAAGCAGGGAGCAAAACCAGAGCCCCAGGGGCTCCACCCAACCCCCTTTTCGGCAGGCTGGACCCCTCCCCCTGTGCTCAGGCTTTTTGTCTCTCTTAAGTACAGACGTTTACCTCCCTCACAAACAAGTATGGAAAAATTCTTTAAGAGAAAAAGGAAAACAGAATAACTCCCCAAAACCCCAACATACATTAGCTTGGAAAAATATGGACAAGTCAATCTGAAGGTGGTCTCAGAGCAGTCGTGATGGGGGCTGGTTTCTTTTCCACTGCGTCCTGCTCTAGGTTGTTGAAAATACTGCACTGGCAGCTTCATGTTGATGTTCTGAAAACAGGAAAATAAATGTTAAAATAGTTAAAATGCTAAAATAGCTTTTGCAATCAAATGATATCCTGCCATTTATCTGGGGTCAGATTTGAGGTAGGTGAGAGATTGCCTGATCTTTTTTTCAGTTTTTTTGATAGTTTAAAAAAAAAAAAAAAAAAAGAGGAATTTGAAGTAACTTTGTCTTGAGTTGATTAGAGGGATTTCTTTTCCTTTTTTCTGGTGAACTGCAAAGTTACAAATATTCAGTTTAATTCGATGTTTTACTCATGCCTTTGTCCCTTTTTTAGTGAAACTAAAACCATTTATCAAAATGAAGAATCATTTTGAATCAAAACCTTTTGTTCTGAAAATGCCAAAATGAAGTCTTTAGAGTTAAAAAAACAACCCATTTTCCAGAATCAACATCAATTTAAAAATAGTTTTGTTTGTTAAATTTACCTTTCCTTGAAAAAAAAAAAATTATTTTATTAACATGGATCTAGTTAGAAAAAGATACAAGCTGAGTGAAAAAACCCTAGATATAAGAAAAAAGAGTGCCAGGGTACTCTGTATTATGTTGCCGTTGTCCTTTTGGAAATGCAAAGATATCAATTTTCAGGGTTGCATTTTTCTTCTGTTAATGCAGAATCATTTCTCTCTTGGGTGGTTGAGATAGCAGTGTGTAGATTTTAAATGTCAGCTCACTCTTTTCTGCTTGGTGGAGCATACTTATTTCTGCCTGCTAAGGTTGATTTAGACTTTATCGAGAGTAATTTTTGTTTTGAACTAAAGCTAAGAAGTTTGGCTTCCTTCTAATCAAATCTGAAATATCCAAGATCATGATCTCCTTTTGTAAATACCACGGTAACTTGCTTTTGAGAGAAAAACTGCTTAAAGGACATGGCTTTAAAAATCTCTTTTCTCAGGCATTTGAGAGAATGGGATGTGGGGGAAGGAGGGTTTGATTGTTTGTAGTTTTACGTCAGGAAGTCTAGCAGAAGCCACTGCAACATCTCATAAAACATTGTGCAGCTGTGTGCAGACCTCAGGGTGCACAGATGCGTATGTATTATATTTCCTTGGAAGGGGCACAAGCTGAACTTTTCGATTTTGACACCCGACAGCATCCAGCAAAGGTGAGGTCTGCTACTTGTGCTTTAGGTTTTAAAATTAAAACCGTGTGTGTTGTAGTGCTCACATGACATGTATAAATGTATAAATGAGGGCCATTAAGTGAATGCGTTTACACATCATTTAAATGAAACAACACACCTATCCAGATGGATTCCTAAAATGAGTAATTGTGTACTGTTATTTCCATAACTATTGCCCTTCCTGGTATACCCTCACTTCTCTGGTATGTCCATCGCTTTGATTTGAGCTTCCAGACTGGGGGCCAAGACTTTGCCTCTCTGTGCTTTCTGTGAAGATCTTGATGTTATTATGTGCAACTGGGAGTGGGATATTTCTCACCTAACCTTAGCCATCAAACACTTAGGCTCTAGTTTGAGATTGCCTTTTTGGAATCCTCACTAACCAAGGGAAAGAAAAAAGTTTTTTTCAGAGGGCACTTTTACCCATCCAAAGAGATATATGACAGTTAGATATACATAGTCCTCTAGATTGCTTATGATAGAGTGTGTTTGGAGAACTAACTTGGACAAATGTCCAACCTTTCAATGGGAACAGTTAGTGAGAAGAAATCAAATTTATAAAATTATATCAGTCAACTAAAAAGAACACAAAAAGGTAGAAAAAAGGTACCCAGGGGCCTTTGGGACACACTGAAAGATTTTACCACATCTCTGCATATAGTAATTTCTATAGCATTTTGTTCAACTTCCAGTGAGAAAGTCTGTCAACAGTGCCGTGTCTTATAATAGTTTCCAGGATGGCTGCCCAATTTAAAACAGGAAAGTCAGGTCTGAAATCTTGACGTGCATGTAGGAGGACTCCAGAAACCAAAATCTAGCTACATCTCTGCAACAGCTGGATAAAACTACCAAAAAATATTACAATGTTAACCAGTGTTAACTACAATCTCTCTTTCGATTCAAACCTTAAACATGCCAGTGGCATGAAGTATAAACTTGTTTTTTAGATTTTGTTTTCTTTGTTCTTGAAAATTGGCAAAGTATCCCATGTAAATACCACCCTTCATGCAGATCATTCTGGCCTGTACGAAGGTGTCAAAACACATCTACTCCTCTGTTTCTATCAACTTTCATTCTTTTTTCCCTCCACAGATGGTAAGAGAGAAATAATAATAATGCCGGCTTTTCTTGTGGCTCTTTTTTCCTTGGATTTCAAACCTTAGACCTGCTCTACAAAGTCAATATAATTATTCCCCATTTTTCATATGTGGAGATTGAAGCATTTAACTGTGGTGTGACATACAAATATAGAACCTGGATATTAGTTTCCAGTTAAAACCAGAAGTTGTTATTTTTTTAAGCAACACTTCCAGTAGCTGAAGTAGGTCTTAAGGACTACCAGTATGCTAGTAGTGGCACATTTAGGAGTTCCAGCATAAAGAAAATCTGCAAATGTAATTCATTATTGTGACCCATTTTGCTGCTATGGCACTTGCTCTTTGCCACATGAGTATACCAGACAGCTGCACAGCAAAGTCTTGCAACTCCTGGACTGTTCATCAGATGTTTTTTTTATGGTGATAAAGTGAAAGCTGAATTTGTTGTAATAGAGGGTATGTGTTCATCTACATGTGCAATGTATGTAACATAGGTGTGTATCCATGTGCTATATGCAGTTCTTTGGATGTGGTCTGTGCTGCATCTGTTAGCAATGAAAATACGTGTTTTCTCAGAGACATAAAATTCTGGGCCACTTAAAGGTGAATATTTTCATCAGATCTCTCCCCATCCTGTAATTTATAATCAGTGGAACTAGTGTGCAGAGCTCTAAGACCATAAAACAAATAAAAAATAATAGTGAAGGGAAAAGTTTGTAATGTTTGCCAGATGATAATCCAGAAGGTCTACATGCTCAGAATTTAGATTGGTGAACCCTGTTATGTTCTTCAACAACACAAGAATTAAGAAGATATTACATATTGGAGAATAAGTCATCGACAGTATAATGGAGTGTACTTCTATTACAGTGTGTGGACAAGATTTTATAATTAACGGCTAGCTTTATGCACATCCTACACATGTACTCAGGGATACAGCTGTCAGAGGACAGATGTGAAGAGATACAGGAAGGTAGCAAAACAATAGTACCAGTCATCCATCTGTGAAAAGAAAAAAATCTCAAATGAAGGATCCTTTCTAGGCTTTTAAGTATGCCATTTATAATGTAGTGCTTTGTACTTCCTGTTTATGTTTAGTCTGTTTTATGAGCTCAGGAGAGTGAGTCTGTCAGTGTAAAAATGGGAGTGCTTTGCTGGAAAATGCTCTGCTCTTTTTGTGTGATATGAATCTCGAAATACTAATTTCTTCTGCCTTTTATTCCTAATGGGACTGCAGAGCATTTACAGCCCTTGGAGGCAGTTCCTAGTACTCTCTGGCTATATCCATTGAGTAAGACCACAGACCATTCTCTGGCTCTGAGGTCAGTGGCATAAAGAGCTGTTAAAGTCCTTCAGCCTTCAGAGGACTGCAACCAGCCTGTCTCCGTGGAATTGTCTCTGACCCATGCATACTTCAAAACAGTGCCCAGGAACTATTTACAGTAGGGCCAGTGGCAGACACTGTTTAATTTGCTTGCTTAATAGATGTACCTTGTTTTGCTTTATGCAGCATTCATTCTGACCATGAAAATATTCACACAAGCAGTCAGTCCTCCAAGCGTGAAGGAAAAGTAGTGAAAAAACTGTCTACTACTTAAAGAAACTTCTTGGTCTTTTTAATGTTAGTGAGATGATGATGATGATGCTAAGACAGTTATTCTGAAAATCAAATCTGGCTCTATCTTGGCAGTAGAATACTACCTTAAAGGAGATGATCAGTTCTCACTCACAGCTTTACCTTTGTTCCTTTAGGTAAAGATTTGGAGACTCAGGAGCTCTATACCCAGTGCAGAATTTTCTCTAATGGTTTGGCTAGGTAGACTCTCTGACATGGTGTTTTTCATTTACAAATCAAGTAGATGTACTCAGAAATCACTATGTAAAACTAATAATAAAGTTACAGTGTTGAAATTTTAGAATCTGAATTTTACAGATCAGTATAAAACAGGAAAAATTGACTCTTTTCAATAAATAATGATTGCTAATTGTGCAATCATCTAAGGTTTTATTGTCCTGGACATATATGATGAACACTTAAACCAGTTTCTTTTGAAATGAATGGTAGATTTTCCACATATTTGGTTGGTTTTTATACCAGTCTTTATTATGAGTCTTTCCGGTGCCTACTAAAAGCTAAATTATCACAGAGATAGTGAGAAAGTGTCTGATGTATAAAAAGGCAAATCCTTATGTAGACTGTATTGTTCACAGGCATACAAATAATCTGATTGACTGTCTGAGCCTGACCTGAGCTCTGACCTGAAGTGTACAAAGCTTGAAGGTTTTACATCCAAAATGTCTGTTCTCATAGTTCATTCTGGAGCTCTTCCAGAAGTCTCCAGAACTTCCTCTTTCTCCCAGGACATATTGCCTTCCTCTTCTGGCAGCAGCCCATGAAAATGTGCAGGTAGAAACAAAACAGAAAATTCCTAGCCTACGGCATATTATGTTAAGGGAATCTATTGTATTGACATATGGGTAACTAGAGATGAATGAACTAGTTCAGCCTAAATAGCAACCAGCCCCAACCTTTGCCCACTCAAAAAGTGACCCTAACCCAAATCTTTTTCTAATTTGGATTGGTTCAGAGAGATCAGCTGTCTAGCCTGTCAGCTGGTAGCCAGACCCCAGAGCAGACATAACTAATTAGGATATATTCCCTCATCTGGAGAGTAAACACTTTTTTTTTTTTTTTTTCCCTACTCCTTGCATATTCCCATAGTTATGCCTTGCATTAAAACCTCCTGGACTGAAATTGGTGTCTTCAGTACCAAAGCAAGTGAAAAAGTAGCTTTTTCCCAGAGAAACCTATGGGAATTTAATTTGTCTTAACTGAGTGTTTTCTCCCTCAGTAAAGTTCACACTGTGAAGTTACTGACATGCCATCCTCACAGAACACCTGATTCTGAGTTTCAGAACAACTTACTTATCTCTTTTGGTCAAACATAGGCCACATAGCATGAAAATGTATCCAACAACCATATGACTTTGTCACACGTCTTGAGAGAAAATAGTTCACACCCAAATCTCTAAAAATATTAATAATTTTGACTTTAGTAAGGTGCCATTGTATTCTGGTGTCTAGAACTCATGAAGTGTCCATGGGATAAGGATAATCCATAGGACTGAGAAAATTTAACTGAGCAGCTGAACTTTGGGCCTCTACTAAACAGCTTGCTCACTGCGAGAGGCAGAGTATGAAGCTTCCCTATCTTCCTAAAAATAAACATTGGTGCTGATGTATGTGTTCTTCTGCACTTGCTATAACTGCAGCTTTTGAGTGACTTTGCTCTACCATTTATTATTTTCTGCCTAGATTTCAATCTTGTTTCACAATAGTCTATGTGCTAATGTATTTGAGTCAGAGTATATTTACCCTGTACTTTAATGCCAGTGGTATTCAGAATCTGGGGAAAAGTTAATATAATGCAGGTCTCAGTAGGTTTCAAACCCAAGATTAAATGTGATCATAGCTAAAAACACTATAGGGCAACTTTTTGATAGGGAGGCTATAAACTCACATGTTCTGCATGTGTCAGTGAATGGTGGAAAATAAACTGGCAGAACATAGCATTTCAGAGAAACTATGATGTGCTCAATTTCTTTTCAATACAAACTGTGCTTCTGAAAAAGTTTTAATTACATATTATGCATGTATTGACAGAAATTATTTAGCCATTCTGCATTCAGCAAGGTACATCTGTCCTGTTGCAGTAGGATGTTGCACAATTAATGTTGTCTGAACAATTTATTTTTTTTTTAATGTGAAGCTGTGGACTGATTATGTGTAAATGATTGTTTTATATAACTGGAACAGGAAACATATTTCTATAATCAATGTGTCAAAGCTGTAAGACAACTGGAATGGTCTTCTAGAAACTCTGCTTTCTGACAGCCCATTCTAATTTCTTTATTTTTTTCTGCAAGTCTAGATCAAACTTCTCCTTCCTGAGTCAGGCATTGTAACAAAAACTGAATTCTGTTAAGTCTTTCTTCTTAAATATTCAATGGCATAATAATCAGGATTTGTTTGGCGCAGTGGAACTTGAAAATATCTATAGCAGGAAGCACAGCAGCCACAAAGAGCTGAATGGATGCAATTTTCACTGAGCATCGTTTAAAATTTTTTATGCATTTTATATGATTTCACCTGCTTCAGCCACATACTTAGCAAGGTACACACGAATGCATGCATGCTTCTGTGGATAGCTTACTTTCTGACACCCAGCTGCCAGTCCAGATGAGTGAGGTCTCATGATGTGTGAGGAGATATGTCAGGTACCCTACAGCATTTCACATGGCACCAGAAACCTGTGTTTAAGCAGCTGAGTCTGTGCTTAGCCCATATTTGGCTGAATCATTTTGTATGTTCCTTTGACTGTATTAATTGCATCTTCATTGACCACTTAGGGAGCTTAGGCACCTGGCCCATCTAATACATGCGTATGTGTACAGAATGAAATTAAGATGTCAGCCCTTACTCTGTTTAATTATTTGGTCTCAAAGGGAATAGACAGACACTTCCACCCATCTCTTCATCCCAGTCCCACACCAAGGGATGACCAAGGGATGACTGTGCCAGTCTCCACTGACTGGAGCTTTGGTGAAAACCCTAAGGTTTGGGAGCACAGGTTTTTCTGGTCCATCTGTGCTTTCCACAAGCAGGGGAGGGGCTGAACCTGCAGCTCAGAAGTCAGAAGACCTTTGCCTTGATGTCAGTAGAGGAGCTTAGAACTGCGGAGACCAAGAAATACTGCAAGAATAAACCCCCTATTCCTGGATTAACAGAATGGTATATATGTGGGAAATGGTACACATCTGATCTGAAGGGGGCCAACAGATGTCACACTGAATGTGTATTTTCACTTGCTCTGTGTGTTTAATTAGACATGACATGAAAGCATTGCTACCTGCCTGCACAGTTATTTCTCTCTCTGTGAATGCTGAGTACACATAACATCAGACTGCCTGGTGAACTTTGTATATCTGACCTCTAATCCACCAGGTCAGTGGAGCTTCCCTGATGTTACCTATATGGGACAACTTGTCCTTGGAAGAAAAATGTTGCATATGTAAGAAGAGAAATAAATATGGAAGTGTGCAGCATATCTTGTCTATTTCTTTGATTATTTTTAATAATAGTGAAGGTTTGATATTTTCCAGGCATTGTGACTGCTCTTCATCTGAGAATCTCAAAGCATTTTTGAAAGATTAAAATTAACTCTTACTCTATATGTATATGCCATGTATGTTTTATTAAAGATGATTTACAATACTGTCATTGAGCACATACAATCACATATGAGATGGAAAGCTGAAGCAGAATCCAGTTATCCATTCTCCTAGTCTTGTCAGTATAAATCTCTAATTAATACACAAGCAATTCTTGTGGATAAAGTTAAAGGTACCAGAACTTCACTGAAAAGTTCAGTGCTTGTCAGCAGCTGCTATGCTGTGGATCCATTAATGGAGCTCAATAATAATGTTTTTGATTCTGTAAAGTTGCATAGAAGCAATATATTGGAGCTGAACTTCTAGGTTGTTCATAGAATGAATCATAGAATCATAGAATGCCCTGGGTTGGAAGGAACCTCCAAAGGTCATCTAGTCCAACCCCCCTGCAGTAAGCAGGGACATTCTCAACTAGATCATGTTGCTCAGAGCCTCATCAAGCATGACCTTGAATGTCTCCAGGAATGGGGCCTCCACCACCTCCCTGGGCAACCTGTTCCAGTGTTCCACCATGTTGTCACATTGGTAAGACAACGCTTGCTATAAGCCTGATATATCCAATGGGCTTTTTAACAATGAAATTTTCTTTTAGTGTGTTTTAAAACCATCACAAGCCCCGTAGGCAAAGCTGTAATTTGATACATAGTCATGCAGTACATGTTTAATTAGCTTAAAGCCACTTTGTGATCCTCTCAAATTCCTCTATCCATTAGCAAAACTGCACAAAGAATGAACAGTTGCTTTGGTGCAGCATTCCCTATGTCCAGTGAAAGGAGATTTGAAACTGTCTTATTCACATTTTGGTATTGTCATGCAGGAGAACTGGCAGAATAATGAAATAAAGGACAAAACAACATTGCCATGAAGATCTTACAGTTCAAGGTCCAAATTATATAATATAATGCTTACCGCACAGTGCCAGTGGCCTTGACTGTAACTGTTGAATTACCATGCCTGGAAAGGGAAATGTAAAACTCTGGATAGGCAGGATGATATCCCCATTTAGCTCATTAAAATAGACTTACTGAGGAGCATTGGTGGCTGAAGCAAAACAAGATGTGGACTACTACATGTAAATGATGTGAAGCACAGGTCATTTCAAAGTTAACAGGTTTTTAAGACCAGAGGTAGCACTGTAATCATCTAACTCTTATTTCCTGAGTAACACAAGCCAGTGGTCTGCAGATTTATTCATGCTGTGGAATCATTCTCCCTTTTTCAAAGTCAAGAATGCTGAGCTCAGAAGATTACAGTTGAAATAGATGTGGAGGTGATAGGTTTGACCTTATTTGTTCAATTATTTCCTGGAGAAGCTGCACAAGCAAAGGTACAGAAATCAATTTTATCTTTTCAAGTCTTCTTCCTCAACTGTCTTATTGTAGCAGTGTTTATGATCTGGCCTATATTTATTGCATTCTTCGCTAGCATAGGCCTTGCATTCCTCACTTGATGTTTGCCATGTGTTGGGCATTACTTGAGATACATAGTTCTGGTTTCTTTTCTCCACAGTCACTGGACAATTAGCTGATATTATGTAGGCTGGTTTTGAAAATTCATTTCAAGCCATCAGTTATAAAGGTAACATATTGATGGAGTACTGGTAACAAGAAGAAGACATCAGTGATGAAAAGAATAAAGCAATGAACAATCAAGCTAGCACTGAAATCAGGCGAGATAAGTAAAATGACATAAGCTGTAACCTGCTTTCATTTTTCTCTCCTTTTCTGTCCATACATACAAATATACATATATATAATCTCATCTGTCTATGTGCATATAAACAGATTCTTGCATCTGAAATAAAATACAGGATTTATTTTGTCCTAGCTGTGAGATGAGTAGAGGCAAACTTCATTGATTTGACTTTGTGTGTTCAGATTTTTCCTGTGGCTATAATTACTCAGCACCTGTACTTCCACTGCTTCTTGTCTCCTGTAGGAAAGTAGGTCTGTTCAATATCGTGGCAGGTAAAGCGAAGGCTGTGTGTGAAGCCACTGCTTCCTATTTGTACAAGCAATAGGTACAAAATGGACATTAAACAGGCACTCTGCTGTGTACCTGATCAGTGTCTGTTTCATGTCTATAGTTTTCGTATATTTACCTTATACCTGCCCCAGGAGCTGTTTCTCTCCTCTCCTCTCCTCTCCTCTCCTCTCCTCTCCTCTCCTCT
>JANVCC010000018.1:9873177-9892909 GCA_025345505.1 Todiramphus chloris collaris
GAGTATTTGGCAATTAAAATGAGGCTTTGGGAGACAAAAGTAAGACTTTGTGAGGTGAAAAGGCATTTTTGGGCCCTAAAATGGAGGCGTTGCACTCAAAATGAGGCTTCAGAACCTATAAATATAGCTTGGGACCCTGCAAAAAGGCTTCTGGGCCCAAAAGTGAGGGTGGTTTAGAGCACAAAAATGTAGCAGTGGGTCCTAAAGAAGGCCAGGGGTTGGGAAAGAGGGGCTTGGGCCATACAGAGGAGGGTCTGGTCCCTCAATCTGCCAGTTCTCATGGCTACAGTGAGGCTTTGGCCCTAAGGATGAGGCTTCCTTACCTACCAGCCAGGTGCCTTGCCCGCCTCCTCACCTGTGATTGTCTGTGCTGGGTCCACTGACTCCCCAGCCACTTCTGGGCGGGCGCTGCCAGGCAACGAGCTCTGCCTTTCAGGCCTGGAGCCTCAGAAGGGAACTGAGGGCCCTGGGGGAAGGAAGGCCACAGCTCAGAACAGGCAGGGTGGGAGCCTAAGAAGATCCCCAGCGCTCTGTCTTCCGTCAAACAGAGTCCACGTGGGTGGTGGAAAGAGGGGAGCTTGTCTGCCATGTCCTCTGCTACCTGGATGGTGGATGCAGATTTCCTGTGGATGCTGAAAAGCTGCTAGCAGAGGGATTTTCTCAGGTTCTCACAATACTCGGTGAGAATCCTGCCTTTCTCATGCACGCTATGAGAAACAGTAGCATGCTTTTTGTAAGCTAGACCAACACCTGGTGTGTTGCTAAATTCTGTTTATGGTACATTGGAAAAATATTTTGAAATGGGTGTTGTAGGACTTTAGCCAGTCACCGTAGGAGATGAGTGATCACTGACCAATCGCCCTATGGGGCTAGGGTATAGAAAACGGGGTTATAAATTAATAAAGTTGCTTCTTTTGCCTGCTCTTGCTGAATTTGTGTGTTGCTGCATCTCTCTGCTCCCGGTATAAACGTTTCTGTGATGGCCATTATGTCCTAATTTTCCTGCTTCATCATGGCTTCAAGGTCATCCTTTTTCATGCTCATACTGTGTGCTTTAGTATACATGCACTTCAGATGTTTAGAGTTAGTAGCAAGGGCTGGGGTGCAGAGCAAGGCCACTGCTGGGTCTTGTGAACCACGTTAGAGGTGCAGAATAAAAAAGGCAGCACCTGCAGGGAGGGGCAGCCAGGATAGACGACCCCAAACTGTCCAGCAAGGGATTCCATCCCATAAACAGCATATTTGGTATAAAGCTGAGGGATCACGAGGGTCTCGTCCCACTTTGCTGGGCCATATACAGCTTGGGCTCTGATTTGGTTTCTTTCTCTGCTGCCATCCCAGGAGGACTCTGTCTGTTCCGCCTTCAATCCTGATCAGTGTGTTCCTGAATCTGGTACCAGAATCCAGCCCCAGAACACAGTTGCCATTTCTAATCGCTGAGCCTCTCTGCCTTATTCCCTTTTTCCTGGCCTTTGGGGAGGGATGGGGGATAGGTCTAGTGGGCTGCCCTGACCATGAGCCATGACAACTGCTCTGTCAGTGCTCACAGATCTGTCAAAACCTTTCCAGTTGCTCTTCACAGCCCTCAATAGATTCAGCTCCAGGGGATTCTTCCTTCCCAGTGCCAGCCCTGGATGCTCTGGTCAGCTGAGTCATGTATGGAATAACTACTGGAGGTGACTCGGAAATTAAACTTCTATTAAAGTCATGACATTGCTCACACATGAAGGTGTAATATCGAAGAAGCTTCCAGAATGGAGCAGCTGCAGCTGGTGTGCAGGGAATCCATTCCATGGTGTCTCCCTGAACAGCATCGCCTGCAAAAGAGCGCGGAGGGTGGAGTGGAGTGAAGACTCCACAGCCAGCCTCTGTGAATCGCCGCAGAAATGGGGACTTTGTGGTCCTACGGATCTGATAAGCTGCATATTTACCACCCTGGGCCAACAGGCTGTCACTTTTTAACAAAGTGATGGCCTTTCTGCAAGCTTTACTCCTTACAATCTCACTAGAATCCCAAAACACAGCTCCATCCCGAGGGGCTGCCCGCATCCCAGGTGTGACCACCCCTCCCTGAGTTTGATTTCTCAGGGAGTTAGGCCCTGGGAGATGTTCCTTGTTTAAAATCTCACAGCACTGGGCAGCTGGGGAAGCAAAGACAGGAGGGAGCCTGGTCTCTTCCCTGGGTTCCTGGGGTCGCAGCACAACCCAGCGAGAGCATAACTGAAAATGCCTTTTACAGGAACGAGGGACATGAACTGGACCTAGGTATTTTAGAAGTGTTGGAATTTTCCTTAAAGATAAAGAGCATAAAAAAATAATATAAAAATGGCTTAAGAAAGAAAGGGGGAGATGGCTTAAGAAAGGGGGACGTTAGGGAAGGTACCATCACAAACAGGTCAGGAAAGACACCATCGCAGACCACCTCTGACTCCTGGGACCAGTAGACAGGCTGAGCCTTGCTTCCCCCTGACAGGGACACCTTTGGGTGAGATTTGGACTTTCCCAAGCACTTCTTCGAGAAAACTTAGAAACCTCTATAGAGCTCTTTTTCTTTTAAAAATACTGCCAGGCTGTACTATTTACAACCTTGATGCTCACAGGTGCTGTTGCAGACAGTCTGTTTATCCCCGGCTATCCATAAGAACCTGTATTCCCATTGCTTCAGTGAACTGCACCGTTCCTGTAGCAGCCCCAAAGGTTTCTCCTTGGGCATCGGGGGAGTCCAGAGAGCGTGACCAGCTGGGAGGTACAGCGTTATTGAGTGCATCTGTGATACTAGAGTCACGGTGCCAACCTGGACATCACTCAGAGTCTGAGCCCAGCTGTCCCCAGCCCCTCTGATATCTGAGGACATGCTGGAACCTCAAGGGAGTTTAGTTTCTGCCATATTACCTCTTAATGCAACACTGTGGAGCCAGGCCGAGCCACCCAGGTGGGACAAGCTAAGGGACATGTGTACCTGTGAACCTGAAATCTTCATGGGATCACAGACTGGTTTGGGTGGGCAGGGACCCTTCAAGGTCATCTGGACCAACTACCCTGCAGGGAGCAAGGTCATCTGCAACTAGAGCAGGTTGCTCAGAACCCTGGCTAACCTCGCCTGCAATGGTTCCAGGGGTGGGGCAGTGACCGCCTCTCTGGGCAACCTGGGCCAGGGTCTCAACACCCTCAGCATCACTAATCTCTTCCTTCTGTCCGGTCTAAATCTCCCTCAGAGTTTTAAACCATCACCCCTTGACCTGTCCCAACAGGCCCTGCTCAAAACTCTATCCCCACCTGTCCACCTGTCCACCAGGCCCCTTGAAGTCCTGAAAGGCCACCAGAAGGTATCCCTGCAGCTTTCTTTTCTCCAGGCTGAACACCTGCAGCTCTCTCAGCTTGGCCTCACAGCAGGGGGCTTGCAGACCTCCCAGCATCTCCGTGGACTCCTCTGGCCCCACTCCAACAGGTCCCTGTCTCTCCTGTGCTGAGGCCTCCAGAGCTGGACCCAGCACTGCAGGGGGCCTCCCCAGAGCACTGGGAGCAAAGGGGCAGGATCCCCTCTCCTAGCCCTGCTGCCCACGCTGCTGGGGATGCAGCCCAGGGTGCCATTGGCTTCTGGGATGGGAGAGTGTGGTGCTGGCGCAGCTCCAGCTTCTGACCCCCAGGACCCCCAGGACCTTCTCCACAGGGCTGCTCTCTCCATCCCTTCACGCCCAGACTGGTTTGATCCTAGGGGTTGTCCCAACACAGGTGCAGGACCTTGGCCAGGTTCAGCCTCAAGAGATTCACATGGTCCCGCTTGACCAAATCTTACTTGACAAATCTTACTTAAAAAAGCAAAGGAAACCATAGTAATACCAGAAATGGTTTATTTAATGTTTTTCAAAAATACAGCAAAAATAATTGAGGTTTTTTTAATTGGGTTTTTTTTTCTTTTTTTTTTTTTTAACAACCACCTTTACATAACAGCCTGCTCTTGCTGAATTTGTGTGTTGCTGCATCTCTCTGCTCCCGGTATAAACAGCGACAGATTTCCTTGAACTGTCTGAGCAGAGGTTTGAAAGCCCTTCAGGCAGCTATTCCTCCAGAGTAGCAATGTATTCCCCCAAGCCTGGGACAGGCACGAATGCCAAGGCCACGACCGCTTTAGTCTTGAGGGTGAACTCTGCGTTCCCACTGTGTTCTTGAATGGCTAAATGCTTCCTTATCTTCTGCACCAGGTGGAAAGAGCAGCCTTTTAGAGCAGCTTCTGGGAAGGACTCCATTATGGCATTCCTGACAGCCATTGCATTGTCGCAGGGCACGGCCGCGGCCATACTTCAGGCACCGGTGTTTCCGTAACATCCCACAAGCCCTCGTCCGTGGCGTGCGGTTTGTCTGGCAGAAAGAAGGGTGCACAGCGCCAGACGCATGCCCCCGTACCTCTCTGCCAGAGTCACACGGGCCTGGGCAAAGAGTTGGGGGGCTCTTGGGAATGGCAATACACGGTCCTCCAGGCTCAGTGGGCCCAAAGGTGCTACGTTACTGCAGCCAGGGAAGAGGTGACATGGTGGAGTGGGCTGCTGGCTCCCTGGGGTCCCAGATGCCTGGGGCCAAGGAGGATGCTGGGGTGGTGGGACTGGAGTCCCTCAATGCCTGGTCCAATAAAACACCCCCATCAAGATGGCCAAAAGAACACATGAAAGAAACAAAGCACAATGGGAACAGGCTCGCCGTTGGCGTCGCCTCTGCACCCTGTGACACCTGCGTAGAGCTGCCTCTGAGTAGAGTTGGCCACGTTGCACTGTCTGGTGGAGAGCTGGCGGCAGAGCGCGCGGTGTAAAGAGCTGTCTGCGCAGAAGTGACCATGGAGTGTTGGCCGCGAGGAGCTGGCAGCGAAGAGCTGTCCCATACCACTGCATTGGTGCCTGGATGGCAGGTCTGCAGCTGCTGCTGGGCACATCTGGGGAGCTGTGGGACAGTCCCTGTGCCAGCTGGTTGTTGGGGCCAAATGTGTTGATTTCAGGACTTGGGGCTGGCTGGTGGCTGGGCACAAGCTGAATTCCAGGCCGGCCGCACCGCTTTAGATACCACGTCAGTAATCGTTTTTGGTGTCGGAAGCGCTCCAGCCCAGAGTGGTCGTTGTGGACACTGCTTCTTAGAACCCCTGGGGAGTCACTGGACGATTCTAATCTCAGCTGGTTGGTGGGGCCAGACATGCTGATTTCAGCGTATGGTTCTGACCCACAGCTGTACTGGTCCTGATTTCCAGGCCGGCAGAGCAGGATTTTCTTCCGGTATTTTAGTTGTGAGCTCTGCTGTATCCGCTCTGGCACACGGTGGCTGGTTCCAGGCACTGGGGAGCTGCAGGGTGATCCCAGTGCTGCCTGCCTGGAGGTGCTGGGATTGCTGCTTTGAAGTGCTGGGGATCCGTAGGATGCTCCCAGTGGCAGCTGCCAGGCAGTGCCCGAGGTGCCAATTTCATCACTCGGGGATGACTCCAAGCTGGTTCTGTGCCTCTTTACTGGCCGGCCATAAGGCTCTTCTTCCTGACGCCGTAACGAGCACCGGTCTGCCTCACTGTGCTTTCTCTTGCAGCTTCTCCTTTCATGCACTGTGGAGCCACAGACTGGTCCCAGTGACAGCTGCCCAGCAGTGCCCAAGGTGTCCCATACAGCACTTGGTGCTGGTCCAGGGCTGGTTCTACGCCTCTTCACTGGCCCACCATATGGTTCTTCTACCTGACGGAGTAACGATGAGCGCTGTTCAATCTTGCCTGCCTCATTGTGCCTTCTCGGTCGCCTGCTTCTTTCATGCACTGCGGAGCCGCAGGCTGGACCCCGTGAGAGCTTCCAGGCAGTGCCCGAGGTGCCAATTTCTTCACGCGGGGATGACTCCAGGCTGGTTCTGTGCCTCTTTACTGGCCGGCCATAAGGCTCTTCTTCCTGCCGCTGTAACGAGCACCGGTCTGCCTCACTGAGCTTTCTCTTCCAGCTTCTCCTTTCATGCACTGTGGAGCCACAGACTGGTCCCAGTGACAGCTGCCCAGCAGTGCCCAAGGTGTCCCATACAGCACTTGGTGCTGGCCCAGGGCTGGTTCTACGCCTCTTCGCTGGCCCACCATATGGTTCTTCTACCTGATGGAGTAACGCTGAGCGCTGTTCTATCTCGCCTGCCTCACTGTGCCGCCTTCTTTTGCGGCTGCTTCTTTCATGCACTGGGCTGGTGCTCATGGGTGTCCCCAGCGATGGTATTTGGCTGGGGGTGCTGGACCTGCTGCTCTTATAGTCTGGGAAGCTGATGGATGACCCTGTTGCTTCCAGGCTGGCAGTGGAGCTGCTGTCAAGCTGTGAGTTGTCACTGGAGTCTGTGAAGGGAGACAGGAAGATATAACGTTAGCAGAACGGCCACCCAGCCCCACAGCAGGAGAGGCCATCAGGGCATGGCAGGCATGGTGCCTCAGCAGGTGCCCACAGCCCAGCCTGGGCCCAGCCTGCTGAGCAGAGGAGAGACCCTGTCCCAGGACTCTTGGGCAGCTCCTGCCTTCCCCTGCCCCCACTGGTCTTGGCCTCCCACAGCCCATCCTGAAAACCCCTCTGCCAGCTGTGCAGAGTGGGTGAAGGACATTTTGCTCTTACTTTGCTCCATATAGTCGGTCGGGGTTGTCCTCACTCTTCGCAAAAATAACACACGTCGAAGGCAAGCGCTTGGAGAGTCTCCCCCAGTAGTACTGGGGTCTCTTCTCCGGACGCTCGTCTGGCAACCCTGAGGGAGCTGCGGGACGTAGGCGAGCTTGCCGTGCAGGCAAGCCCCTTCCTCTCCTTCCCTCTCCTCACCTCACCAGGTCGCACTGACACCCATCCAGAGCCCAGCAGCCTTTTATACCCTGCCTGGGCGATGAGTCACAATGGCCATTGTGATGTCACCACCACCCCCCATCTGCAGGTTCACCCAGTAGGGTCCTGCCACCCTTTGTGACATGACCACCACCTCACAGGGCTGGGGCTGACATGCTGAGGCTGATGCCAAGCCCTTGGCACCCAACTCAGAGGGGCGCCTGCTCTTGCACCTGTCCGGGGCTGCAGCGCTGGCACAGGCTGTCCCGAGAGGGTGCGGAGTCTCCAGCCTTGGAGACAGGCCCAGCCCGGCAGACAGGTCCCTGGGCAGCCTGCTCCAGGCTGCTCCTGCTTGAGCAGGCGCTCGGACTAAATGGTCACCCCTTGACTTGTCCCAACAGGCCCTCCTCAAAAGTGTGTCCCCATCTTTTGGACAGGCCCCTTGAGGTCCTGCAATGCCGCCAGAAGGTCTTCCCAGAGCCTTCTCTGTGGCGATTGATTCACAGACTCCATCTTGGTGCAGAAACAAAGACCTTTATTGCTACTTCACACATGCCTTATATACCTCAGTGCCCCTAGTCCCAGTAACTTCCCCCAAATACACGTGAATCAACAAAACCCTTACAAAGTACAAATATTTACTTCATCTAACAACCCAGCTTCCCTTTTTTTTTTTTTTTAACAACAACCTTTACATAACACTCAGGAATCGAGACCTTCAAGGAACTAAGATGAAGGTGTCACTCACTTACTAAAGCTGGTTTGCAGCTCTGTGGAAAACCCTGCAGGGCCAGAGAGATTGTTCGTGCTCAGAACAAGCAAAAACGTTAACAACTGTCCCATTGGTGGAAGAGTTTCTTCCTCCATTAGTCACCAGCACCAGCTCCTGGAGATAAGTCTGGGTGAGGCTGTGGAGGTGTAGTTCTCGGGCAGAGGAAGCCGCCCGATGTGGGGAGCGAGGAGGTGGAGGGGGACACGCTGCAGGTTGCTCATGGAGTTGGAGATGTGCTGCAGCCTGAGGACCACCCGCAACAGGTGACAACACACTTGGCCATGTCTGGAAAGAGTAGAAGAGACGGATTTCTGCATATGCCACAGAATCCGAGCATGGGGGTGGTGGTTCAAAGGGACCTCTGGATATCATTGGAACCCACCTCCTGCTCCATCGGGGTCACCCAGAGCATGGGGCGAAGACATATTGTCCTGGTGGACTTAGAATCCCTCCAGAGAAGTAGACTCCACAGCCTCCCTGGCCAGCCTGGGCCAGGCTCTGCCACCCTCACAGCCAAGAAGTTTCTTCTCCTGGACAGATGCAACCTCCTGGGTTCCAGGATGTGCCCACTGACCCTTGTCCTGTCACGGGGTGCCACTGACAAGAGTCTGGCCCCATCCGCTTGACACCTGCCCTTTAGATATATATCATACATCACTTGGTGCTGGCCCAGGGCTGGTTCTGCGCCTCTTCACTGGCCCACCATATGGTTCTTCTACCTGATGGAGTAATGATTAGCACTGTTCAATCTCATCTGCTTCACTGTTCCTTCTTTTGCGGCTGCTTCTTTCATGCACTGGGCTGGTGCTGATGGCTGGCCCCAGAGGTGCTACTTCACACATGCCTTATATACCTCTTGCAGTGAAGTGTTAATACGTGGTAAATGGGTTGTCAGGTGATGAGGTTGATAGGCAGATAGTGTTTTGACCCGTGGCTTTAGCCAGTGTCACCCATACATTTTACTTCGGTTGAGATGGTACCCATATTGGTGTCACTATCCTAAGGAGACCACAGCAGATGATGAAGCTTTCAGATAAGGTTTCACCATTCGTGCCGGAACTCATCGTGGTCCTGTACTTGTGGAAACACAAGCATAGCCTCGACCCCATGTTATTAGTGGGAATGGTCCTTCTAATTAGAAGGACCTGTCCTTGTCCTGTCTCCAAATTCCTGATGCACACCAAGGCTTTGCCATTGACTAGTTGGTTATCTGGCAACAGGGATAAAAAGTGTCGTTTTATGGGTGGGCCTTGATCATCTGAGAAATTCAGAAAATTAGTAACATGCCTGGCCTTAGCTATACGTTCCTGAGGGCTCAGGTGCCCTGCTCCCCCTTTTTGTTGTTGTAGCATGTGCTTCAAGGTGCCACGTGAGTGTTCAACAATGGCCTGGACTGTAGAGGCCTGCAGGATGCCTGTAATATGGTGGACAGCCCAATCCTGAAAAAATTCCTGTGTATTTTGTGCAATATACGCTGGACCATTATCTGTTTTGATCTCTGCTGGCACTCCCACTGTTGCGAAAGCCGACAAAAAATGTTTTATGACATCTCTGGGTTTTTCGCCAGCGTGACAGGAGGCAAAAGAGCACTGGAAAAGGTATCTACTGACACCTGAACATATTTTAAGTGACCAAATTCTGTAACATGCATCACATCTGTCTGCCACAATTCCAGAGACGTCAGGCCTCAGGGATTAACCCCAGCCATAGGTGTTCCAGGTAGACAGGCCTGACAGTCTGGACAGGCAGCAATTATAGCCCATGCTTGTAGCGGAGTGATAGAAAACATTTTTTGTAAAGCCGTAGCATTTTGATGATAAAAGTTATGTGAGATGCACGCCTGTTCAAAACAATTAGGGACCATCTGTGTGACTAAGGTCAGAGCATCTACACACCTATTCCCTTCCACCAAGGTACCCAGTAAGGTGGTATGGGAGCAAATATGGACAATAAAATATGTCTGTGGTTAAGGAGATACAACAGTTCTCATAACAAATTAAACAGTTGTGGGTTAGGTACTTCTCGGAGATATGCGGCTTCTAAGGGGCCTACAAGGCCTGCCACATATGTCAAGTCAATGATGACGTTGATGGAGCCTGAGCATTTGTGAAACACGCGGACAACTGCAGACAGCTCGACAACCCATAGAGACCCAAACACTTGTGCAATATCTGAATCCCAATGTCCGGAATGTGGGTCATGACAATCAATCACCGAGCGTCCCATTCATCCATTTGATGGATCCCAGTAATTTTTGCAAATCACTGAGGTTTTTAACTTGCATCTCAATCTTTATCTGCTGAGGGACTATAGTTTGTTCAGTTATTCTCCACCCCAGATATTACCATGGTGATTTTTTTTGCAATTTTTCTGGTGCAAACTGTAACTCGGACTTGTGAATAGGCTGTGTTGTTAGTGCAAGCGCCTTTTGCATGCCATCCATATAGTGATAGACAACAGCATTGTGGACCTGTTTCTGTAAAGGGGTTACAATTTTTGCGATAAACCATTGGCTTATGGTTGGGCTGATTTTCATGCTTTGTGGCAAAACTACCTAATGATATCACTGGTCAGGTTCACTCACATTGATAGATGGAACTGAAAATGCAAATTTTGGAGCATCCTCAGGGTCTAACGGGGTAGTAAAAGACCAGTCCTTTAAATCTATAGCAGTCAATTGACAATCCCTTGGGATCATTGTGGGTGATGGCATTCCAGGTTGTAGTGACCCCATATCTTTCATTGCTGCATTAATCTTTCTCAGGTCATGAAGCAGCCTCCACTTACCACTTTTCTTTTGTATAAAAAACACAGGGGAGTTCCAGGGGCTAGTAGTAGGGACTATATGACCAACCTGTGGATGCTGAAAAGCTGCTAGCAGAGGAATTTTCCTAGGTTCTCACAATATTCGGTGAGAATCCTGCCTTTTTCACACGTGTTATGAGAAACAGTAGGACGGTTTTGCAAACTAGACTAACACATGGTGTTTTGATAAGTTCTGTTTATGGTACATTGTAAAAATATTTTGAAATAGGTGCTGTAGGACTTTAACCAATCACCCTAGGAGATGGGTGATTACTGACCAATCGCCCTATGGGGCTGGGGTATAAAAATGGGGCTATAAATTAATAAAGTTGCTTCTTTTGCCTGCTCTTGCTGAATTTATATATTGCTGCATCTCTGCGCTCCCGGCATAAACAGCGACATTTGGTGACCCGTAACGTGTCTGACCCACACCGGCCGAAGCCGAGCAGCTCTCGGGAGGTACGCAACCCTCCCCTCCTCCTTCTCTCCCCGCAGCCCCGAGGTTCGCGGCCGGGACCAGTCCAGGCACCGGGGTATTAGAAAAGCCCTGCCGAGATGGGGACTTGTGACTTGAAAGAAAGCGTGGTGCTGTTGGCCTGGAAGAATTTCCTGGACACCAGAAAGAGTGCTGTTCCAGAGGACGCCCTCCGCACTCTTTTGCCATGGTCAGCTGAGCACCAGTTTCTCCTGAGCTCTGACACCGCCTTTGATTTAGAGTTCTGGCGGCTGTTGGGCACCAGGCTCCATCGTGAGCTCCCCGACGGGGACGACACGCTAATAGACTTGATTCGCACTTGGAGAGCTGTTATTTGCTGTGCTTCGAAAGTCTGAAACGGGCCACGGGGGAGGGGTGCCGGCTTCAGAGGGCGACGCCGCTGAGGGGGACGCTGCTGAACTCAGTGTAGCAGCCGGCGGCAGCCGCTCCGAGGAGCCGTCTCCGGCCCCACAGGATCCGGTGCCGGTCCTACAGCCCGTTCAGCGGCAATACACCTGGCCCCGGGATTATGTTCCCCTAAACACCCTACGCCTGCAGAGCAGCTCGCGGAAACGCTTAAGCAGAGCGATGGCTCGGAGCGCCCCTCGCTCCTTAGCCCAGCGGCTCTGGTCTCCTCCGCGCCGCTCCCTTCGGCAAATATAACAGTGCCGGTCGTTCCCACGGCCTCTCCGGTTGTCCGGCCCGGTTTAACGGGGACCTGGAGCTCCACGGCAGCACCCAGGTTTTCTACGCGCGCGCCCGCTCCGTTCCCGCCACCCTGGAATTTTCCACGAGCGCCCGCGGCGCCCGGCAGCTCCGCGCACGCGCCCTTCTCTGGGTGTTTCCATGCGCAGGCGCAGGCGCAGCCGCACATGGTGGACCTGTTAGCGCGGCAGCTGGCAGTGATGGAAGAACATCTGCCGAGGAGATCTCAGCAGCTAGCGGAATTGCAGGAACCATTCGTGCGGGGGGCCGCTGACAGAGCCGTGCCGGGCCGACCCGGGCCGGAAGTGCCGGCTCCGGGAATTCCGAACGCGGAAGTGCCGCCGGCTCCCGCGGCGGAACCGGCAGCGGCAGCAGAAACGGCGGCCCCGGTGGAGGCGGAGGCGGCAGCTCCGGCGCCGCCGACCGAGCTGACGGCCCCGACTCCAGCGGCAGAGGCGGCTCCGTCACAAGCTCCGCCTGAGCCGCCGGCAGCGCCCCGCCCCAGCCGCTGCCTTGCTGCCCCCTGCGCAACCGACTGCGGCCCCCAGCGCCGCACCGCCCTCCAGCCCGGCACCCGTGCCCTGCCCGCCTCCATCGTTCGTGCTGCGGTCCGCAGGGAAAGCCCTGCCTGACGGTTCAGGCAGTGACACAGAGGGCACGCCTGCCTCAAGGTGGAAGGCTGCGGTAGCCGGACAGCGGAAGAAGTGGTTGCTGCAGGGCCATCCTTGGACACTCCCAGACTGTACCGTAACTGTTCGCCCAAGAAACGTCAGGCATTTCTGGGAGTCGGTTAAATTGTGGGCTCTAGAGGAGGGCAACTGGGATCTCTTAGACAAACTGGGACTGCCAGAGAGGTCAGGGGAATTTATGCGGGATCAGGAGACTGCTGTAACGCCTCAAAAGGGCGTGCCACCAACTCAAGGCGATAGTAACACCCCGCAAGGGGATGTCCAAGCCTGTCCTGTGTTTAAGGCTGCCCCAAATTCAGGTCAACATGATAGACATGACGTTTTTGCTTGGAAGGTTGTACAAGATTTACAATCCAAAGTGGCACAGTATGGGCTTAATTCTCCTGAACTCATGCAACTTCTTAGAGTGCTGAATGTTGATTTGCTTGTTCCATTTGATATTAAGCACTTAGCTCAAATCATACTTCAACCTGTACAACTTGAAGTTTTTGAGACTACCTGGAGAAAGATGTCTGAGAAGGCTGCACTACAAAATAGGCAATTGCCTTCCACTGACATTAGACATGACGTTGAAGTAGATACCCTTATGGACTTGGTTACTACTCTAATCCTGATTTCCAGGCCACCTGGCCCCCTCAAATCATAGAGCAAGCTCAAAAGGTTGGCATGGGAGCTCTATTTAAGACCATGAACATGGATACTCCCGAAACACGGTATACAAAAATACACCAGGGGCAGACAGAGCCATTTTTACACTTTGTAGAAAAGGCTGCTGCTGCCCTTGAGAAGCAGGTTGCAGATGACTCATTGAGGCGGATGTTGTGCATGCAATTAGCAAGAGATAATGCCAATGATGAGTATAGAAAAATCATTGATGCTCTACCAGGGGAGCCTACACTCGCAGATATGGTTGAGGCCTGTGCCAAGGTGGGGTCTGCGAGCCATAAAAGGTCTGCTTTGGCTGCGTTTCTGCCATCTGTTCATGCATCTTCTGATCGTGAACCGAAGCAGCCCAAAGCTGGGAGTAAACGGAAAAGGGCTAAATCAAGGCAAAAGGAAAACGCAGGGACCCCCCAGTGCAAGAGGTGTGGTAGGCCAGGTCATCGTGCAGAATCCTGCAGATCTCTGCGCCATGCCGACGGTCGGCCTCTGTCGGGAAACTCACACCGGGGTGCAAAAAGGGGGAATTGCTCTCCGATGCAGGTGATCCCCCAGGGAATGGCACAGACACAGGCCTACCCAGCCACCTTAGAGACAGCAGCCCAGGATCAGCTGGGGGCGACGTCTATACCACAACAGTCGTCCTAGAATCTAGTCGTATTTATAAGGTCCCTTTGAATGCATATGGACCCCTAGGCCAGGGACTCAGTGCAATGCTCGTGGGAAAACCTAATGTTACCCACCGAGGGATCTTTGTGCACCCAGAAGCTATTGATGATGACTTTACAGGCCAGATTCATGCTATGGTTTCCACGCCCAATCCCCCTGTTACTATCCCTGAAAAGACTTGCATTGCTCAATTAATGCCTTTTAAGTCATGTGTCCCCAGGACAGAACAACAAGTTCGCAACAATAGCAGCAGTGGACCTACAGGACTTCCTCAGATCTTCTGGACTGCAGACATCTCTAGCCAACGGCCACAGATGACATGTACCCTAGTCCTGCCAAACACTTGTCTGCCCCAGACTCAGCTTTGAGGTTTGATCGATACGGGTGCTGATGTAACGATTATCTCCTTCTCTGCGTGGCCTCCTTCATGGCCTTTAGCCCCCGTGGGATCGGCCATTTCAGGGTTAGGAGGAACCTCACAGAGCTATTTAAGCGAATGACCTGTAATGGTGAAAGACCCAGAGGGACATACAGCTACAATTCGGCCTTATGTTACTAATGCTCCAGTCAACCTCTGGGTGCGGGATGTGCTGGCAGCTTGGGGGGTACGAATTGGGACAAATTTTTGATAGGGGTCACTGTGCGGAAGGGCGCACAGTTTCCTACGCTGCCTTTGCGGTGGCTGACTAACAGACCGATCTGGGAATCACAGGGGCCCCTACCAAATGAGAAATTAGTCGCCCTTCGTCAGCTGGTTCAGGAACAGTTACAGCAGGGACACATTGAGCCTTCCACTAGTCCCTGGAACACTCCTGTTTTTGTAATTAAGAAGAAATCAGGGAAATGGAGACTCTTGCAGGATCTCCGAAAAGTTAACGCAGTGATGGAAGGTATGGGGGCATTGCAGCCTGGTATGCCCTCACCCACCATGATTCCAACAGGGTGGGACATCCTGATCATTGATCTGAAGGATTGCTTTTTCACAATTCCTTTGCATCCTAATGACAGACCAAAATTTGCCTTTACTGTGCCTGCAGTTAACAATGCTGAACCTGCGAAGAGATATCAATGGAAGGTTCTACCTCAGGGCATGAAGAACAGCCCGACTATCTGCCAATGGTATGTCGCTCAAGCTTTGTCCGGAGTCCGTGAGCAGTTTCCTGATGCATACTGCTACCATTACATGGAGGATATCCTGGTGGCAGTGTCCACCCAGGATGAGCTGCTGAGGATACAGCCTCGGCTGCTTGCTGCTCTGCATTCCTACGGGTTGCAAGTGGCTCCGGAGAAAGTTCAAAAGCATCCTCCCTGGAAATATTTAGAAGTCAAAATTTCGGACCAAACTATACAGCACCAAGAGGTGCAATTCTCAGATTCTATTAAAACCTTGAATGATGCTCAGAAATTGCTGGGTATCATCAATTGGGTACGTCCTTATCTAGGGCTAACCACAACGCGACTTTCCCCGCTTTTTAATATTTTAAAGGGGGACCCCGATTTGAATTCACCTCGGAATTTGACTCCGGAAGCGCGACAAGCGCTGCGGGAGGTGCAACAGGCTGTTTCTGCTCGTCAGGTTTATCGAGTGGATCTCTCCATTGATATCACTGTTTTCATTACTGCTCCAGACCTCCATCCCACAGGTATCATTGGCCAGTGGAACACACAATGGTCTGACCCTTTGCATGTCCTAGAATGGGTCTTTCTGCCTCATCAGCCGAAAAAGACAGCACCCACATTGTTTGAATTGATTGCTTCTCTGATAATCAAATGCCGCCAACGGTGTTTGCAATTAATGGTGGCGGATCCTGCAACAGTTATTCTTCCAACACCGCAGGAACACTGTGAGTGGAGCCTTGCCAACAGTGCTCCTTTGCAAAGTGCGCTGCAAAACTTTTCAGGGCAGTTTTCTTACCACCTGCCCAGCCATAAATTACTGCAGCTGGCAAAATCGACCAGCTTCACCGTGCGGCCAAAAAACAGCCGGGTGCCGGTGAAAGGACCCACCGTCTTCACGGATGGTTCTGGAAAAACAGGGAAAGCCATTGTTACCTGGAAGGAGGGATCTGAGTGGCAGGTGCTGGAAGGCCATGAGTCAGGCTTTGCCCAGCTGGTTGAATTGAGGGCTGTTGCTATGGCTTTTCAGCGGTTCTCTCAGGTGCCTTTGAATTTGGTTACTGATTCTGCTTACGTAGCAGATATAACCCAACGCTTGGATTGTTCACTTCTAAAGGAAGTGAATAATGCGGCTCTGTTTTCACTATTGCAAACTTTGTGGTGTGCAATTCAAGCTCGAGCGCATCCACATTCTGCACATTCGAAGCCACACCAGTTTGCCAGGTTTTATAACAGAAGGCAATGCCAGGGCTGACATGCTGGCCAACCCTGCATGGGTAGCGCCTCAGCCTGACAAAATTGCACAAGCCAAGGCATCGCACGGTTTCTTCCATCAAAGTGCACATACCCTGCAGAAGCAGTTTCACCTAACGCCAGCTGAGGCTCGTGACATTGTCAGTGCTTGTGCCGACTGTCACGGGCTCGCTGCACCTTTGCCACCAGGGGTAAACCCCAGAGGTCTGAAAGCCTTGCAGCTTTGGCAAACGGATGTAACACACATCCCTGAATTTGGCCGGTTTAAATATGTGCACGTGTCCATTGATACTTTCTCCTCAGCTATGTGGGCTTCTGCTCACACTGGAGAGAAAGGCCGTGATGTCATTGCCCATTGGAAATTGGCTTTCTCGGTCCTGGGCGTGCCGTCTGCTGTGAAAACCAATAACGGTCCTGCCTACGCCTCGCAGAAGACGCGGCAGTTCTTGCACCTATGGGGTGTAGACCACACTTTTGGTATTCCACATTCTCCTACCGGCCAAGCTATTGTTGAACGCGCTCATGGCACTTTGAAGCGTGTTTTGGAAAAACAGAAAGGGGGAATGCATGGAGAAACCCCACAGAGCCGACTAGAAAAAGCTTTGTATACAATCAATCATCTCACAGTACCACCAAATTCAAATAATCCTGTTATTCTGAATCATTTTCTCTCATTGCAGTCATCAGGCGAGATGCACCTGCCTCGGGCAAAAGTCTGGGTACGGGATCTGCTCACCAACAATTGGGAAGGCCCGCATGAGCTTATTGCTTGGGGTTGTGGGTATGCTTGCGTTTCCACAGATACTGGGGTACAGTGACTACCTGCAAGATACGTTCGCCCTGACCTGCGGCACCAGAGACAGAACAGGCAACCTCCTGATGCTGACCAGAATGCAGATCATCAACCAAATGATCCTTCTGGTGATGACCAGGATACCGACCATCAGGCAGATGGTCCTTCCACAAGCAGAGACTGAACTTTAAGTTTCTTTTGTTATGGAGTCAGAAAGTTAAGGCCCTTAAGGCGATATTAGAATTAATAACTGATGTAAATTTCTATTTAAGATTAATACCTGATAGAATTGTGATATAGAAGTTTGTTTGCTAGATGTATTTCCTATGGCATCACTGGAGACTCTCTGCCCATTTTAAAGCAGCATCTGATTTGGGCTCTGTCCAGTAACTGGCCATTACCAGACCGACCCCTTATCAGCATCCGATTTAGGCTCTGTTTGGTAACTGGCCATTACCAAGCAGATCCCTTATGCTGCGTTTGTTCTCCCTTCTGCAAGACTACCCGCAGAGGATTACAAATGATACCTTTTTGGTCTTTAAACAAAAAGGGGGAATTGTGGATGCTGAAAAGCTGCTAGCAGAGGAATTTTCCTAGGTTCTCACAATATTCGGTGAGAATCCTGCCTTTCTCACACGTGTTATGAGAAACAGTAGGACGGTTTTGTAAACTAGACTAACACATGGTGTTTTGATAAGTTCTGTTTATGGTACATTGTAAAAATATTTTGAAATAGGTGCTGTAGGACTTTAACCAATCACCCTAGGAGATGGGTGATCACTGACCAATCGCCCTATGGGGCTGGGGTATAAAAATGGGGCTATAAATTAATAAAGTTGCTTCTTTTGCCTGCTCTTGCTGAATTTATATGTTGCTGCATCTCTGCGCTCCTGGCATAAACAGCGACACCAACCTGCAATTGCTCTGTCACTAATTGATTCAACTGGTGCAAATTTTCAATAGGAAGGGGCCACTGCTCCACCCATACTGGGTTTTCAGTTTTCCAAGTCAATTTCAAGGTGGCTTGCACATGAGTGACCCCTAACAGAAATTTGACCCAATTTTTGTACCCCACTTTCTCATACAGTCCTGTCCCCATAAGATGATAGGAGCTTCTAGCACAAAAGGCTGGATTGTTGCCATTAGTCCCTCTGGGCCCTGAATTTGGGTTGATGCCTCTGATAGGGTAGTGCATTTCCCCCTATCCCCAATAGCTTGCTACCTGTCCGAGCGAGCAGCCACATCTGTGGCCATTTCCTCGAGGAAATAACCATCACATCTGCGCCCATATCTCAGATGCCCTCTATAATTGTGATGAAGACGCTAAGACTAATTGACATTTCAACAGCGGGCACCCCGCTGTGACTGCTTGTGTCCATAGTACTTGTGGAATATCAGTAGACCCAAAACCCTTATTTCCCTTTACAGATGAACTACTCCTAGGGGAACATGCATCAAAATATATCAATTGAGCAATTTTAGATCCTTGCATTGGAGTCCACACCATGATTTTAATTTCACCAGTGTAGTCTGCATCGATAACCCCTAGATAACTCTAGAGTTGAATCTTTGAGTTAGATATATTGTAATTGTGATATATATATGATTGTCTCTATTACTATTTGCTTTGTATACCATCTTTTGTATACATATCTGTTCCTCTGAACTAGTTCCGTCCAGAGGACATGACAGGAACTTTCATCATAGCACCCAAGCATTTAAACAAGAGGATTTGGGTTGCTCATCTGAATACACAGATCTAAAATTTATTTTACAGAGTTGACTCATCTCCTCCAGTTTAGGCACATGATTTGCACTTAAATTTAAGGTTCCTAATGAAGCAATTTGCATGAAGTGACCAGTTTCTCTGTGTAGTTAAGGAAGAGAGGTAGGTGCCTTTCAAGATGCATGGATGGTGACTTTATTTACCTAATTCAATTGATACATGTTGATGAGTGTAGCAGGGAAAGAGCAGACTACAGCTGGGCAAGACTCTTTGCTAATATTTTTAATCTTGTAATTTGTGGCTTCTCTGTTGTGATCAGAAGAAAGTCCCTTGAAAGTTCTGTGTTCTGTTGAAAACTTCCCAAGGGTAAAACCAGTTCTAAATATGTCTTTCTTTTTTAATTATATTGTCACCTTTGTACTGGATACTAGGCTGAACCAATCAAAACATTCCATGTTTGTTTCCAAACATAAATTTCAGTCATTACTGATCTGTACTGGATTTAATCAGTGACCTAGGAACTTTACCAAGAGGCTCCTCAGCTATTCCAGCTAGATCTGGCTTTAAACAGGTTTTATTAATACTAATTGGGGATACCATTTAAGTATCCAGATAGGATTCTAATTAAAAAGGCATTTTGTTGGCTGATCTTATAGTAATATTTATGATTTCTGACTCAGATTCCATTCCTCAGATTGTCACTTATTCAAATATTTCAAGATGCATCTTCTGCTGTATGTCAGATCCATGTAATCACAATGAAGTTGTTCCAACTTACACAAGAAGTTGGGGAAAAAAAAAATCCAACAGCATTCCAGTACTTCAGAAAGTTCCAAACTTAAATTAAGTTGAATATAGGCATAAATCTCCCAAAAGACCAATTCAGCTTCAAGAAAGTTGCTGCCATAGAATTAATTAGATGCTAGACGAGAAGGATTTTTCTTCTGAATAAATGCATGTGTATATATATATATATATTAAACTGTGTATTCATGTAAAAAAGGGAGTAAAATGTCCATTGTTTTTTATCATAAATTAAGCCCACACTTTAGAGATGAAGAAAATATTACCTATTGGCATAATCAGATTATTCTATCTAATTGGATAGTAGTTTGCAATATTCTCACAGACAATGCAGAGAAGAAATACACAGATTTTCAAATTCCAGATTATCATAAAGCAAAACTCAAAATCTGTACTTGAAATGAAAGCATAAGGGGAAGGAGAAAGAAAGAAAGAAAGAAAGAAAGAAAGAAAGAAAGAAAGAAAGA